>OZ026519.1:33337588-33770596 GCA_964019695.1 Loripinus fragilis | reverse complement strand
AAATTAAAAAGTTATGAGCATTAGAAGATCTTCCCATTAGGCCCCATTAGGCCACAGTAGCCGAACCGGCCTAAAACTTGCGCGGGTCACTTTCACGGACGGGCTCGAAACTGGTGCCAGAAGTTAGCCCCCGACCAGTGCTTCATTGTGAGGCATTGCGTAAAATTTTCCGTCCCCCGAGTGCCGCGCAATAGCCCCTGAAAGGGCTTTCGGCACAATTTTCACGCCCTTATTTGAGCCACTTGTAGCCGAAGGAATTTTGCGCAAATGACTGAGAGGTGCTCCTGGGCACTGCTCAACACTTTGCAATAGGTTCCGGGGCTTTTCGCGAAGGTCGCGTTTTCTCAAACTTTGAGGGCATTAGTGGGTGGGGTGTGAAAACCTCCGAATGCATGGTTCTCAGCTCCTGCTGTGGGCAGCAAGCCAATTTTTTTTCCAAAATGTTGACCTATAAAAGAGCTTACTCGGGTGTGAAAATTATCATTGTGCGCGCGCGCCCCGGACCGCAATTATGATATTTCCTGTTTTCCCATAGGGCCCAAGGCAAATGGGGATAGCGGTTGTACGCGCTTTCTAAGGCTCTGATCGCTTTTAGATTTTGCACGCGGATAGGGCCAACAGAGGCGCAGGTATTGCCATGCGCACCCGCCCGCAACAATGTTTCGATACCGAGTTATCGGGGTGTGGAAGTCCGCCGCCCCGAAGCTTTACGCGCTTCCGTCTCGCGAACTACTATTTTCATCATGCCCACACGGGCATCAGTTTGTAGTACGGGAGGCCGTCTACAAATGGTGAAAATTTCAAAGCGTTCAGTCGGGAAATTAAAAAGTTATGAGCATTAGAAGATCTTCCCATTAGGCCCCATTAGGCCACAGTAGCCGAACCGGCCTAAAACTTGCGCGGGTCACTTTCACGGACGGGCTCGAAACTGGTGCCAGAAGTTAGCCCCCGACCAGTGCTTCATTGTGAGGCATTGCGTAAAATTTTCCGTCCCCCGAGTGCCGCGCAATAGCCCCTGAAAGGGCTTTCGGCACAATTTTCACGCCCTTATTTGAGCCACTTGTAGCCGAAGGAATTTTGCGCAAATGACTGAGAGGTGCTCCTGGGCACTGCTCATCACTTTGCAATAGGTTCCGGGGCTTTTCGCGAAGGTCGCGTTTTCTCAAACTTTGAGGGCATTAGTGGGTGGGGTGTGAAAACCTCCGAATGCATGGTTCTCAGCTCCTGCTGTGGGCAGCAAGCCAATTTTTTTTCCAAAATGTTGACCTATAAAAGAGCTTACTCGGGTGTGAAAATTATCATTGTGCGCGCGCGCCCCGGACCGCAATTATGATATTTCCTGTTTTCCCATAGGGCCCAAGGCAAATGGGGATAGCTTTTGTACGCGCTTTCTAAGGCTCTGATCGCTTTTAGATTTTGCACGCGGATAGGGCCAACAGAGGCGCAGGTATTGCCATGCGCACCCGCCCGCAACAATGTTTCGATACCGAGTTATCGGGGTGTGGAAGTCCGCCGCCCCGAAGCTTTACGCGCTTCCGTCTCGCGAACTACTATTTTCATCATGCCCACACGGGCATCAGTTTGCAGTACGGGAGGCCGTCTACAAATGGTGAAAATTTCAAAGCGTTCAGTCGGGAAATTAAAAAGTTATGAGCATTAGAAGATCTTCCCATTAGGCCCCATTAGGCCACAGTAGCCGAACCGGCCTAAAACTTGCGCGGGTCACTTTCACGGACGGGCTCGAAACTGGTGCCAGAAGTTAGCCCCCGACCAGTGCTTCATTGTGAGGCATTGCGTAAAATTTTCCGTCCCCCGAGTGCCGCGCAATAGCCCCTGAAAGGGCTTTCGGCACAATTTTCAAGCCCTTATTTGAGCCACTTGTAGCCGAAGGAATTTTGCGCAAATGACTGAGAGGTGCTCCTGGGCACTGCTCATCACTTTGCAATAGGTTCCGGGGCTTTTCGCGAAGGTCGCGTTTTCTCAAACTTTGAGGGCATTAGTGGGTGGGGTGTGAAAACCTCCGAATGCATGGTTCTCAGCTCCTGCTGTGGGCAGCAAGCCAATTTTTTTTCCAAAATGTTGACCTATAAAAGAGCTTACTCGGGTGTGAAAATTATCATTGTGCGCGCGCGCCCCGGACCGCAATTATGATATTTCCTGTTTTCCCATAGGGCCCAAGGCAAATGGGGATAGCGGTTGTACGCGCTTTCTAAGGCTCTGATCGCTTTTAGATTTTGCACGCGGATAGGGCCAACAGAGGCGCAGGTATTGCCATGCGCACCCGCCCGCAACAATGTTTCGATACCGAGTTATCGGGGTGTGGAAGTCCGCCGCCCCGAAGCTTTACGCGCTTCCGTCTCGCGAACTACTATTTTCATCATGCCCACACGGGCATCAGTTTGTAGTACGGGAGGCCGTCTACAAATGGTGAAAATTTCAAAGCGTTCAGTCGGGAAATTAAAAAGTTATGAGCATTAGAAGATCTTCCCATTAGGCCCCATTAGGCCACAGTAGCCGAACCGGCCTAAAACTTGCGCGGGTCACTTTCACGGACGGGCTCGAAACTGGTGCCAGAAGTTAGCCCCCGACCAGTGCTTCATTGTGAGGCATTGCGTAAAATTTTCCGTCCCCCGAGTGCCGCGCAATAGCCCCTGAAAGGGCTTTCGGCACAATTTTCACGCCCTTATTTGAGCCACTTGTAGCCAAAGGAATTTTGCGCAAATGACTGAGAGGTGCTCCTGGGCACTGCTCATCACTTTGCAATAGGTTCCGGGGCTTTTCGCGAAGGTCGCGTTTTCTCAAACTTTGAGGGCATTAGTGGGTGGGGTGTGAAAACCTCCGAATGCATGGTTCTCAGCTCCTGCTGTGGGCAGCAAGCCAATTTTTTTTCCAAAATGTTGACCTATAAAAGAGCTTACTCGGGTGTGAAAATTATCATTGTGCGCGCGCGCCCCGGACCGCAATTATGATATTTCCTGTTTTCCCATAGGGCCCAAGGCAAATGGGGATAGCGGTTGTACGCGCTTTCTAAGGCTCTGATCGCTTTTAGATTTTGCACGCGGATAGGGCCAACAGAGGCGCAGGTATTGCCATGCGCACCCGCCCGCAACAATGTTTCGATACCGAGTTATCGGGGTGTGGAAGTCCGCCGCCCCGAAGCTTTACGCGCTTCCGTCTCGCGAACTACTATTTTCATCATGCCCACACGGACATCAGTTTGTAGTACGGGAGGCCGTCTACAAATGGTGAAAATTTCAAAGCGTTCAGTCGGGAAATTAAAAAGTTATGAGCATTAGAAGATCTTCCCATTAGGCCCCATTAGGCCACAGTAGCCGAACCGGTCTAAAACTTGCGCGGGTCACTTTCACGGACGGGCTCGAAACTGGTGCCAGAAGTTAGCCCCCGACCAGTGCTTCATTGTGAGGCATTGCGTAAAATTTTCCGTCCCCCGAGTGCCGCGCAATAGCCCCTGAAAGGGCTTTCGGCACAATTTTCACGCCCTTATTTGAGCCACTTGTAGCCGAAGGAATTTTGCGCAAATGACTGAGAGGTGCTCCTGGGCACTGCTCATCACTTTGCAATAGGTTCCGGGGCTTTTCGCGAAGGTCGCGTTTTCTCAAACTTTGAGGGCATTAGTGGGTAAGGTGTGAAAACCTCCGAATGCATGGTTCTCAGCTCCTGCTGTTGGCAGCAAGCCAATTTTTTTTCCAAAATGTTGACCTATAAAAGAGCTTACTCGGGTGTGAAAATTATCATTGTGCGCGCGCGCCCCGGACCGCAATTATGATATTTCCTGTTTTCCCATAGGGCCCAAGGCAAATGGGGATAGCGGTTGTACGCGCTTTCTAAGGCTCTGATCGCTTTTAGATTTTGCACGCGGATAGGGCCAACAGAGGCGCAGGTATTGCCATGCGCACCCGCCCGCAACAATGTTTCGATACCGAGTTATCGGGGTGTGGAAGTCCGCCGCCCCGAAGCTTTACGCGCTTCCGTCTCGCGAACTACTATTTTCATCATGCCCACACGGGCATCAGTTTGTAGTACGGGAGGCCGTCTACAAATGGTGAAAATTTCAAAGCGTTCAGTCGGGAAATTAAAAAGTTATGAGCATTAGAAGATCTTCCCATTAGGCCCCATTAGGCCACAGTAGCCGAACCGGCCTAAAACTTGCGCGGGTCACTTTCACGGACGGGCTCGAAACTGGTGCCAGAAGTTAGCCCCCGACCAGTGCTTCATTGTGAGGCATTGCGTAAAATTTTCCGTCCCCCGAGTGCCGCGCAATAGCCCCTGAAAGGGCTTTCGGCACAATTTTCACGCCCTTATTTGAGCCACTTGTAGCCGAAGGAATTTTGCGCAAATGACTGAGAGGTGCTCCTGGGCACTGCTCATCACTTTGCAATAGGTTCCGGGGCTTTTCGCGAAGGTCGCGTTTTCTCAAACTTTGAGGGCATTAGTGGGTGGGGTGTGAAAACCTCCGAATGCATGGTTCTCAGCTCCTGCTGTGGGCAGCAAGCCAATTTTTTTTCCAAAATGTTGACCTATAAAAGAGCTTACTCGGGTGTGAAAATTATCATTGTGCCCGCGCGCCCCGGACCGCAATTATGATATTTCCTGTTTTCCCATAGGGCCCAAGGCAAATGGGGATAGCGGTTGTACGCGCTTTCTAAGGCTCTGATTGCTTTTAGATTTTGCACGCGGATAGGGCCAACAGATGCGCAGGTATTGCCATGCGCACCCGCCCGCAACAATGTTTCGATACCGAGTTATCGGGGTGTGGAAGTCCGCCGCCCCGAAGCTTTACGCGCTTCCGTCTCGCGAACTACTATTTTCATCATGCCCACACGGGCATCAGTTTGTAGTACGGGAGGCCGTCTACAAATGGTGAAAATTTCAAAGCGTTCAGTCGGGAAATTAAAAAGTTATGAGCATTAGAAGATCTTCCCATTAGGCCCCATTAGGCCACAGTAGCCGAACCGGCCTAAAACTTGCGCGGGTCACTTTCACGGACGGGCTCGAAACTGGTGCCAGAAGTTAGCCCCCGACCAGTGCTTCATTGTGAGGCATTGCGTAAAATTTTCCGTCCCCCGAGTGCCGCGCAATAGCCCCTGAAAGGGCTTTCGGCACAATTTTCACGCCCTTATTTGAGCCACTTGTAGCCGAAGGAATTTTGCGCAAATGACTGAGAGGTGCTCCTGGGCACTGCTCATCACTTTGCAATAGGTTCCGGGGCTTTTCGCGAAGGTCGCGTTTTCTCAAACTTTGAGGGCATTAGTGGGTGGGGTGTGAAAACCTCCGAATGCATGGTTCTCAGCTCCTGCTGTGGGCAGCAAGCCAATTTTTTTTCCAAAATGTTGACCTATAAAAGAGCTTACTCGGGTGTGAAAATTATCATTGTGCGCGCGCGCCCCGGACCGCAATTATGATATTTCCTGTTTTCCCATAGGGCCCAAGGCAAATGGGGATAGCGGTTGTACGCGCTTTCTAAGGCTCTGATCGCTTTTAGATTTTGCACGCGGATAGGGCCAACAGAGGCGCAGGTATTGCCATGCGCACCCGCCCGCAACAATGTTTCGATACCGAGTTATCGGGGTGTGGAAGTCCGCCGCCCCGAAGCTTTACGCGCTTCCGTCTCGCGAACTACTATTTTCATCATGCCCACACGGGCATCAGTTTGTAGTACGGGAGGCCGTCTACAAATGGTGAAAATTTCAAAGCGTTCAGTCGGGAAATTAAAAAGTTATGAGCATTAGAAGATCTTCCCATTAGGCCCCATTAGGCCACAGTAGCCGAACCGGCCTAAAACTTGCGCGGGTCACTTTCACGGACGGGCTCGAAACTGGTGCCAGAAGTTAGCCCCCGACCAGTGCTTCATTGTGAGGCATTGCGTAAAATTTTCCGTCCCCCGAGTGCCGCGCAATAGCCCCTGAAAGGGCTTTCGGCACAATTTTCACGCCCTTATTTGAGCCACTTGTAGCCGAAGGAATTTTGCGCAAATGACTGAGAGGTGCTCCTGGGCACTGCTCATCACTTTGCAATAGGTTCCGGGGCTTTTCGCGAAGGTCACGTTTTCTCAAACTTTGAGGGCATTAGTGGGTGGGGTGTGAAAACCTCCGAATGCATGGTTCTCAGCTCCTGCTGTGGGCAGCAAGCCAATTTTTTTTCCAAAATGTTGACCTATAAAAGAGCTTACTCGGGTGTGAAAATTATCATTGTGCGCGCGCGCCCCGGACCGCAATTATGATATTTCCTGTTTTCCCAAAGGGCCCAAGGCAAATGGGGATAGCGGTTGTACGCGCTTTCTAAGGCTCTGATCGCTTTTAGATTTTGCACGCGGATAGGGCCAACAGAGGCGCAGGTATTGCCATGCGCACCCGCCCGCAACAATGTTTCGATACCGAGTTATAGGGGTGTGGAAGTCCGCCGCCCCGAAGCTTTACGCGCTTCCGTCTCGCGAACTACTATTTTCATCATGCCCACACGGGCATCAGTTTGTAGTACGGGAGGCCGTCTACAAATGGTGAAAATTTCAAAGCGTTCAGTCGGGAAATTAAAAAGTTATGAGCATTAGAAGATCTTCCCATTAGGCCACAGTAGCCGAACCGGCCTAAAACTTGCGCGGGTCACTTTCACGGACGGGCTCGAAACTGGTGCCAGAAGTTAGCCCCCGACCAGTGCTTTATTGTGAGGCATTGCGTAAAATTTTCCGTCCCCCGAGTGCCGCGCAATAGCCCCTGAAAGGGCTTTCGGCACAATTTTCACGCCCTTATTTGAGCCACTTGTAGCCGAAGGAATTTTGCGCAAATGACTGAGAGGTGCTCCTGGGCACTGCTCATCACTTTGCAATAGGTTCCGGGGCTTTTCGCGAAGGTCGCGTTTTCTCAAACTTTGAGGGCATTAGTGGGTGGGGTGTGAAAACCTCCGAATGCATGGTTCTCAGCTCCTGCTGTGGGCAGCAAGCCAATTTTTTTTCCAAAATGTTGACCTATAAAAGAGCTTACTCGGGTGTGAAAATTATCATTGTGCGCGCGCGCCCCGGACCGCAATTATGATATTTCCTGTTTTCCCATAGGGCCCAAGGCAAATGGGGATAGCGGTTGTACGCGCTTTCTAAGGCTCTGATCGCTTTTAGATTTTGCACGCGGATAGGGCCAACAGAGGCGCAGGTATTGCCATGCGCACCCGCCCGCAACAATGTTTCGATACCGAGTTATCGGGGTGTGGAAGTCCGCCGCCCCGAAGCTTTACGCGCTTCCGTCTCGCGAACTACTATTTTCATCATGCCCACACGGGCATCAGTTTGTAGTACGGGAGGCCGTCTACAAATGGTGAAAATTTCAAAGCGTTCAGTCGGGAAATTAAAAAGTTATGAGCATTAGAAGATCTTCCCATTAGGCCACAGTAGCCGAACCGGCCTAAAACTTGCGCGGGTCACTTTCACGGACGGGCTCGAAACTGGTGCCAGAAGTTAGCCCCCGACCAGTGCTTCATTGTGAGGCATTGCGTAAAATTTTCCGTCCCCCGAGTGCCGCGCAATAGCCCCTGAAAGGGCTTTCGGCACAATTTTCACGCCCTTATTTGAGCCACTTGTAGCCGAAGGAATTTTGCGCAAAAGACTGAGAGGTGCTCCTGGGCACTGCTCATCACTTTGCAATAGGTTCCGGGGCTTTTCGCGAAGGTCGCGTTTTCTCAAACTTTGAGGGCATTAGTGGGTGGGGTGTGAAAACCTCCGAATGCATGGTTCTCAGCTCCTGCTGTGGGCAGCAAGCCAATTTTTTTTCCAAAATGTTGACCTATAAAAGAGCTTACTCGGGTGTGAAAATTATCATTGTGCGCGCGCGCCCCGGACCGCAATTATGATATTTCCTGTTTTCCCATAGGGCCCAAGGCAAATGGGGATAGCGGTTGTACGCGCTTTCTAAGGCTCTGATCGCTTTTAGATTTTGCACGCGGATAGGGCCAACAGAGGCGCAGGTATTGCCATGCGCACCCGCCCGCAACAATGTTTCGATACCGAGTTATCGGGGTGTGGAAGTCCGCCGCCCCGAAGCTTTACGCGCTTCCGTCTCGCGAACTACTATTTTCATCATGCCCACACGGGCATCAGTTTGTAGTACGGGAGGCCGTCTACAAATGGTGAAAATTTCAAAGCGTTCAGTCGGGAAATTAAAAAGTTATGAGCATTAGAAGATCTTCCCATTAGGCCACAGTAGCCGAACCGGCCTAAAACTTGCGCGGGTCACTTTCACGGACGGGCTCGAAACTGGTGCCAGAAGTTAGCCCCCGACCAGTGCTTCATTGTGAGGCATTGCGTAAAATTTTCCGTCCCCCGAGTGCCGCGCAATAGCCCCTGAAAGGGCTTTCGGCACAATTTTCACGCCCTTATTTGAGCCACTTGTAGCCGAAGGAATTTTGTGCAAATGACTGAGAGGTGCTCCTGGGCACTGCTCATCACTTTGCAATAGGTTCCGGGGCTTTTCGCGAAGGTCGCGTTTTCTCAAACTTTGAGGGCATTAGTGGGTGGGGTGTGAAAACCTCCGAATGCATGGTTCTCAGCTCCTGCTGTGGGCAGCAAGCCAATTTTTTTTCCAAAATGTTGACCTATAAAAGAGCTTACTCGGGTGTGAAAATTATCATTGTGCGCGCGCGCCCTGGACCGCAATTATGATATTTCCTGTTTTCCCATAGGGCCCAAGGCAAATGGGGATAGCGGTTGTACGCGCTTTCTAAGGCTCTGATCGCTTTTAGATTTTGCACGCGGATATGGCCAACAGAGGCGCAGGTATTGCCATGCGCACCCGCCCGCAACAATGTTTCGATACCGAGTTATCGGGGTGTGGAAGTCCGCCGCCCCGAAGCTTTACGCGCTTCCGTCTCGCGAACTACTATTTTCATCATGCCCACACGGGCATCAGTTTGTAGTACGGGAGGCCGTCTACAAATGGTGAAAATTTCAAAGCGTTCAGTCGGGAAATTAAAAAGTTATGAGCATTAGAAGATCTTCCCATTAGGCCCCATTAGGCCACAGTAGCCGAACCGGCCTAAAACTTGCGCGGGTCACTTTCACGGACGGGCTCGAAACTGGTGCCAGAAGTTAGCCCCCGACCAGTGCTTCATTGTGAGGCATTGCGTAAAATTTTCCGTCCCCCGAGTGCCGCGCAATAGCCCCTGAAAGGGCTTTTGGCACAATTTTCACGCCCTTATTTGAGCCACTTGTAGCCGAAGGAATTTTGCGCAAATGACTGAGAGGTGCTCCTGGGCACTGCTCATCACTTTGCAATAGGTTCCGGGGCTTTTCGCGAAGGTCGCGTTTTCTCAAACTTTGAGGGCATTAGTGGGTGGGGTGTGAAAACCTCCGAATGCATGGTTCTCAGCTCCTGCTGTGGGCAGCAAGCCAATTTTTTTTCCAAAATGTTGACCTATAAAAGAGCTTACTCGGGTGTGAAAATTATCATTGTGCGCGCGCGCCCCGGACCGCAATTATGATATTTCCTGTTTTCCCATAGGGCCCAAGGCAAATGGGGATAGCGGTTGTACGCGCTTTCTAAGGCTCTGATCGCTTTTAGATTTTGCACGCGGATAGGGCCAACAAAGGCGCAGGTATTGCCATGCGCACCCGCCCGCAACAATGTTTCGATACCGAGTTATCGGGGTGTGGAAGTCCGCCGCCCCGAAGCTTTACGCGCTTCCGTCTCGCGAACTACTATTTTCATCATGCCCACACGGGCATCAGTTTGTAGTACGGGAGGCCGTCTACAAATGGTGAAAATTTCAAAGCGTTCAGTCGGGAAATTAAAAAGTTATGAGCATTAGAAGATCTTCCCATTAGGCCCCATTAGGCCACAGTAGCCGAACCGGCCTAAAACTTGCGCGGGTCACTTTCACGGACGGGCTCGAAACTGGTGCCAGAAGTTAGCCCCCGACCAGTGCTTCATTGTGAGGCATTGCGTAAAATTTTCCGTCCCCCGAGTGCCGCGCAATAGCCCCTGAAAGGGCTTTCGGCACAATTTTCACGCCCTTATTTGAGCCACTTGTAGCTGAAGGAATTTTGCGCAAATGACTGAGAGGTGCTCCTGGGCACTGCTCATCACTTTGCAATAGGTTCCGGGGCTTTTCGCGAAGGTCGCGTTTTCTCAAACTTTGAGGGCATTAGTGGGTGGGGTGTGAAAACCTCCGAATGCATGGTTCTCAGCTCCTGCTGTGGGCAGCAAGCCAATTTTTTTTCCAAAATGTTGACCTATAAAAGAGCTTACTCGGGTGTGAAAATTATCATTGTGCGCGCGCGCCCCGGACCGCAATTATGATATTTCCTGTTTTCCCATAGGGCCCAAGGCAAATGGGGATAGCGGTTGTACGCGCTTTCTAAGGCTCTGATCGCTTTTAGATTTTGCACGCGGATAGGACCAACAGAGGCGCAGGTATTGCCATGCGCACCCGCCCGCAACAATGTTTCGATACCGAGTTATCGGGGTGTGGAAGTCCGCCGCCCCGAAGCTTTACGCGCTTCCGTCTCGCGAACTACTATTTTCATCATGCCCACACGGGCATCAGTTTGTAGTACGGGAGGCCGTCTACAAATGGTGAAAATTTCAAAGCGTTCAGTCGGGAAATTAAAAAGTTATGAGCATTAGAAGATCTTCCCATTAGGCCCCATTAGGCCACAGTAGCCGAACCGGCTTAAAACTTGCGCGGGTCACTTTCACGGACGGGCTCGAAACTGGTGCCAGAAGTTAGCCCCCGACCAGTGCTTCATTGTGAGGCATTGCGTAAATTTTCCGTCCCCCGAGTGCCGCGCAATAGCCCCTGAAAGGGCTTTCGGCACAATTTTCACGCCCTTATTTGAGCCACTTGTAGCCGAAGGAATTTTGCGCAAATGACTGAGAGGTGCTCCTGGGCACTGCTCATCACTTTGCAATAGGTTCCGGGGCTTTTCGCGAAGGTCGCGTTTTCTCAAACTTTGAGGGCATTAGTGGGTGGGGTGTGAAAACCTCCGAATGCATGGTTCTCAGCTCCTGCTGTGGGCAGCAAGCCAATTTTTTTTCCAAAATGTTGACCTATAAAAGAGCTTACTCGGGTGTGAAAATTATCATTGTGCGCGCGCGCCCCGGACCGCAATTATGATATTTCCTGTTTTCCCATAGGGCCCAAGGCAAATGGGGATAGCGGTTGTACGCGCTTTCTAAGGCTCTGATCGCTTTTAGATTTTGCACGCGGATAGGGCCAACAGAATCGCAGGTATTGCCATGCGCACCCGCCCGCAACAATGTTTCGATACCGAGTTATCGGGGTGTGGAAGTCCGCCGCCCCGAAGCTTTACGCGCTTCCGTCTCGCGAACTACTATTTTCATCATGCCCACACGGGCATCAGTTTGTAGTACGGGAGGCCGTCTACAAATGGTGAAAATTTCAAAGCGTTCAGTCGGGAAATTAAAAAGTTATGAGCATTAGAAGATCTTCCCATTAGGCCCCATTAGGCCACAGTAGCCGAACCGGCCTAAAACTTGCGCGGGTCACTTTCACGGACGGGCTCGAAACTGGTGCCAGAAGTTAGCCCCCGACCAGTGCTTCATTGTGAGGCATTGCGTAAAATTTTCCGTCCCCCGAGTGCCGCGCAATAGCCCCTGAAAGGGCTTTCGGCACAATTTTCACGCCCTTATTTGAGCCACTTGTAGCCGAAGGAATTTTGCGCAAATGACTGAGAGGTGCTCCTGGGCACTGCTCATCACTTTGCAATAGGTTCCGGGGCTTTTCGCGAAGGTCGCGTTTTCTCAAACTTTGAGGGCATTAGTGGGTGGGGTGTGAAAACCTCCGAATGCATGGTTCTCAGCTCCTGCTGTGGGCAGCAAGCCAATTTTTTTTCCAAAATGTTGACCTATAAAAGAGCTTACTCGGGTGTGAAAATTATCATTGTGCGCGCGCGCCCCGGACCGCAATTATGATATTTCCTGTTTTCCCATAGGGCCCAAGGCAAATGGGGATAGCGGTTGTACGCGCTTTCTAAGGCTCTGATCGCTTTTAGATTTTGCACGCGGATAGGGCCAACAGAGGCGCAGGTATTGCCATGCGCACCCGCCCGCAACAATGTTTCGATACCGAGTTATCGGGGTGTGGAAGTCCGCCGCCCCGAAGCTTTACGCGCTTCCGTCTCGCGAACTACTATTTTCATCATGCCCACACGGGCATCAGTTTGTAGTACGGGAGGCCGTCTACAAATGGTGAAAATTTCAAAGCGTTCAGTCGGGAAATTAAAAAGTTATGAGCATTAGAAGATCTTCCCATTAGGCCCCATTAGGCCACAGTAGCCGAACCGGCTTAAAACTTGCGCGGGTCACTTTCACGGACGGGCTCGAAACTGGTGCCAGAAGTTAGCCCCCGACCAGTGCTTCATTGTGAGGCATTGCGTAAATTTTCCGTCCCCCGAGTGCCGCGCAATAGCCCCTGAAAGGGCTTTCGGCACAATTTTCACGCCCTTATTTGAGCCACTTGTAGCCGAAGGAATTTTGCGCAAATGACTGAGAGGTGCTCCTGGGCACTGCTCATCACTTTGCAATAGGTTCCGGGGCTTTTCGCGAAGGTCGCGTTTTCTCAAACTTTGAGGGCATTAGTGGGTGGGGTGTGAAAACCTCCGAATGCATGGTTCTCAGCTCCTGCTGTGGGCAGCAAGCCAATTTTTTTTCCAAAATGTTGACCTATAAAAGAGCTTACTCGGGTGTGAAAATTATCATTGTGCGCGCGCGCCCCGGACCGCAATTATGATATTTCCTGTTTTCCCATAGGGCCCAAGGCAAATGGGGATAGCGGTTGTACGCGCTTTCTAAGGCTCTGATCGCTTTTAGATTTTGCACGCGGATAGGGCCAACAGAGGCGCAGGTATTGCCATGCGCACCCGCCCGCAACAATGTTTCGATACCGAGTTATCGGGGTGTGGAAGTCCGCCGCCCCGAAGCTTTACGCGCTTCCGTCTCGCGAACTACTATTTTCATCATGCCCACACGGGCATCAGTTTGTAGTACGGGAGGCCGTCTACAAATGGTGAAAATTTCAAAGCGTTCAGTCGGGAAATTAAAAAGTTATGAGCATTAGAAGATCTTCCCATTAGGCCCCGTTAGGCCACAGTAGCCGAACCGGCCTAAAACTTGCGCGGGTCACTTTCACGGACGGGCTCGAAACTGGTGCCAGAAGTTAGCCCCCGACCAGTGCTTCATTGTGAGGCATTGCGTAAAATTTTCCGTCCCCCGAGTGCCGCGCAATAGCCCCTGAAAGGGCTTTCGGCACAATTTTCACGCCCTTATTTGAGCCACTTGTAGCCGAAGGAATTTTGCGCAAATGACTGAGAGGTGCTCCTGGGCACTGCTCATCACTTTGCAATAGGTTCCGGGGCTTTTCGCGAAGGTCGCGTTTTCTCAAACTTTGAGGGCATTAGTGGGTGGGGTGTGAAAACCTCCGAATGCATGGTTCTCAGCTCCTGCTGTGGGCAGCAAGCCAATTTTTTTTCCAAAATGTTGACCTATAAAAGAGCTTACTCGGGTGTGAAAATTATCATTGTGCGCGCGCGCCCCGGACCGCAATTATGATATTTCCTGTTTTCCCATAGGGCCCAAGGCAAATGGGGATAGCGGTTGTACGCGCTTTCTAAGGCTCTGATCGCTTTTAGATTTTGCACGCGGATAGGGCCAACAGAGGCGCAGGTATTGCCATGCGCACCCGCCCGCAACAATGTTTCGATACCGAGTTATCGGGGTGTGGAAGTCCGCCGCCCCGAAGCTTTACGCGCTTCCGTCTCGCGAACTACTATTTTCATCATGCCCACACGGGCATCAGTTTGTAGTACGGGAGGCCGTCTACAAATGGTGAAAATTTCAAAGCGTTCAGTCGGGAAATTAAAAAGTTATGAGCATTAGAAGATCTTCCCATTAGGCCCCATTAGGCCACAGTAGCCGAACCGGCCTAAAACTTGCGCGGGTCACTTTCACGGACGGGCTCGAAACTGGTGCCAGAAGTTAGCCCCCGACCAGTGCTTCATTGTGAGGCATTGCGTAAAATTTTCCGTCCCCCGAGTGCCGCGCAATAGCCCCTGAAAGGGCTTTCGGCACAATTTTCACGCCCTTATTTGAGCCACTTGTAGCCGAAGGAATTTTGCGCAAATGACTGAGAGGTGCTCCTGGGCACTGCTCATCACTTTGCAATAGGTTCCGGGGCTTTTCGCGAAGGTCGCGTTTTCTCAAACTTTGAGGGCATTAGTGGGTGGGGTGTGAAAACCTCCGAATGCATGGTTCTCAGCTCCTGCTGTGGGCAGCAAGCCAATTTTTTTTCCAAAATGTTGACCTATAAAAGAGCTTACTCGGGTGTGAAAATTATCATTGTGCGCGCGCGCCCCGGACCGCAATTATGATATTTCCTGTTTTCCCATAGGGCCCAAGGCAAATGGGGATAGCGGTTGTACGCGCTTTCTAAGGCTCTGATCGCTTTTAGATTTTGCACGCGGATAGGGCCAACAAAGGCGCAGGTATTGCCATGCGCACCCGCCCGCAACAATGTTTCGATACCGAGTTATCGGGGTGTGGAAGTCCGCCGCCCCGAAGCTTTACGCGCTTCCGTCTCGCGAACTACTATTTTCATCATGCCCACACGGGCATCAGTTTGTAGTACGGGAGGCCGTCTACAAATGGTGAAAATTTCAAAGCGTTCAGTCGGGAAATTAAAAAGTTATGAGCATTAGAAGATCTTCCCATTAGGCCCCATTAGGCCACAGTAGCCGAACCGGCCTAAAACTTGCGCGGGTCACTTTCACGGACGGGCTCGAAACTGGTGCCAGAAGTTAGCCCCCGACCAGTGCTTCATTGTGAGGCATTGCGTAAAATTTTCCGTCCCCCGAGTGCCGCGCAATAGCCCCTGAAAGGGCTTTCGGCACAATTTTCACGCCCTTATTTGAGCCACTTGTAGCCGAAGGAATTTTGCGCAAATGACTGAGAGGTGCTCCTGGGCACTGCTCATCACTTTGCAATAGGTTCCGGGGCTTTTCGCGAAGGTCGCGTTTTCTCAAACTTTGAGGGCATTAGTGGGTGGGGTGTGAAAACCTCCGAATGCATGGTTCTCAGCTCCTGCTGTGGGCAGCAAGCCAATTTTTTTCCAAAATGTTGACCTATAAAAGAGCTTACTCGGGTGTGAAAATTATCATTGTGCCCGCGCGCCCCGGACCGCAATTATGATATTTCCTGTTTTCCCATAGGGCCCAAGGCAAATGGGGATAGCGGTTGTACGCGCTTTCTAAGGCTCTGATCGCTTTTAGATTTTGCACGCGGATAGGGCCAACAGAGGCGCAGGTATTGCCATGCGCACCCGCCCGCAACAATGTTTCGATAACGAGTTATCGGGGTGTGGAAGTCCGCCGCCCCGAAGCTTTACGCGCTTCCGTCTCGCGAACTACTATTTTCATCATGCCCACACGGGCATCAGTTTGTAGTACGGGAGGCCGTCTACAAATGGTGAAAATTTCAAAGCGTTCAGTCGGGAAATTAAAAAGTTATGAGCATTAGAAGATCTTCCCATTAGGCCCCATTAGGCCACAGTAGCCGAACCGGCCTAAAACTTGCGCGGGTCACTTTCACGGACGGGCTCGAAACTGGTGCCAGAAGTTAGCCCCCGACCAGTGCTTCATTGTGAGGCATTGCGTAAAATTTTCCGTCCCCCGAGTGCCGCGCAATAGCCCCTGAAAGGGCTTTCGGCACAATTTTCACGCCCTTATTTGAGCCACTTGTAGCCGAAGGAATTTTGCGCAAATGACTGAGAGGTGCTCCTGGGCACTGCTCATCACTTTGCAATAGGTTCCGGGGCTTTTCGCGAAGGTCGCGTTTTCTCAAACTTTGAGGGCATTAGTGGGTGGGGTGTGAAAACCTCCGAATGCATGGTTCTCAGCTCCTGCTGTGGGCAGCAAGCCAATTTTTTTTCCAAAATGTTGACCTATAAAAGAGCTTACTCGGGTGTGAAAATTATCATTGTGCGCGCGCGCCCCGGACCGCAATTATGATATTTCCTGTTTTCCCATAGGGCCCAAGGCAAATGGGGATAGCGGTTGTACGCGCTTTCTAAGGCTCTGATCGCTTTTAGATTTTGCACGCGGATAGGGCCAACAGAGGCGCAGGTATTGCCATGCGCACCCGCCCGCAACAATGTTTCGATACCGAGTTATCGGGGTGTGGAAGTCCGCCGCCCCGAAGCTTTACGCGCTTCCGTCTCGCGAACTACTATTTTCATCATGCCCACACGGGCATCAGTTTGTAGTACAGGAGGCCGTCTACAAATGGTGAAAATTTCAAAGCGTTCAGTCGGGAAATTAAAAAGTTATGAGCATTAGAAGATCTTCCCATTAGGCCCCATTAGGCCACAGTAGCCGAACCGGCCTAAAACTTGCGCGGGTCACTTTCACGGACGGGCTCGAAACTGGTGCCAGAAGTTAGCCCCCGACCAGTGCTTCATTGTGAGGCATTGCGTAAAATTTTCCGTCCCCCGAGTGCCGCGCAATAGCCCCTGAAAGGGCTTTCGGCACAATTTTCACGCCCTTATTTGAGCCACTTGTAGCCGAAGGAATTTTGCGCAAATGACTGAGAGGTGCTCCTGGGCACTGCTCATCACTTTGCAATAGGTTCCGGGGCTTTTCGCGAAGGTCGCGTTTTCTCAAACTTTGAGGGCATTAGTGGGTGGGGTGTGAAAACCTCCGAATGCATGGTTCTCAGCTCCTGCTGTGGGCAGCAAGCCAATTTTTTTTCCAAAATGTTGACCTATAAAAGAGCTTACTCGGGTGTGAAAATTATCATTGTGCGCGCGCGCCCCGGACCGCAATTATGATATTTCCTGTTTTCCCATAGGGCCCAAGGCAAATGGGGATAGCGGTTGTACGCGCTTTCTAAGGCTCTGATCGCTTTTAGATTTTGCACGCGGATAGGGCCAACAGAGGCGCAGGTATTGCCATGCGCACCCGCCCGCAACAATGTTTCGATACCGAGTTATCGGGGTGTGGAAGTCCGCCGCCCCGAAGCTTTACGCGCTTCCGTCTCGCGAACTACTATTTTCATCATGCCCACACGGGCATCAGTTTGTAGTACGGGAGGCCGTCTACAAATGGTGAAAATTTCAAAGCGTTCAGTCGGGAAATTAAAAAGTTATGAGCATTAGAAGATCTTCCCATTAGGCCCCATTAGGCCACAGTAGCCGAACCGGCCTAAAACTTGCGCGGGTCACTTTCACGGACGGGCTCGAAACTGGTGCCAGAAGTTAGCCCCCGACCAGTGCTTCATTGTGAGGCATTGCGTAAAATTTTCCGTCCCCCGAGTGCCGCGCAATAGCCCCTGAAAGGGCTTTCGGCACAATTTTCACGCCCTTATTTGAGCCACTTGTAGCCGAAGGAATTTTGCGCAAATGACTGAGAGGTGCTCCTGGGCACTGCTCATCACTTTGCAATAGGTTCCGGGGCTTTTCGCGAAGGTCGCGTTTTCTCAAACTTTGAGGGCATTAGTGGGTGGGGTGTGAAAACCTCCGAATGCATGGTTCTCAGCTCCTGCTGTGGGCAGCAAGCCAATTTTTTTTCCAAAATGTTGACCTATAAAAGAGCTTACTCGGGTGTGAAAATTATCATTGTGCGCGCACGCCCCGGACCGCAATTATGATATTTCCTGTTTTCCCATAGGGCCCAAGGCAAATGGGGATAGCGGTTGTACGCGCTTTCTAAGGCTCTGATCGCTTTTAGATTTTGCACGCGGATAGGGCCAACACAGGCGCAGGTATTGCCATGCGCACCCGCCCGCAACAATGTTTCGATACCGAGTTATCGGGGTGTGAAAGTCCGCCGCCCCGAAGCTTTACGCGCTTCCGTCTTGCGAACTACTATTTTCATCATGCCCACACGGGCATCAGTTTGTAGTACGGGAGGCCGTCTACAAATGGTGAAAATTTCAAAGCGTTCAGTCGGGAAATTAAAAAGTTATGAGCATTAGAAGATCTTCCCATTAGGCCCCATTAGGCCACAGTAGCCGAACCGGCCTAAAACTTGCGCGGGTCACTTTCACGGACGGGCTCGAAACTGGTGCCAGAAGTTAGCCCCCGACCAGTGCTTCATTGTGAGGCATTGCGTAAAATTTTCCGTCCCCCGAGTGCCGCGCAATAGCCCCTGAAAGGGCTTTCGGCACAATTTTCACGCCCTTATTTGAGCCACTTGTAGCCGAAGGAATTTTGCGCAAATGACTGAGAGGTGCTCCTGGGCACTGCTCATCACTTTGCAATAGGTTCCGGGGCTTTTCGCGAAGGTCGCGTTTTCTCAAACTTTGAGGGCATTAGTGGGTGGGGTGTGAAAACCTCCGAATGCATGGTTCTCAGCTCCTGCTGTGGGCAGCAAGCCAATTTTTTTTCCAAAATGTTGACCTATAAAAGAGCTTACTCGGGTGTGAAAATTATCATTGTGCGCGCGCGCCCCGGACCGCAATTATGATATTTCCTGTTTTCCCATAGGGCCCAAGGCAAATGGGGATAGCGGTTGTACGCGCTTTCTAAGGCTCTGATCGCTTTTAGATTTTGCACGCGGATAGGGCCAACAGAGGCGCAGGTATTGCCATGCGCACCCGCCCGCAACAATGTTTCGATACCGAGTTATCGGGGTGTGGAAGTCCGCCGCCCTGAAGCTTTACGCGCTTCCGTCTCGCGAACTACTATTTTCATCATGCCCACACGGGCATCAGTTTGTAGTACGGGAGGCCGTCTACAAATGGTGAAAATTTCAAAGCGTTCAGTCGGGAAATTAAAAAGTTATGAGCATTAGAAGATCTTCCCATTAGGCCCCATTAGGCCACAGTAGCCGAACCGGCCTAAAACTTGCGCGGGTCACTTTCACGGACGGGCTCGAAACTGGTGCCAGAAGTTAGCCCCCGACCAGTGCTTCATTGTGAGGCATTGCGTAAAATTTTCCGTCCCCCGAGTGCCGCGCAATAGCCCCTGAAAGGGCTTTCGGCACAATTTTCACGCCCTTATTTGAGCCACTTGTAGCCGAAGGAATTTTGCGCAAATGACTGAGAGGTGCTCCTGGGCACTGCTCATCACTTTGCAATAGGTTCCGGGGCTTTTCGCGAAGGTCGCGTTTTCTCAAACTTTGAGGGCATTAGTGGGTGGGGTGTGAAAACCTCCGAATGCATGGTTCTCAGCTCCTGCTGTGGGCAGAAAGCCAATTTTTTTTCCAAAATGTTGACCTATAAAAGAGCTTACTTGGGTGTGAAAATTATCATTGTGCGCGCGCGCCCCGGACCGCAATTATGATATTTCCTGTTTTCCCATAGGGCCCAAGACAAATGGGGATAGCGGTTGTACGCGCTTTCTAAGGCTCTGATCGCTTTTAGATTTTGCACGCGGATAGGGCCAACAGAGGCGCAGGTATTGCCATGCGCACCCGCCCGCAACAATGTTTCGATACCGAGTTATCGGGGTGTGGAAGTCCGCCGCCCCGAAGCTTTACGCGCTTCCGTCTCGCGAACTACTATTTTCATCATGCCCACACGGGCATCAGTTTGTAGTACGGGAGGCCGTCTACAAATGGTGAAAATTTCAAAGCGTTCAGTCGGGAAATTAAAAAGTTATGAGCATTAGAAGATCTTCCCATTAGGCCCCATTAGGCCACAGTAGCCGAACCGGCCTAAAACTTGCGCGGGTCACTTTCACGGACGGGCTCGAAACTGGTGCCAGAAGTTAGCCCCCGACCAGTGCTTCATTGTGAGGCATTGCGTAAAATTTTCCGTCCCCCGAGTGCCGCGCAATAGCCCCTGAAAGGGCTTTCGGCACAATTTTCACGCCCTTATTTGAGCCACTTGTAGCCGAAGGAATTTTGCGCAAATGACTGAGAGGTGCTCCTGGGCACTGCTCATCACTTTGCAATAGGTTCCGGGGCTTTTCGCGAAGGTCGCGTTTTCTCAAACTTTGAGGGCATTAGTGGGTGGGGTGTGAAAACCTCCGAATGCATGGTTCTCAGCTCCTGCTGTGGGCAGCAAGCCAATTTTTTTTCCAAAATGTTGACCTATAAAAGAGCTTACTCGGGTGTGAAAATTATCATTGTGCGCGCGCGCCCCGGACCGCAATTATGATATTTCCTGTTTTCCCATAGGGCCCAAGGCAAATGGGGATAGCGGTTGTACGCGCTTTCTAAGGCTCTGATCGCTTTTAGATTTTGCACGCGGATAGGGCCAACAGAGGCGCAGGTATTGCCATGCGCACCCGCCCGCAACAATGTTTCGATACCGAGTTATCGGGGTGTGGAAGTCCGCCGCCCCGAAGCTTTACGCGCTTCCGTCTCGCGAACTACTATTTTCATCATGCCCACACGGGCATCAGTTTGTAGTACGGGAGGCCGTCTACAAATGGTGAAAATTTCAAAGCGTTCAGTCGGGAAATTAAAAAGTTATGAGCATTAGAAGATCTTCCCATTAGGCCCCATTAGGCCACAGTAGCCGAACCGGCCTAAAACTTGCGCGGGTCACTTTCACGGACGGGCTCGAAACTGGTGCCAGAAGTTAGCCCCCGACCAGTGCTTCATTGTGAGGCATTGCGTAAAATTTTCCGTCCCCCGAGTGCCGCGCAATAGCCCCTGAAAGGGCTTTCGGCACAATTTTCACGCCCTTATTTGAGCCACTTGTAGCCGAAGGAATTTTGCGCAAATGACTGAGAGGTGCTCCTGGGCACTGCTCATCACTTTGCAATAGGTTCCGGGGCTTTTCGCGAAGGTCGCGTTTTCTCAAACTTTGAGGGCATTAGTGGGTGGGGTGTGAAAACCTCCGAATGCATGGTTCTCAGCTCCTGCTGTGGGCAGCAAGCCAATTTTTTTTCCAAAATGTTGACCTATAAAAGAGCTTACTCGGGTGTGAAAATTATCATTGTGCGCGCGCGCCCCGGACCGCAATTATGATATTTCCTGTTTTCCCATAGGGCCCAAGGCAAATGGGGATAGCGGTTGTACGCGCTTTCTAAGGCTCTGATCGCTTTTAGATTTTGCACGCGGATAGGGCCAACAGAGGCGCAGGTATTGCCATGCGCACCCGCCCGCAACAATGTTTCGATACCGAGTTATCGGGGTGTGGAAGTCCGCCGCCCCGAAGCTTTACGCGCTTCCGTCTCGCGAACTACTATTTTCATCATGCCCACACGGGCATCAGTTTGTAGTACGGGAGGCCGTCTACAAATGGTGAAAATTTCAAAGCGTTCAGTCGGGAAATTAAAAAGTTATGAGCATTAGAAGATCTTCCCATTAGGCCCCATTAGGCCACAGTAGCCGAACCGGCCTAAAACTTGCGCGGGTCACTTTCACGGACGGGCTCGAAACTGGTGCCAGAAGTTAGCCCCCGACCAGTGCTTCATTGTGAGGCATTGCGTAAAATTTTCCGTCCCCCGAGTGCCGCGCAATAGCCCCTGAAAGGGCTTTCGGCACAATTTTCACGCCCTTATTTGAGCCACTTGTAGCCGAAGGAATTTTGCGCAAATGACTGAGAGGTGCTCCTGGGCACTGCTCATCACTTTGCAATAGGTTCCGGGGCTTTTCGCGAAGGTCGCGTTTTCTCAAACTTTGAGGGCATTAGTGGGTGGGGTGTGAAAACCTCCGAATGCATGGTTCTCAGCTCCTGCTGTGGGCAGCAAGCCAATTTTTTTTCCAAAATGTTGACCTATAAAAGAGCTTACTCGGGTGTGAAAATTATCATTGTGCGCGCGCGCCCCGGACCGCAATTATGATATTTCCTGTTTTCCCATAGGGCCCAAGGCAAATGGGGATAGCGGTTGTACGCGCTTTCTAAGGCTCCGATCGCTTTTAGATTTTGCACGCGGATAGGGCCAACAGAGGCGCAGGTATTGCCATGCGCACCCGCCCGCAACAATGTTTCGATACCGAGTTATCGGGGTGTGGAAGTCCGCCGCCCCGAAGCTTTACGCGCTTCCGTCTCGCGAACTACTATTTTCATCATGCCCACACGGGCATCAGTTTGTAGTACGGGAGGCCGTCTACAAATGGTGAAAATTTCAAAGCGTTCAGTCGGGAAATTAAAAAGTTATGAGCATTAGAAGATCTTCCCATTAGGCCCCATTAGGCCACAGTAGCCGAACCGGCCTAAAACTTGCGCGGGTCACTTTCACGGACGGGCTCGAAACTGGTGCCAGAAGTTAGCCCCCGACCAGTGCTTCATTGTGAGGCATTGCGTAAAATTTTCCATCCCCCGAGTGCCGCGCAATAGCCCCTGAAAGGGCTTTCGGCACAATTTTCACGCCCTTATTTGAGCCACTTGTAGCCGAAGGAATTTTGCGCAAATGACTGAGAGGTGCTCCTGGGCACTGCTCATCACTTTGCAATAGGTTCCGGGGCTTTTTGGGAAGGTCACGTTTTCTCAAACTTTGAGGGCATTAGTGGGTGGGGTGTGAAAACCTCCGAATGCATGGTTCTCAGCTCCTGCTGTGGGCAGCAAGCCAATTTTTTTTCCAAAATGTTGACCTATAAAAGAGCTTACTCGGGTGTGAAAATTATCATTGTGCGCGCGCGCCCTGTACCGCAATTATGATATTTCCTGTTTTCCCATAGGGCCCAAGGCAAATGGGGATAGCGGTTGTACGCGCTTTCTAAGGCTCTGATCGCTTTTAGATTTTGCACGCGGATAGGGCCAACATAGGCGCAGGTATTGCCATGCGCACCCGCCCACAACAATGTTTCGATACCGAGTTATCGGGGTGTGGAAGTCCGCCGCCCCGAAGCTTTACGCGCTTCCGTCTCGCGAACTACTATTTTCATCATGCCCACACGGGCAACAGTTTGTAGTACGGGAGGCCGTCTACAAATGGTGAAAATTTCAAAGCGTTCAGTCAGGAAATTAAAAAGTTATGAGCATTAGAAGATCTTCCCATTAGGCCCCATTAGGCCACAGAAGCCGAACCGGCCTAAAACTTGCGCGGGTCACTTTCACGGACGGGCTCGAAACTGGTGCCAGAAGTTAGCCCCCGACCAGTGCTTCATTGTGAGGCATTGCGTAAAATTTTCCGTCCCCCGAGTGCCGCGCAATAGCCCCTGAAAGGGCTTTCGGCACAATTTTCACGCCCTTATTTGAGCCACTTGTAGCCGAAGGAATTTTGCGCAAATGACTGAGAGGTGCTCCTGGGCACTGCTCATCACTTTGCAATAGGTTCCGGGGCTTTTCGCGAAGGTCGCGTTTTCTCAAACTTTGAGGGCATTAGTGGGTGGGGTGTGAAAACCTCCGAATGCATGGTTCTCAGCTCCTGCTGTGGGCAGCAAGCCAATTTTTTTTCCAAAATGTTGACCTATAAAAGAGCTTACTCGGGTGTGAAAATTATCATTGTGCGCGCGCGCCCCGGACCGCAATTATGATATTTCCTGTTTTCCCATAGGGCCCAAGGCAAATGGGGATAGCGGTTGTACGCGCTTTCTAAGGCTCTGATCGCTTTTAGATTTTGCACGCAGATAGGGCCAACAGAGGCGCAGGTATTGCCATGCGCACCCGCCCGCAACAATGTTTCGATACCGAGTTATCGGGGTGTGGAAGTCCGCCGCCCCGAAGCTTTACGCGCTTCCGTCTCGCGAACTACTATTTTCATCATGCCCACACGGGCATCAGTTTGTAGTACGGGAGGCCGTCTACAAATGGTGAAAATTTCAAAGCGTTCAGTCGGGAAATTAAAAAGTTATGAGCATTAGAAGATCTTCCCATTAGGCCCCATTAGGCCACAGTAGCCGAACCGGCCTAAAACTTGCGCGGGTCACTTTCACGGACGGGCTCGAAACTGGTGCCAGAAGTTAGCCCCCGACCAGTGCTTCATTGTGAGGCATTGCGTAAAATTTTCCGTCCCCCGAGTGCCGCGCAATAGCCCCTGAAAGGGCTTTTGGCACAATTTTCACGCCCTTATTTGAGCCACTTGTAGCCGAAGGAATTTTGCGCAAATGACTGAGAGGTGCTCCTGGGCACTGCTCATCACTTTGCAATAGGTTCCGGGGCTTTTCGCGAAGGTCGCGTTTTCTCAAACTTTGAGGGCATTAGTGGGTGGGGTGTGAAAACCTCCGAATGCATGGTTCTCAGCTCCTGCTGTGGGCAGCAAGCCAATTTTTTTTCCAAAATGTTGACCTATAAAAGAGCTTACTCGGGTGTGAAAATTATCATTGTGCGCGCGCGCCCCGGACCGCAATTATGATATTTCCTGTTTTCCCATAGGGCCCAAGGCAAATGGAGATAGCGGTTGTACGCGCTTTCTAAGGCTCTGATCGCTTTTAGATTTTGCACGCGGATAGGGCCAACAGAGGCGCAGGTATTGCCATGCGCACCCGCCCGCAACAATGTTTCGATACCGAGTTATCGGGGTGTGGAAGTCCGCCGCCCCGAAGCTTTACGCGCTTCCGTCTCGCGAACTACTATTTTCATCATGCCCACACGGGCATCAGTTTGTAGTACGGGAGGCCGTCTACAAATGGTGAAAATTTCAAAGCGTTCAGTCGGGAAATTAAAAAGTTATGAGCATTAGAAGATCTTCCCATTAGGCCCCATTAGGCCACAGTAGCCGAACCGGCCTAAAACTTGCGCGGGTCACTTTCACGGACGGGCTCGAAACTGGTGCCAGAAGTTAGCCCCCGACCAGTGCTTCATTGTGAGGCATTGCGTAAAATTTTCCGTCCCCCGAGTGCCGCGCAATAGCCCCTGAAAGGGCTTTCGGCACAATTTTCACGCCCTTATTTGAGCCACTTGTAGCCGAAGGAATTTTGCGCAAATGACTGAGAGGTGCTCCTGGGCACTGCTCATCACTTTGCAATAGGTTCCGGGGCTTTTCGCGCAGGTCGCGTTTTCTCAAACTTTGAGGGCATTAGTGGGTGGGGTGTGAAAACCTCCGAATGCATGGTTCTCTGCTCCTGCTGTGGGCAGCAAGCCAATTTTTTTCCAAAATGTTGACCTATAAAAGAGCTTACTCGGGTGTGAAAATTATCATTGTGCGCGCGCGCCCCGGACCGCAATTATGATATTTCCTGTTTTCCCATAGGGCCCAAGGCAAATGGGGATAGCGGTTGTACGCGCTTTCTAAGGCTCTGATCGCTTTTAGATTTTGCACGCGGATAGGGCCAACAGAGGCGCAGGTATTGCCATGCGCACCCGCCCGCAACAATGTTTCGATACCGAGTTATCGGGGTGTAAAAGTCCGCCGCCCCGAAGCTTTACGCGCTTCCGTCTCGCGAACTACTATTTTCATCATGCCCACACGGGCATCAGTTTGTAGTACGGGAGGCCGTCTACAAATGGTGAAAATTTCAAAGCGTTCAGTCGGGAAATTAAAAAGTTATGAGCATTAGAAGATCTTCCCATTAGGCCCCATTAGGCCACAGTAGCCGAACCGGCCTAAAACTTGCGCAGGTCACTTTCACGGACGGGCTCGAAACTGGTGCCAGAAGTTAGCCCCCGACCAGTGCTTCATTGTGAGGCATTGCGTAAAATTTTCCGTCCCCCGAGTGCCGCGCAATAGCCCCTGAAAGGGCTTTCGGCACAATTTTCACGCCCTTATTTGAGCCACTTGTAGCCGAAGGAATTTTGCGCAAATGACTGAGAGGTGCTCCTGGGCACTGCTCATCACTTTGCAATAGGTTCCGGGGCTTTTCGCGAAGGTCGCGTTTTCTCAAACTTTGAGGGCATTAGTGGGTGGGGTGTGAAAACCTCCGAATGCATGGTTAGCAGCTCCTGCTGTGGGCAGCAAGCCAATTTTTTTTCCAAAATGTTGACCTATAAAAGAGCTTACTCGGGTGTGAAAATTATTATTGTGCGCGCGCGCCCCGGACCGCAATTATGATATTTCCTGTTTTCCCATAGGGCCCAAGGCAAATGGGGATAGCGGTTGTACGCGCTTTCTAAGGCTCTGATCGCTTTTAGATTTTGCACGCGGATAGGGCCAACAGAGGCGCAGGTATTGCCATGCGCACCCGCCCGCAACAATGTTTCGATACCGAGTTATCGGGGTGTGGAAGTCCGCCGCCCCGAAGCTTTACGCGCTTCCGTCTCGCGAACTACTATTTTCATCATGCCCACACGGGCATCAGTTTGTAGTACGGGAGGCCGTCTACAAATGGTGAAAATTTCAAAGCGTTCAGTCGGGAAATTAAAAAGTTATGAGCATTAGAAGATCTTCCCATTAGGCCCCATTAGGCCACAGTAGCCGAACCGGCCTAAAACTTGCGCGGGTCACTTTCACGGACGGGCTCGAAACTGGTGCCAGAAGTTAGCCCCCGACCAGTGCTTCATTGTGAGGCATTGCGTAAAATTTTCCGTCCCCCGAGTGCCGCGCAATAGCCCCTGAAAGGGCTTTCGGCACAATTTTCACGCCCTTATTTGAGCCACTTGTAGCCGAAGGAATTTTGCGCAAATGACTGAGAGGTGCTCCTGGGCACTGCTCATCACTTTGCAATAGGTTCCGGGGCTTTTCGCGCAGGTCGCGTTTTCTCAAACTTTGAGGGCATTAGTGGGTGGGGTGTGAAAACCTCCGAATGCATGGTTCTCAGCTCCTGCTGTGGGCAGCAAGCAAATTTTTTTTCCAAAATGTTGACCTATAAAAGAGCTTACTCGGGTGTGAAAATTATCATTGTGCGCGCGCGCCCCGGACCGCAATTATGATATTTCCTGTTTTCCCATAGGGCCCAAGGCAAATGGGGATAGCTGTTGTACGCGCTTTCTAAGGCTCTGATCGCTTTTAGATTTTGCACGCGGATAGGGCCAACAGAGGCGCAGGTATTGCCATGCGCACCCGCCCGCAACAATGTTTCGATACCGAGTTATCGGGGTGTGGAAGTCCGCCGCCCCGAAGCTTTACGCGCTTCCGTCTCGCGAACTACTATTTTCATCATGCCCACACGGGCAACAGTTTGTAGTACGGGAGGCCGTCTACAAATGGTGAAAATTTCAAAGCGTTCAGTCGGGAAATTAAAAAGTTATGAGCATTAGAAGATCTTCCCATTAGGCCCCATTAGGCCACAGAAGCCGAACCGGCCTAAAACTTGCGCGGGTCACTTTCACGGACGGGCTCGAAACTGGTGCCAGAAGTTAGCCCCCGACCAGTGCTTCATTGTGAGGCATTGCGTAAAATTTTCCGTCCCCCGAGTGCCGCGCAATAGCCCCTGAAAGGGCTTTCGGCACAATTTTCACGCCCTTATTTGAGCCACTTGTAGCCGAAGGAATTTTGCGCAAATGACTGAGAGGTGCTCCTGGGCACTGCTCATCACTTTGCAATAGGTTCCGGGGCTTTTCGCGAAGGTCGCGTTTTCTCAAACTTTGAGGGCATTAGTGGGTGGGGTGTGAAAACCTCCGAATGCATGGTTCTCAGCTCCTGCTGTGGGCAGCAAGCCAATTTTTTTTCCAAAATGTTGACCTATAAAAGAGCTTACTCGGGTGTGAAAATTATCATTGTGCGCGCGCGCCCCGGACCGCAATTATGATATTTCCTGTTTTCCCATAGGGCCCAAGGCAAATGGGGATAGCGGTTGTACGCGCTTTCTAAGGCTCTGATCGCTTTTAGATTTTGCACGCAGATAGGGCCAACAGAGGCGCAGGTATTGCCATGCGCACCCGCCCGCAACAATGTTTCGATACCGAGTTATCGGGGTGTGGAAGTCCGCCGCCCCAAAGCTTTACGCGCTTCCGTCTCGCGAACTACTATTTTCATCATGCCCACACGGGCGTCAGTTTGTAGTACGGGAGGCCGTCTACAAATGGTGAAAATTTCAAAGCGTTCAGTCGGGAAATTAAAAAGTTATGAGCATTAGAAGATCTTCCCATTAGGCCCCATTAGGCCACAGTAGCCGAACCGGCCTAAAACTTGCGCGGGTCACTTTCACGGACGGGCTCGAAACTGGTGCCAGAAGTTAGCCCCTGACCAGTGCTTCATTGTGAGGCATTGCGTAAAATTTTCCGTCCCCCGAGTGCCGCGCAATAGCCCCTGAAAGGGCTTTCGGCACAATTTTCACGCCCTTATTTGAGCCACTTGTAGCCGAAGGAATTTTGCGCAAATGACTGAGAGGTGCTCCTGGGCACTGCTCATCACTTTGCAATAGGTTCCGGGGCTTTTCGCGAAGGTCGCGTTTTCTCAAACTTTGAGGGCATTAGTGGGTGGGGTGTGAAAACCTCCGAATGCATGGTTCTCAGCTCCTGCTGTGGGCAGCAAGCCAATTTTTTTTCCAAAATGTTGACCTATAAAAGAGCTTACTCGGGTGTGAAAATTATCATTGTGCGCGCGCGCCCCGGACCGCAATTATGATATTTCCTGTTTTCCCATAGGGCCCAAGGCAAATGGGGATAGCGGTTGTACGCGCTTTCTAAGGCTCTGATCGCTTTTAGATTTTGCACGCAGATAGGGCCAACAGAGGCGCAGGTATTGCCATGCGCACCCGCCCGCAACAATGTTTCGATACCGAGTTATCGGGGTGTGGAAGTCCGCCGCCCCGAAGCTTTACGCGCTTCCGTCTCGCGAACTACTATTTTCATCATGCCCACACGGGCATCAGTTTGTAGTACGGGAGGCCGTCTACAAATGGTGAAAATTTCAAAGCGTTCAGTCGGGAAATTAAAAAGTTATGAGCATTAGAAGATCTTCCCATTAGGCCCCATTAGGCCACAGTAGCCGAACCGGCCTAAAACTTGCGCGGGTCACTTTCACGGACGGGCTCGAAACTGGTGCCAGAAGTTAGCCCCCGACCAGTGCTTCATTGTGAGGCATTGCGTAAAATTTTCCGTCCCCCGAGTGCCGCGCAATAGCCCCTGAAAGGGCTTTCGGCACAATTTTCACGCCCTTATTTGAGCCACTTGTAGCCGAAGGAATTTTGCGCAAATGACTGAGAGGTGCTCCTGGGCACTGCTCATCACTTTGCAATAGGTTCCGGGGCTTTTCGCGAAGGTCGCGTTTTCTCAAACTTTGAGGGCATTAGTGGGTGGGGTGTGAAAACCTCCGAATGCATGGTTCTCAGCTCCTGCTGTGGGCAGCAAGCCAATTTTTTTTCCAAAATGTTGACCTATAAAAGAGCTTACTCGGGTGTGAAAATTATCATTGTGCGCGCGCGCCCCGGACCGCAATTATGATATTTCCTGTTTTCCCATAGGGCCCAAGGCAAATGGGGATAGCGGTTGTACGCGCTTTCTAAGGCTCTGATCGCTTTTAGATTTTGCACGCGGATAGGGCCAACAGAGGCGCAGGTATTGCCATGCGCACCCGCCCGCAACAATGTTTCGATACCGAGTTATCGGGGTGTGGAAGTCCGCCGCCCCGAAGCTTTACGCGCTTCCGTCTCGCGAACTACTATTTTCATCATGCCCACACGGGCATCGGTTTGTAGTACGGGAGGCCGTCTACAAATGGTGAAAATTTCAAAGCGTTCAGTCGGGAAATTAAAAAGTTATGAGCATTAGAAGATCTTCCCATTAGGCCCCATTAGGCCACAGTAGCCGAACCGGCCTAAAACTTGCGCGGGTCACTTTCACGGACTGGCTCGAAACTGGTGCCAGAAGTTAGCCCCCGACCAGTGCTTCATTGTGAGGCATTGCGTAAAATTTTCCGTCCCCCGAGTGCCGCGCAATAGCCCCTGAAAGGGCTTTCGGCACAATTTTCACGCCCTTATTTGAGCCACTTGTAGCCGAAGGAATTTTGCGCAAATGACTGAGAGGTGCTCCTGGGCACTGCTCATCACTTTGCAATAGGTTCCGGGGCTTTTCGCGAAGGTCGCGTTTTCTCAAACTTTGAGGGCATTAGTGGGTGGGGTGTGAAAACCTCCGAATGCATGGTTCTCAGCTCCTGCTGTGGGCAGCAAGCCAATTTTTTTTCCAAAATGTTGACCTATAAAAGAGCTTACTCGCGTGTGAAAATTATCATTGTGCGCGCGCGCCCCGGACCGCAATTATGATATTTCCTGTTTTCCCATAGGGCCCAAGGCAAATGGGGATAGCGGTTGTACGCGCTTTCTAAGGCTCTGATCGCTTTTAGATTTTGCACGCGGATAGGGCCAACAGAGGCGCAGGTATTGCCATGCGCACCCGCCCGCAACAATGTTTCGATACCGAGTTATCGGGGTGTGGAAGTCCGCCGCCCCGAAGCTTTATGCGCTTCCGTCTCGCGAACTACTATTTTCATCATGCCCACACGGGCATCAGTTTGTAGTACGGGAGGCCGTCTACAAATGGTGAAAATTTCAAAGCGTTCAGTCGGGAAATTAAAAAGTTATGAGCATTAGAAGATCTTCCCATTAGGCCCCATTAGGCCACAGTAGCCGAACCGGCCTAAAACTTGCGCGGGTCACTTTCACGGACGGGCTCGAAACTGGTGCCAGAAGTTAGCCCCCGACCAGTGCTTCATTGTGAGGCATTGCGTAAAATTTTCCGTCCCCCGAGTGCCGCGCAATAGCCCCTGAAAGGGCTTTCGGCACAATTTTCACGCCCTTATTTGAGCCACTTGTAGCCGAAGGAATTTTGCGCAAATGACTGAGAGGTGCTCCTGGGCACTGCTCATCACTTTGCAATAGGTTCCGGGGCTTTTCGCGAAGGTCGCGTTTTCTCAAACTTTGAGGGCATTAGTGGGTGGGGTGTGAAAACCTCCGAATGCACGGTTCTCAGCTCCTGCTGTGGGCAGCAAGCCAATTTTTTTCCAAAATGTTGACCTATAAAAGAGCTTACTCGGGTGTGAAAATTATCATTGTGGGAGCGCGCCCCGGACCCCAATTATGATATTTCCTGTTTTCCCATAGGGCCCAAGGCAAATGGGGATAGCGGTTGTACGCGCTTTCTAAGGCTCTGATCGCTTTTAGATTTTGCACGCGGATAGGGCCAACAGAGGCGCAGGTATTGCCATGCGCACCCGCCCGCAACAATGTTTCGATACCGAGTTATCGGGGTGTGGAAGTCCGCCGCCCCGAAGCTTTACGCGCTTCCGTCTCGCGAACTACTATTTTCATCATGCCCACACGGGCATCAGTTTGTAGTACGGGAGGCCGTCTACAAATGGTGAAAATTTCAAAGCGTTCAGTCGGGAAATTAAAAAGTTATGAGCATTAGAAGATCTTCCCATTAGGCCCCATTAGGCCACAGTAGCCGAACCGGCCTAAAACTTGCGCGGGTCACTTTCACGGACGGGCTCGAAACTGGTGCCAGAAGTTAGCCCCCGACCAGTGCTTCATTGTGAGGCATTGCGTAAAATTTTCCGTCCCCCGAGTGCCGCGCAATAGCCCCTGAAAGAGCTTTCGGCACAATTTTCACGCCCTTATTTGAGCCACTTGTAGCCAAAGGAATTTTGCGCAAATGACTGAGAGGTGCTCCTGGGCACTGCTCATCACTTTGCAATAGGTTCCGGGGCTTTTCGCGAAGGTCGCGTTTTCTCAAACTTTGAGGGCATTAGTGGGTGGGGTGTGAAAACCTCCAAATGCATGGTTCTCAGCTCCTGCTGTGGGCAGCAAGCCAATTTTTTTTCCAAAATGTTGACCTATAAAAGAGCTTACTCGGGTGTGAAAATTATCATTGTGCGCACGCGCCCCGGACCGCAATTATGATATTTCCTGTTTTCCCATAGGGCCCAAGGCAAATGGGGATAGCGGTTGTACGCGCTTTCTAAGGCTCTGATCGCTTTTAGATTTTGCACGCGGATAGGGCCAACAGAGGCGCAGGTATTGCCATGCGCACCCGCCCGCAACAATGTTTCGATACCGAGTTATCGGGGTGTGGAAGTCCGCCGCCCCGAAGCTTTACGCGCTTCCGTCTCGCGAACTACTATTTTCATCATGCCCACACGGGCATCATTTTGTAGTACGGGAGGCCGTCTACAAATGGTGAAAATTTCAAAGCGTTCAGTCGGGAAATTAAAAAGTTATGAGCATTAGAAGATCTTCCCATTAGGCCCCATTAGGCCACAGTAGCCGAACCGGCCTAAAACTTGCGCGGGTCACTTTCACGGACGGGCTCGAAACTGGTGCCAGAAGTTAGCCCCCGACCAGTGCTTCATTGTGAGGCATTGCGTAAAATTTTCCGTCCCCTGAGTGCCGCGCAATAGCCCCTGAAAGGGCTTTCGGCACAATTTTCACGCCCTTATTTGAGCCACTTGTAGCCGAAGGAATTTTGCGCAAATGACTGAGAGGTGCTCCTGGGCACTGCTCATCACTTTGCAATAGGTTCCGGGGCTTTTCGCGAAGGTCGCATTTTCTCAAACTTTGAGGGCATTAGTGGGTGGGGTGTGAAAACCTCCGAATGCATGGTTCTCAGCTCCTGCTGTGGGCAGCAAGCCAATTTTTTTTCCAAAATGTTGACCTATAAAAGAGCTTACTCGGGTGTGAAAATTATCATTGTGCGGCCCCGGACCGCAATTATGATATTTCCTGTTTTCCCATAGGGCCCAAGGCAAATGGGGATAGCGGTTGTACGCGCTTTCTAAGGCTCTGATCGCTTTTAGATTTTGCACGCAGATAGGGCCAACAGAGGCGCAGGTATTGCCATGCGCACCCGCCCGCAACAATGTTTCGATACCGAGTTATCGGGGTGTGGAAGTCCGCCGCCCCGAAGCTTTACCCTTCAGTCTCGCGAACTACTATTTTCATCATGCCCACACGGGCATCAGTTTGTAGTACGGGAGGCCGTCTACAAATGGTGAAAATTTCAAAGCGTTCAGTCGGGAAATTAAAAAGTTATGAGCATTAGAAGATCTTCCCATTAGGCCCCATTAGGCCACAGTAGCCGAACCGGCCTAAAACTTGCGCGGGTCACTTTCACGGACGGGCTCGAAACTGGTGCCAGAAGTTAACCCCCGACCAGTGCTTCATTGTGAGGCATTGCGTAAAATTTTCCGTCCCCCGAGTGCCGCGCAATAGCCCCTGAAAGGGCTTTCGGCACAATTTTCACGCCCTTATTTGAGCCACTTGTAGCCGAAGGAATTTTGCGCAAATGACTGAGAGGTGCTCCTGGGCACTGCTCATCACTTTGCAATAGGTTCCGGGGCTTTTCGCGAAGGTCGCGTTTTCTCAAACTTTGAGGGCATTAGTGGGTGGGGTGTGAAAACCTCCGAATGCATGGTTCTCAGCTCCTGCTGTGGGCAGCAAGCCAATTTTTTTTCCAAAATGTTGACCTATAAAAGAGCTTACTCGGGTGTGAAAATTATCATTGTGCGCGCGCGCCCCGGACCGCAATTATGATATTTCCTGTTTTCCCATAGGGCCCAAGGCAAATGGGGATAGCGGTTGTACGCGCTTTCTAAGGCTCTGATCGCTTTTAGATTTTGCACGCGGATAGGGCCAACAGAGGCGCAGGTATTGCCATGCGCACCCGCCCGCAACAATGTTTCGATACCGAGTTATCGGGGTGTGGAAGTCCGCCGCCCCGAAGCTTTACGCGCTTCCGTCTCGCGAACTACTATTTTCATCATGCCCACACGGGCATCAGTTTGTAGTACGGGAGGCCGTCTACAAATGGTGAAAATTTCAAAGCGTTCAGTCGGGAAATTAAAAAGTTATGAGCATTAGAAGATCTTCCCATTAGGCCCCATTAGGCCACAGTAGCCGAACCGGCCTAAAACTTGCGCGGGTCACTTTCACGGACGGGCTCGAAACTGGTGCCAGAAGTTAGCCCCCGACCAGTGCTTCATTGTGAGGCATTGCGTAAAATTTTCCGTCCCCCGAGTGCCGCGCAATAGCCCCTGAAAGGGCTTTCGGCACAATTTTCACGCCCTTATTTGAGCCACTTGTAGCCGAAGGAATTTTGCGCAAATGACTGAGAGGTGCTCCTGGGCACTGCTCATCACTTTGCAATAGGTTCCGGGGCTTTTCGCGAAGGTCGCGTTTTCTCAAACTTTGAGGGCATTAGTGGGTGGGGTGTGAAAACCTCCGAATGCATGGTTCTCAGCTCCTGCTGTGGGCAGCAAGCCAATTTTTTTTCCAAAATGTTGACCTATAAAAGAGCTTACTCGGGTGTGAAAATTATCATTGTGCGCGCGCGCCCCGGACCGCAATTATGATATTTCCTGTTTTCCCATAGGGCCCAAGGCAAATGGGGATAGCGGTTGTACGCGCTTTCTAAGGCTCTGATCGCTTTTAGATTTTGCACGCGGATAGGGCCAACAGAGGCGCAGGTATTGCCATGCGCACCCGCCCGCAACAATGTTTCGATACCGAGTTATCGGGGTGTGGAAGTCCGCCGCCCCGAAGCTTTACGCGCTTCCGTCTCGCGAACTACTATTTTCATCATGCCCACACGGGCATCAGTTTGTAGTACGGGAGGCCGTCTACAAATGGTGAAAATTTCAAAGCGTTCAGTCGGGAAATTAAAAAGTTATGAGCATTAGAAGATCTTCCCATTAGGCCCCATTAGGCCACAGTAGCCGAACCGGCCTAAAACTTGCGCGGGTCACTTTCACGGACGGGCTCGAAACTGGTGCCAGAAGTTAGCCCCCGACCAGTGCTTCATTGTGAGGCATTGCGTAAAATTTTCCGTCCCCCGAGTGCCGCGCAATAGCCCCTGAAAGGGCTTTCGGCACAATTTTCACGCCCTTATTTGAGTCACTTGTAGCCGAAGGAATTTTGCGCAAATGACTGAGAGGTGCTCCTGGGCACTGCTCATCACTTTGCAATAGGTTCCGGGGCTTTTCGCGAAGGTCGCGTTTTCTCAAACTTTGAGGGCATTAGTGGGTGGGGTGTGAAAACCTCCGAATGCATGGTTCTCAGCTCCTGCTGTGGGCAGCAAGCCAATTTTTTTTCCAAAATGTTGACCTATAAAAGAGCTTACTCGGGTGTGAAAATTATCATTGTGCGCGCGCGCCCCGGACCGCAATTATGATATTTCCTGTTTTCCCATAGGGCCCAAGGCAAATGGGGATAGCGGTTGTACGCGCTTTCTAAGGCTCTGATCGCTTTTAGATTTTGCACGCGGATAGGGCCAACAGAGGCGCAGGTATTGCCATGCGCACCCGCCCGCAACAATGTTTCGATACCGAGTTATCGGGGTGTGGAAGTCCGCCGCCCCGAAGCTTTACGCGCTTCCGTCTCGCGAACTACTATTTTCATCATGCCCACACGGGCATCAGTTTGTAGTACGGGAGGCCGTCTACAAATGGTGAAAATTTCAAAGCGTTCAGTCGGGAAATTAAAAAGTTATGAGCATTAGAAGATCTTCCCATTAGGCCCCATTAGGCCACAGTAGCCGAACCGGCCTAAAACTTGCGCGGGTCACTTTCACGGACGGGCTCGAAACTGGTGCCAGAAGTTAGCCCCCGACCAGTGCTTCATTGTGAGGCATTGCGTAAAATTTTCCGTCCCCCGAGTGCCGCGCAATAGCCCCTGAAAGGGCTTTCGGCACAATTTTCACGCCCTTATTTGAGCCACTTGTAGCCGAAGGAATTTTGCGCAAATGACTGAGAGGTGCTCCTGGGCACTGCTCATCACTTTGCAATAGGTTCCGGGGCTTTTCGCGAAGGTCGCGTTTTCTCAAACTTTGAGGGCATTAGTGGGTGGGGTGTGAAAACCTCCGAATGCATGGTTCTCAGCTCCTGCTGTGGGCAGCAAGCCAATTTTTTTTCCAAAATGTTGACCTATAAAAGAGCTTACTCGGGTGTGAAAATTATCATTGTGCGCGCGCGCCCCGGACCGCAATTATGATATTTCCTGTTTTCCCATAGGGCCCAAGGCAAATGGGGATAGCGGTTGTACGCGCTTTCTAAGGCTCTGATCGCTTTTAGATTTTGCACGCGGATAGGGCCAACAGAGGCGCAGGTATTGCCATGCGCACCCGCCCGCAACAATGTTTCGATACCGAGTTATCGGGGTGTGGAAGTCCGCCGCCCCGAAGCTTTACGCGCTTCCGTCTCGCGAACTACTATTTTCATCATGCCCACACGGGCATCAGTTTGTAGTACGGGAGGCCGTCTACAAATGGTGAAAATTTCAAAGCGTTCAGTCAGGAAATTAAAAAGTTATGAGCATTAGAAGATCTTCCCATTAGGCCCCATTAGGCCACAGTAGCCGAACCGGCCTAAAACTTGCGCGGGTCACTTTCACGGACGGGCTCGAAACTGGTGCCAGAAGTTAGCCCCCGACCAGTGCTTCATTGTGAGGCATTGCGTAAAATTTTCCGTCCCCCGAGTGCCGCGCAATAGCCCCTGAAAGGGCTTTCGGCACAATTTTCACGCCCTTATTTGAGCCACTTGTAGCCGAAGGAATTTTGCGCAAATGACTGAGAGGTGCTCCTGGGCACTGCTCATCACTTTGCAATAGGTTCCGGGGCTTTTCGCGAAGGTCGCGTTTTCTCAAACTTTGAGGGCATTAGTGGGTGGGGTGTGAAAACCTCCGAATGCATGGTTCTCAGCTCCTGCTGTGGGCAGCAAGCCAATTTTTTTTCCAAAATGTTGACCTATAAAAGAGCTTACTCGGGTGTGAAAATTATCATTGTGCGCGCGCGCCCCGGACCGCAATTATGATATTTCCTGTTTTCCCATAGGGCCCAAGGCAAATGGGGATAGCGGTTGTACGCGCTTTCTAAGGCTCTGATCGCTTTTAGATTTTGCACGCGGATAGGGCCAACAGAGGCGCAGGTATTGCCATGCGCACCCGCCCGCAACAATGTTTCGATACCGAGTTATCGGGGTGTGGAAGTCCGCCGCCCCGAAGCTTTACGCGCTTCCGTCTCGCGAACTACTATTTTCATCATGTCCACACGGGCATCAGTTTGTAGTACGGGAGGCCGTCTACAAATGGTGAAAATTTCAAAGCGTTCAGTCGGGATATTAAAAAGTTATGAGCATTAGAAGATCTTCCCATTAGGCCCCATTAGGCCACAGTAGCCGAACCGGCCTAAAACTTGCGCGGGTCACTTTCACGGACGGGCTCGAAACTGGTGCCAGAAGTTAGCCCCCGACCAGTGCTACATTGTGAGGCATTGCGTAAAATTTTCCGTCCCCCGAGTGCCGCGCAATAGCCCCTGAAAGGGCTTTCGGCACAATTTTCACGCCCTTATTTGAGCCACTTGTAGCCGAAGGAATTTTGCGCAAATGACTGAGAGGTGCTCCTGGGCACTGCTCATCACTTTGCAATAGGTTCCGGGGCTTTTCGCGAAGGTCGCGTTTTCTCAAACTTTGAGGGCATTAGTGGGTGGGGTGTGAAAACCTCCGAATGCATGGTTCTCAGCTCCTGCTGTGGGCAGCAAGCCAATTTTTTTTCCAAAATGTTGACCTATAAAAGAGCTTACTCGGGTGTGAAAATTATCATTGTGCGCGCGCGCCCCGGACCGCAATTATGATATTTCCTGTTTTCCCATAGGGCCCAAGGCAAATGGGGATAGCGGTTGTACGCGCTTTCTAAGGCTCTGATCGCTTTTAGATTTTGCACGCGGATAGGGCCAACAGAGGCGCAGGTATTGCCATGCGCACCCGCCCGCAACAATGTTTCGATACCGAGTTATCGGGGTGTGGAAGTCCGCCGCCCCGAAGCTTTACGCGCTTCCGTCTCGCGAACTACTATTTTCATCATGCCCACACGGGCATCAGTTTGTAGTACGGGAGGCCGTCTACAAATGGTGAAAATTTCAAAGCGTTCAGTCGGGAAATTAAAAAGTTATGAGCATTAGAAGATCTTCCCATTAGGCCCCATTAGGCCACAGTAGCCGAACCGGCCTAAAACTTTGCGCGGGTCACTTTCACGGACGGGCTCGAAACTGGTGCCAGAAGTTAGCCCCCGACCAGTGCTTCATTGTGAGGCATTGCGTAAAATTTTCCGTCCCCCGAGTGCCGCGCAATAGCCCCTGAAAGGGCTTTCGGCACAATTTTCACGCCCTTATTTGAGCCACTTGTAGCCGAAGGAATTTTGCGCAAATGACTGAGAGGTGCTCCTGGGCACTGCTCATCACTTTGCAATAGGTTCCGGGGCTTTTCGCGAAGGTCGCGTTTTCTCAAACTTTGAGGGCATTAGTGGGTGGGGTGTGAAAACCTCCGAATGCATGGTTCTCAGCTCCTGCTGTGGGCAGCAAGCCAATTTTTTTTCCAAAATGTTGACCTATAAAAGAGCTTACTCGGGTGTGAAAATTATCATTGTGCGCGCGCGCCCCGGACCGCAATTATGATATTTCCTGTTTTCCCATAGGGCCCAAGGCAAATGGGGATAGCGGTTGTACGCGCTTTCTAAGGCTCTGATCGCTTTTAGATTTTGCACGCGGATAGGGCCAACAGAGGCGCAGGTATTGCCATGCGCACCCGCCCGCAACAATGTTTCGATACCGAGTTATCGGGGTGTGGAAGTCCGCCGCCCCGAAGCTTTACGCGCTTCCGTCTCGCGAACTACTATTTTCATCATGCCCACACGGGCATCAGTTTGTAGTACGGGAGGCCGTCTACAAATGGTGAAAATTTCAAAGCGTTCAGTCGGGAAATTAAAAAGTTATGAGCATTAGAAGATCTTCCCATTAGGCCCCATTAGGCCACAGTAGCCGAACCGGCCTAAAACTTGCGCGGGTCACTTTCACGGACGGGCTCGAAACTGGTGCCAGAAGTTAGCCCCCGACCAGTGCTTCATTGTGAGGCATTGCGTAAAATTTTCCGTCCCCCGAGTGCCGCGCAATAGCCCCTGAAAGGGCTTTCGGCACAATTTTCACGCCCTTATTTGAGCCACTTGTAGCCGAAGGAATTTTGCGCAAATGACTGAGAGGTGCTCCTGGGCACTGCTCATCACTTTGCAATAGGTTCCGGGGCTTTTCGCGAAGGTCGCGTTTTCTCAAACTTTGAGGGCATTAGTGGGTGGGGTGTGAAAACCTCCGAATGCATGGTTCTCAGCTCCTGCTGTGGGCAGCAAGCCAATTTTTTTTCCAAAATGTTGACCTATAAAAGAGCTTACTCGGGTGTGAAAATTATCATTGTGCGCGCGCGCCCCGGACCGCAATTATGATATTTCCTGTTTTCCCATAGGGCCCAAGGCAAATGGGGATAGCGGTTGTACGCGCTTTCTAAGGCTCTGATCGCTTTTAGATTTTGCACGCGGATAGGGCCAACAGAGGCGCAGGTATTGCCATGCGCACCCGCCCGCAACAATGTTTCGATACCGAGTTATCGGGGTGTGGAAGTCCGCCGCCCCGAAGCTTTACGCGCTTCCGTCTCGCGAACTACTATTTTCATCATGCCCACACGGGCATCAGTTTGTAGTACGGGAGGCCGTCTACAAATGGTGAAAATTTCAAAGCGTTCAGTCGGGAAATTAAAAAGTTATGAGCATTAGAAGATCTTCCCATTAGGCCCCATTAGGCCACAGTAGCCGAACCGGCCTAAAACTTTGCGCGGGTCACTTTCACGGACGGGCTCGAAACTGGTGCCAGAAGTTAGCCCCCGACCAGTGCTTCATTGTGAGGCATTGCGTAAAATTTTCCGTCCCCCGAGTGCCGCGCAATAGCCCCTGAAAGGGCTTTCGGCACAATTTTCACGCCCTTATTTGAGCCACTTGTAGCCGAAGGAATTTTGCGCAAATGACTGAGAGGTGCTCCTGGGCACTGCTCATCACTTTGCAATAGGTTCCGGGGCTTTTCGCGAAGGTCGCGTTTTCTCAAACTTTGAGGGCATTAGTGGGTGGGGTGTGAAAACCTCCGAATGCATGGTTCTCAGCTCCTGCTGTGGGCAGCAAGCCAATTTTTTTTCCAAAATGTTGACCTATAAAAGAGCTTACTCGGGTGTGAAAATTATCATTGTGCGCGCGCGCCCCGGACCGCAATTATGATATTTCCTGTTTTCCCATAGGGCCCAAGGCAAATGGGGATAGCGGTTGTACGCGCTTTCTAAGGCTCTGATCGCTTTTAGATTTTGCACGCGGATAGGGCCAACAGAGGCGCAGGTATTGCCATGCGCACCCGCCCGCAACAATGTTTCGATACCGAGTTATCGGGGTGTGGAAGTCCGCCGCCCTGAAGCTTTACGCGCTTCCGTCTCGCGAACTACTATTTTCATCATGCCCACACGGGCATCAGTTTGTAGTACGGGAGGCCGTCTACAAATGGTGAAAATTTCAAAGCGTTCAGTCGGGATATTAAAAAGTTATGAGCATTAGAAGATCTTCCCATTAGGCCCCATTAGGCCACAGTAGCCGAACCGGCCTAAAACTTGCGCGGGTCACTTTCACGGACGGGCTCGAAACTGGTGCCAGAAGTTAGCCCCTGACCAGTGCTTCATTGTGAGGCATTGCGTAAAATTTTCCGTCCCCCGAGTGCCGCGCAATAGCCCCTGAAAGGGCTTTCGGCACAATTTTCACGCCCTTATTTGAGCCACTTGTAGCCGAAGGAATTTTGCGCAAATGACTGAGAGGTGCTCCTGGGCACTGCTCATCACTTTGCAATAGGTTCCGGGGCTTTTCGCGAAGGTCGCGTTTTCTCAAACTTTGAGGGCATTAGTGGGTGGGGTGTGAAAACCTCCGAATGCATGGTTCTCAGCTCCTGCTGTGGGCAGCAAGCCAATTTTTTTTCCAAAATGTTGACCTATAAAAGAGCTTACTCGGGTGTGAAAATTATCATTGTGCGCGCGCGCCCCGGACCGCAATTATGATATTTCCTGTTTTCCCATAGGGCCCAAGGCAAATGGGGATAGCGGTTGTACGCGCTTTCTAAGGCTCTGATCGCTTTTAGATTTTGCACGCGGATAGGGCCAACAGAGGCGCAGGTATTGCCATGCGCACCCGCCCGCAACAATGTTTCGATACCGAGTTATCGGGGTGTGGAAGTCCGCCGCCCCGAAGCTTTACGCGCTTCCGTCTCGCGAACTACTATTTTCATCATGCCCACACGGGCATCAGTTTGTAGTACGGGAGGCCGTCTACAAATGGTGAAAATTTCAAAGCGTTCAGTAGGGAAATTAAAAAGTTATGAGCATTAGAAGATCTTCCCATTAGGCCCCATTAGGCCACAGTAGCCGAACCGGCCTAAAACTTGCGCGGGTCACTTTCACGGACGGGCTCGAAACTGGTGCCAGAAGTTAGCCCCCGACCAGTGCTTCATTGTGAGGCATTGCGTAAAATTTTCCGTCCCCCGAGTGCCGCGCAATAGCCCCTGAAAGGGCTTTCGGCACAATTTTCACGCCCTTATTTGAGCCACTTGTAGCCGAAGGAATTTTGCGCAAATGACTGAGAGGTGCTCCTGGGCACTGCTCATCACTTTGCAATAGGTTCCGGGGCTTTTCGCGAAGGTCGCGTTTTCTCAAACTTTGAGGGCATTAGTGGGTGGGGTGTGAAAACCTCCGAATGCATGGTTCTCAGCTCCTGCTGTGGGCAGCAAGCCAATTTTTTTTCCAAAATGTTGACCTATAAAAGAGCTTACTCGGGTGTGAAAATTATCATTGTGCGCGCGCGCCCCGGACCGCAATTATGATATTTCCTGTTTTCCCATAGGGCCCAAGGCAAATGGGGATAGCGGATGTACGCGCTTTCTAAGGCTCTGATCGCTTTTAGATTTTGCACGCGGATAGGGCCAACAGAGGCGCAGGTATTGCCATGCGCACCCGCCCGCAACAATGTTTCGATACCGAGTTATCGGGGTGTGGAAGTCCGCCGCCCCGAAGCTTTACGCGCTTCCGTCTCGCGAACTACTATTTTCATCATGCCCACACGGGCATCAGTTTGTAGTACGGGAGGCCGTCTACAAATGGTGAAAATTTCAAAGCGTTCAGTCGGGAAATTAAAAAGTTATGAGCATTAGAAGATCTTCCCATTAGGCCCCATTAGGCCACAGTAGCCGAACCGGCCTAAAACTTGCGCGGGTCACTTTCACGGACGGGCTCGAAACTGGTGCCAGAAGTTAGCCCCCGACCAGTGCTTCATTGTGAGGCATTGCGTAAAATTTTCCGTCCCCCGAGTGCCGCGCAATAGCCCCTGAAAGGGCTTTCGGCACAATTTTCACGCCCTTATTTGAGCCACTTGTAGCCGAAGGAATTTTGCGCAAATGACTGAGAGGTGCTCCTGGGCACTGCTCATCACTTTGCAATAGGTTCCGGGGCTTTTCGCGAAGGTCGCGTTTTCTCAAACTTTGAGGGCATTAGTGGGTGGGGTGTGAAAACCTCCGAATGCATGGTTCTCAGCTCCTGCTGTGGGCAGCAAGCCAATTTTTTTTCCAAAATGTTGACCTATAAAAGAGCTTACTCGGGTGTGAAAATTATCATTGTGCGCGCGCGCCCCGGACCGCAATTATGATATTTCCTGTTTTCCCATAGGGCCCAAGGCAAATGGGGATAGCGGTTGTACGCGCTTTCTAAGGCTCTGATCGCTTTTAGATTTTGCACGCGGATAGGGCCAACAGAGGCGCAGGTATTGCCATGCGCACCCGCCCGCAACAATGTTTCGATACCGAGTTATCGGGGTGTGGAAGTCCGCCGCCCCGAAGCTTTACGCGCTTCCGTCTCGCGAACTACTATTTTCATCATGCCCACACGGGCATCAGTTTGTAGTACGGGAGGCCGTCTACAAATGGTGAAAATTTCAAAGCGTTCAGTCGGGAAATTAAAAAGTTATGAGCATTAGAAGATCTTCCCATTAGGCCCCATTAGGCCACAGTAGCCGAACCGGCCTAAAACTTGCGCGGGTCACTTTCACGGACGGGCTCGAAACTGGTGCCAGAAGTTAGCCCCCGACCAGTGCTTCATTGTGAGGCATTGCGTAAAATTTTCTGTCCCCCGAGTGCCGCGCAATAGCCCCTGAAAGGTCTTTCGGCACAATTTTCACGCCCTTATTTGAGCCACTTGTAGCCGAAGGAATTTTGCGCAAATGACTGAGAGGTGCTCCTGGGCACTGCTCATCACTTTGCAATAGGTTCCGGGGCTTTTCGCGAAGGTCGCGTTTTCTCAAACTTTGAGGGCATTAGTGGGTGGGGTGTGAAAACCTCCGAATGCATGGTTCTCAGCTCCTGCTGTGGGCAGCAAGCCAATTTTTTTTCCAAAATGTTGACCTATAAAAGAGCTTACTCGGGTGTGAAAATTATCATTGTGCGCGCGCGCCCCGGACCGCAATTATGATATTTCCTGTTTTCCCATAGGGCCCAAGGCAAATGGGGATAGCGGTTGTACGTGCTTTCTAAGGCTCTGATCGCTTTTAGATTTTGCACGCGGATAGGGCCAACAGAGGCGCAGGTATTGCCATGCGCACCCGCCCGCAACAATGTTTCGATACCGAGTTATGGGGGTGTGGAAGTCCGCCGCCCCGAAGCTTTACGCGCTTCCGTCTCGCGAACTACTATTTTCATCATGCCCACACGGGCATCAGTTTGTAGTACGGGAGGCCGTCTACAAATGGTGAAAATTTCAAAGCGTTCAGTCGGGAAATTAAAAAGTTATGAGCATTAGAAGATCTTCCCATTAGGCCACAGTAGCCGAACCGGCCTAAAACTTGCGCGGGTCACTTTCACGGACGGGCTCGAAACTGGTGCCAGAAGTTAGCCCCCGACCAGTGCTTCATTGTGAGGCATTGCGTAAAATTTTCCGTCCCCCGAGTGCCGCGCAATAGCCCCTGAAAGGGCTTTCGGCACAATTTTCACGCCCTTATTTGAGCCACTTGTAGCCGAAGGAATTTTGCGCAAATGACTGAGAGGTGCTCCTGGGCACTGCTCATCACTTTGCAATAGGTTCCGGGGCTTTTCGCGAAGGTCGCGTTTTCTCAAACTTTGAGGGCATTAGTGGGTGGGGTGTGAAAACCTCCGAATGCATGGTTCTCAGCTCCTGCTGTGGGCAGCAAGCCAATTTTTTTTCCAAAATGTTGACCTATAAAAGAGCTTACTCGGGTGTGAAAATTATCATTGTGCGCGCGCGCCCCGGACCGCAATTATGATATTTCCTGTTTTCCCATAGGGCCCAAGGCAAATGGGGATAGCGGTTGTACGCGCTTTCTAAGGCTCAGATCGCTTTTAGATTTTGCACGCGGATAGGGCCAACAGAGGCGCAGGTATTGCCATGCGCACCCGCCCGCAACAATGTTTCGATACCGAGTTATCGGGGTGTGGAAGTCCGCCGCCCCGAAGCTTTACGCGCTTCCGTCTCGCGAACTACTATTTTCATCATGCCCACACGGGCATCAGTTTGTAGTACGGGAGGCCGTCTACAAATGGTGAAAATTTCAAAGCGTTCAGTCGGGAAATTAAAAAGTTATGAGCATTAGAAGATCTTCCCATTAGGCCCCATTAGGCCACAGTAGCCGAACCGGCCTAAAACTTGCGCGGGTCACTTTCACGGACGGGCTCGAAACTGGTGCCAGAAGTTAGCCCCCGACCAGTGCTTCATTGTGAGGCATTGCGTAAATTTTCTGTCCCCCGAGTGCCGCGCAATAGCCCCTGAAAGGGCTTTCGGCACAATTTTCACGCCCTTATTTGAGCCACTTGTAGCCGAAGGAATTTTGCGCAAATGACTGAGAGGTGCTCCTGCGCACTGCTCATCACTTTGCAATAGGTTCCGGGGCTTTTCGCGAAGGTCGCGTTTTCTCAAACTTTGAGGGCATTAGTGGGTGGGGTGTGAAAACCTCCGAATGCATGGTTCTCAGCTCCTGCTGTGGGCAGCAAGCCAATTTTTTTTCCAAAATGTTGACCTATAAAAGAGCTTACTCGGGTGTGAAAATTATCATTGTGCGCGCGCGCCCCGGACCGCAATTATGATATTTCCTGTTTTCCCATTGGGCCCAAGGCAAATGGGGATAGCGGTTGTACGCGCTTTCTAAGGCTCTGATCGCTTTTAGATTTTGCACGCGGATAGGGCCAACAGAGGCGCAGGTATTGCCATGCGCACCCGCCCGCAACAATGTTTCGATACCGAGTTATCGGGGTGTGGAAGTCCGCCGCCCCGAAGATTTACGCGCTTCCGTCTCGCGAACTACTATTTTCATCATGCCCACACGGGCATCAGTTTGTAGTACGGGAGGCCGTCTACAAATGGTGAAAATTTCAAAGCGTTCAGTCAGGAAATTAAAAAGTTATGAGCATTAGAAGATCTTCCCATTAGGCCACAGTAGCCGAACCGGCCTAAAACTTGCGCGGGTCACTTTCACGGACGGGCTCGAAACTGGTGCCAGAAGTTAGCCCCTGACCAGTGCTTCATTGTGAGGCATTGCGTAAAATTTTCCGTCCCCCGAGTGCCGCGCAATAGCCCCTGAAAGGGCTTTCGGCACAATTTTCACGCCCTTATTTGAGCCACTTGTAGCCGAAGGAATTTTGCGCAAATGACTGAGAGGTGCTCCTGGGCACTGTTCATCACTTTGCAATAGGTTCCGGGGCTTTTCGCGAAGGTCGCGTTTTCTCAAACTTTGAGGGCATTAGTGGGTGGGGTGTGAAAACCTCCGAATGCATGGTTCTCAGCTCCTGCTGTGGGCAGCAAGCCAATTGTTTTTCCAAAATGTTGACCTATAAAAGAGCTTACTCGGGTGTGAAAATTATCATTGTGCGCGCGCGCCCCGGACCGCAATAATGATATTTCCTCTTTTCCCATAGGGCCCAAGGCAAATGGGGATAGCGGTTGTACGCGCTTTCTAAGGCTCTGATCGCTTTTAGATTTTGCACGCGGATAGGGCCAACAGAGGCGCAGGTATTGCCATGCGCACCCGCCCGCAACAATGTTTCGATACCGAGTTATCGGGGTGTGGAAGTCCGCCGCCCCGAAGCTTTACGCGCTTCCGTCTCGCGAACTACTATTTTCATCATGCCCACACGGGCATCAGTTTGTAGTACGGGAGGCCGTCTACAAATGGTGAAAATTTCAAAGCGTTCAGTCGGGAAATTAAAAAGTTATGAGCATTAGAAGATCTTCCCATTAGGCCCCATTAGGCCACAGTAGCCGAACCGGCCTATAACTTGCGCGGGTCACTTTCACGGACGGGCTCGAAACTGGTGCCAGAAGTTAGCCCCCGACCAGTGCTTCATTGTGAGGCATTGCGTAAAATTTTCCGTCCCCCGAGTGCCGCGCAATAGCCCCTGAAAGGGCTTTCGGCACAATTTTCACGCCCTTATTTGAGCCACTTGTAGCCGAAGGAATTTTGCGCAAATGACTGAGAGGTGCTCCTGGGCACTGCTCATCACTTTGCAATAGGTTCCGGGGCTTTTCGCGAAGGTCGCGTTTTCTCAAACTTTGAGGGCATTAGTGGGTGGGGTGTGAAAACCTCCGAATGCATGGTTCTCAGCTCCTGCTGTGGGCAGCAAGCCAATTTTTTTTCCAAAATGTTGACCTATAAAAGAGCTTACTCGGGTGTGAAAATTATCATTGTGCGCGCGCGCCCCGGACCGCAATTATGATATTTCCTGTTTTCCCATAGGGCCCAAGGAAAATGGGGATAGCTGTTGTACGCGCTTTCTAAGGCTCTGATCGCTTTTAGATTTTGCACGCGGATAGGGCCAACAGAGGCGCAGGTATTGCCATGCGCACCCGCCCGCAACAATGTTTCGATACCGAGTTATCGGGGTGTGGAAGTCCGCCGCCCCGAAGCTTTACGCGCTTCCGTCTCGCGAACTACTATTTTCATCATGCCCACACGGGCATCAGTTTGTAGTACGGGAGGCCGTCTACAAATGGTGAAAATTTCAAAGCGTTCAGTCGGGAAATTAAAAAGTTATGAGCATTAGAAGATCTTCCCATTAGGCCCCATTAGGCCACAGTAGCCGAACCGGCCTAAAACTTGCGCGGGTCACTTTCACGGACGGGCTCAAAACTGGTGCCAGAAGTTAGCCCCCGACCAGTGCTTCATTGTGAGGCATTGCGTAAAATTTTCCGTCCCCCGAGTGCCGCGCAATAGCCCCTGAAAGGGCTTTCGGCACAATTTTCACGCCCTTATTTGAGCCACTTGTAGCCGAAGGAATTTTGCGCAAATGACTGAGAGGTGCTCCTGGGCACTGCTCATCACTTTGCAATAGGTTCCGGGGCTTTTCGCGAAGGTCGCGTTTTCTCAAACTTTGAGGGCATTAGTGGGTGGGGTGTGAAAACCTCCGAATGCATGGTTCTCAGCTCCTGCTGTGGGCAGCAAGCCAATTTTTTTTCCAAAATGTTGACCTATAAAAGAGCTTACTCGGGTGTGAAAATTATCATTGTGCGCGCGCGCCCCGGACCGCAATTATGATATTTCCTGTTTTCCCATAGGGCCCAAGGCAAATGGGGATAGCGGTTGTACGCGCTTTCTAAGGCTCTGATCGCTTTTAGATTTTGCACGCGGATAGGGCCAACAGAGGCGCAGGTATTGCCATGCGCACCCGCCCGCAACAATGTTTCGATACCGAGTTATCGGGGTGTGGAAGTCCGCCGCCCCGAAGCTTTACGCGCTTCCGTCTCGCGAACTACTATTTTCATCATGCCCACACGGGCATCAGTTTGTAGTACGGGAGGCCGTCTACAAATGGTGAAAATTTCAAAGCATTCAGTCGGGAAATTAAAAAGTTATGAGCATTAGAAGATCTTCCCATTAGGCCCCATTAGGCCACAGTAGCCGAACCGGCCTAAAACTTGCGCGGGTCACTTTCACGGACGAGCTCGAAACTGGTGCCAGAAGTTAGCCCCCGACCAGTGCTTCATTGTGAGGCATTGCGTAAAATTTTCCGTCCCCCGAGTGCCGCGCAATAGCCCCTGAAAGGGCTTTCGGCACAATTTTCACGCCCTTATTTGAGCCACTTGTAGCCGAAGGAATTTTGCGCAAATGACTGAGAGGTGCTCCTGGGCACTGCTCATCACTTTGCAATAGGTTCCGGGGCTTTTCGCGAAGGTCGCGTTTTCTCAAACTTTGAGGGCATTAGTGGGTGGGGTGTGAAAACCTCCGAATGCATGGTTCTCAGCTCCTGCTGTGGGCAGCAAGCCAATTTTTTTTCCAAAATGTTGACCTATAAAAGAGCTTACTCGGGTGTGAAAATTATCATTGTGCGCGCGCGCCCCGGACCGCAATTATGATATTTCCTGTTTTCCCATAGGGCCCAAGGCAAATGGGGATAGCGGTTGTACGCGCTTTCTAAGGCTCTGATCGCTTTTAGATTTTGCACGCGGATAGGGCCAACAGAGGCGCAGGTATTGCCATGCGCACCCGCCCGCAACAATGTTTCGATACCGAGTTATCGGGGTGTGGAAGTCCGCCGCCCCGAAGCTTTACGCGCTTCCGTCTCGCGAACTACTGTTTTCATCATGCCCACACGGGCATCAGTTTGTAGTACGGGAGGCCGTCTACAAATGGTGAAAATTTCAAAGCGTTCAGTCGGGAAATTAAAAAGTTATGAGCATTAGAAGATCTTCCCATTAGGCCCCATTAGGCCACAGTAGCCGAACCGGCCTAAAACTTGCGCGGGTCACTTTCACGGACGGGCTCGAAACTGGTGCCAGAAGTTAGCCCCCGACCAGTGCTTCATTGTGAGGCATTGCGTAAAATTTTCCGTCCCCCGAGTGCCGCGCAATAGCCCCTGAAAGGGCTTTCGGCACAATTTTCACGCCCTTATTTGAGCCACTTGTAGCCGAAGGAATTTTGCGCAAATGACTGAGAGGTGCTCCTGGGCACTGCTCATCACTTTGCAATAGGTTCCGGGGCTTTTCGCGAAGGTCGCGTTTTCTCAAACTTTGAGGGCATTAGTGGGTGGGGTGTGAAAACCTCCGAATGCATGGTTCTCAGCTCCTGCTGTGGGCAGCAAGCCAATTTTTTTTCCAAAATGTTGACCTATAAAAGAGCTTACTCGGGTGTGAAAATTATCATTGTGCGCGCGCGCCCCGGACCGCAATTATGATATTTCCTGTTTTCCCATAGGGCCCAAGGCAAATGGGGATAGCGGTTGTACGCGCTTTCTAAGGCTCTGATCGCTTTTAGATTTTGCACGCGGATAGGGCCAACAGAGGCGCAGGTATTGCCATGCGCACCCGCCCGCAACAATGTTTGATACCGAGTTATCGGGGTGTGGAAGTCCGCCGCCCCGAAGCTTTACGCGCTTCCGTCTGGCGAACTACTATTTTCATCATGCCCACACGGGCATCAGTTTGTAGTACGGGAGGCCGTCTACAAATGGTGAAAATTTCAAAGCGTTCAGTCGGGAAATTAAAAAGTTATGAGCATTAGAAGATCTTCCCATTAGGCCCCATTAGGCCACAGTAGCCGAACCGGCCTAAAACTTGCGCGGGTCACTTTCACGGACGGGCTCGAAACTGGTGCCAGAAGTTAGCCCCCGACCAGTGCTTCATTGTGAGGCATTGCGTAAAATTTTCCGTCCCCCGAGTGCCGCGCAATAGCCCCTGAAAGGGCTTTCGGCACAATTTTCACGCCCTTAATTGAGCCATTTAGCCGAAGGAATTTTGCGCAAATGACTGAGAGGTGCTCCTGGGCACTGCTCATCACTTTGCAATAGGTTCCGGGGCTTTTCGCGAAGGTCGTGTTTTCTCAAACTTTGAGGGCATTAGTGGGTGGGGTGTGAAAACCTCCGAATGCATGGTTCTAAGCTCCTGCTGTGGGCAGCAAGCCAATTTTTTTTCCAAAATGTTGACCTATAAAAGAGCTTACTCGGGTGTGAAAATTATCATTGTGCGCGCGCGCCCCGGACCGCAATTATGATATTTCCTGTTTTCCCATAGGGCCCAAGGCAAATGGGGATAGCGGTTGTACGCGCTTTCTAAGGCTCTGATCGCTTTTAGATTTTGCACGCGGATAGGGCCAACAGAGGCGCAGGTATTGCCATGCGCACCCGCCCGCAACAATGTTTCGATACCGAGTTATCGGGGTGTGGAAGTCCGCCGCCCCGAAGCTTTACGCGCTTCCGTCTCGCGAACTACTATTTTCATCATGCCCACACGGTCATCAGTTTGTAGTACGGGAGGCCGTCTACAAATGGTGAAAATTTCAAAGCGTTCAGTCGGGAAATTAAAACGTTATGAGCATTAGAAGATCTTCCCATTAGGCCCCATTAGGCCACAGTAGCCGAACCGGCCTAAAACTTGCGCGGGTCACTTTCACGGACGGGCTCGAAACTGGTGCCAGAAGTTAGCCCCCGACCAGTGCTTCATTGTGAGGCATTGCGTAAAATTTTCCCTCCCCCGAGTGCCGCGCAATAGCCCCTGAAAGGGCTTTCGGCACAATTTTCACGCCCTTAATTGAGCCATTTAGCCGAAGGAATTTTGCGCAAATGACTGAGAGGTGCTCCTGGGCACTGCTCATCACTTTGCAATAGGTTCCGGGGCTTTTCGCGAAGGTCGCGTTTTCTCAAACTTTGAGGGCATTAGTGGGTGGGGTGTGAAAACCTCCGAATGCATGGTTCTCAGCTCCTGCTGTGGGCAGCAAGCCAATTTTTTTTCCAAAATGTTGACCTATAAAAGAGCTTACTCGGGTGTGAAAATTATCATTGTGCGCGCGCGCCCCGGACCGCAATTATGATATTTCCTGTTTTCCCATAGGGCCCAAGGCAAATGGGGATAGCGGTTGTACGCGCTTTCTAAGGCTCTTATCGCTTTTAGATTTTGCACGCGGATAGGGCCAACAGAGGCGCAGGTATTGCCATGCGCACCCGCCCGCAACAATGTTTCGATACCGAGTTATCGGGGTGTGGAAGTCCGCCGCCCCGAAGCTTTACGCGCTTCCGTCTCGCGAACTACTATTTTCATCATGCCCACACGGGCATCAGTTTGTAGTACGGGAGGCCGTCTACAAATGGTGAAAATTTCAAAGCGTTCAGTCGGGAAATTAAAAAGTTATGAGCATTAGAAGATCTTCCCATTAGGCCCCATTAGGCCACAGTAGCCGAACCGGCCTAAAACTTGCGCGGGTCACTTTCACGGACGGGCTCGAAACTGGTGCCAGAAGTTAGCCCCCGACCAGTGCTTCATTGTGAGGCATTGCGTAAAATTTTCCGTCCCCCGAGTGCCGCGCAATAGCCCCTGAAAGGGCTTTCGGCACAATTTTCACGCCCTTATTTGAGCCACTTGTAGCCGAAGGAATTTTGCGCAAATGACTGAGAGGTGCTCCTGGGCACTGCTCATCACTTTGCAATAGGTTCCGGGGCTTTTCGCGAAGGTCGCGTTTTCTCAAACTTTGAGGGCATTAGTGGGTGGGGTGTGAAAACCTCCGAATGCATGGTTCTCAGCTCCTGCTGTGGGCAGCAAGCCAATTTTTTTTCCAAAATGTTGACCTATAAAAGAGCTTACTCGGGTGTGAAAATTATCATTGTGCGCGCGCGCCCCGGACCGCAATTATGATATTTCCTGTTTTCCCATAGGGCCCAAGGCAAATGGGGATAGCGGTTGTACGCGCTTTCTAAGGCTCTGATCGCTTTTAGATTTTGCACGCGGATAGGGCCAACAGAGGCGCAGGTATTGCCATGCGCACCCACCCGCAACAATGTTTCGATACCGAGTTATCGGGGTGTGGAAGTCCGCCGCCCCGAAGCTTTACACGCTTCCGTCTCGCGAACTACTATTTTCATCATGCCCACACGGGCATCAGTTTGTAGTACGGGAGGCCGTCTACAAATGGTGAAAATTTCAAAGCGTTCAGTCGGGAAATTAAAAAGTTATGAGCATTAGAAGATCTTCCCATTAGGCCCCATTAGGCCACAGTAGCCGAACCGGCCTAAAACTTGCGGGGGTCACTTTCACGGACGGGCTCGAAACTGGTGCCAGAAGTTAGCCCCCGACCAGTGCTTCATTGTGAGGCATTGCGTAAAATTTTCCGTCCCCCGAGTGCCGCGCAATAGCCCCTGAAAGGGCTTTCGGCACAATTTTCACGCCCTTATTTGAGCCACTTGTAGCCGAAGGAATTTTGCGCAAATGACTGAGAGGTGCTCCTGGGCACTGCTCATCACTTTGCAATAGGTTCCGGGGCTTTTCGCGAAGGTCGCGTTTTCTCAAACTTTGAGGGCATTAGTGGGTGGGGTGTGAAAACCTCCGAATGCATGGTTCTCAGCTCCTGCTGTGGGCAGCAAGCCAATTTTTTTTCCAAAATGTTGACTTATAAAAGAGCTTACTCGGGTGTGAAAATTATCATTGTGCGCGCGCGCCCCGGACCGCAATTATGATATTTCCTGTTTTCCCATAGGGCCCAAGGCAAATGGGGATAGCGGTTGTACGCGCTTTCTAAGGCTCTGATCGCTTTTAGATTTTGCACGCGGATAGGGCCAACAGAGGCGCAGGTATTGCCATGCGCACCCGCCCGCAACAATGTTTCGATACCGAGTTATCGGGGTGTGGAAGTCCGCCGCCCCGAAGCTTTACGCGCTTCCGTCTCGCGAACTACTATTTTCATCATGCCCACACGGGCATCAGTTTGTAGTACGGGAGGCCGTCTACAAATGGTGAAAATTTCAAAGCGTTCAGTCGGGAAATTAAAAAGTTATGAGCATTAGAAGATCTTCCCATTAGGCCCCATTAGGCCACAGTAGCCGAACCGGCCTAAAACTTGCGCGGGTCACTTTCACGGACGGGCTCGAAACTGGTGCCAGAAGTTAGCCCCCGACCAGTGCTTCATTGTGAGGCATTGCGTAAAATTTTCCGTCCCCCGAGTGCCGCGCAATAGCCCCTGAAAGGGCTTTCGGCACAATTTTCACGCCCTTATTTGAGCCACTTGTAGCCGAAGGAATTTTGCGCAAATGACTGAGAGGTGCTCCTGGGCACTGCTCATCACTTTGCAATAGGTTCCGGGGCTTTTCGCGAAGGTCGCGTTTTCTCAAACTTTGAGGGCATTAGTGGGTGGGGTGTGAAAACCTCCGAATGCATGGTTCTCAGCTCCTGCTGTGGGCAGCAAGCCAATTTTTTTTCCAAAATGTTGACCTATAAAAGAGCTTACTCGGGTGTGAAAATTATCATTGTGCGCGCGCGCCCCGGACCGCAATTATGATATTTCCTGTTTTCCCATAGGGCCCAAGGCAAATGGGGATAGCGGTTGTACGCGCTTTCTAAGGCTCTGATCGCTTTTAGATTTTGCACGCGGATAGGGCCAACAGAGGCGCAGGTATTGCCATGCGCACCCGCCCGCAACAATGTTTCGATACCGAGTTATCGGGGTGTGGAAGTCCGCCGCCCCGAAGCTTTACGCGCTTCCGTCTCGCGAACTACTATTTTCATCATGCCCACACGGGCATCAGTTTGTAGTACGGGAGGCCGTCTACAAATGGTGAAAATTTCAAAGCGTTCAGTCGGGAAATTAAAAAGTTATGAGCATTAGAAGATCTTCCCATTAGGCCCCATTAGGCCACAGTAGCCGAACCGGCCTAAAACTTGCGCGGGTCACTTTCACGGACGGGCTCGAAACTGGTGCCAGAAGTTAGCCCCCGACCAGTGCTTCATTGTGAGGCATTGCGTAAAATTTTCCGTCCCCCGAGTGCCGCGCAATAGCCCCTGAAAGGGCTTTCGGCACAATTTTCACGCCCTTATTTGAGCCACTTGTAGCCGAAGGAATTTTGCGCAAATGACTGAGAGGTGCTCCTGGGCACTGCTCATCACTTTGCAATAGGTTCCGGGGCTTTTCGCGAAGGTCGCATTTTCTCAAACTTTGAGGGCATTAGTGGGTGGGGTGTGAAAACCTCCGAATGCATGGTTCTCAGCTCCTGCTGTGGGCAGCAAGCCAATTTTTTTTCCAAAATGTTGACCTATAAAAGAGCTAACTCGGGTGTGAAAATTATCATTGTGCGCGCGCGCCCCGGACCGCAATTATGATATTTCCTGTTTTCCCATAGGGCCCAAGGCAAATGGGGATAGCGGTTGTACGCGCTTTCTAAGGCTCTGATCGCTTTTAGATTTTGCACGCGGATAGGGCCAACAGAGGCGCAGGTATTGCCATGCGCACCCGCCCGCAACAATGTTTAGATACCGAGTTATCGGGGTGTGGAAGTCCGCCGCCCCGAAGCTTTACGCGCTTCCGTCTCGCGAACTACTATTTTCATCATGCCCACACGGGCATCAGTTTGTAGTACGGGAGGCCGTCTACAAATGGTGAAAATTTCAAAGCGTTCAGTCGGGAAATTAAAAAGTTATGAGCATTAGAAGATCTTCCCATTAGGCCCCATTAGGCCACAGTAGCCGAACCGGCCTAAAACTTGCGCGGGTCACTTTCACGGACGGGCTCGAAACTGGTGCCAGAAGTTAGCCCCCGACCAGTGCTTCATTGTGAGGCATTGCGTAAAATTTTCCGTCCCCCGAGTGCCGCGCAATAGCCCCTGAAAGGGCTTTCGGCACAATTTTCACGCCCTTATTTGAGCCACTTGTAGCCGAAGGAATTTTGCGCAAATGACTGAGAGGTGCTCCTGGGCACTGCTCATCACTTTGCAATAGGTTCCGGGGCTTTTCGCGAAGGTCGCGTTTTCTCAAACTTTGAGGGCATTAGTGGGTGGGGTGTGAAAACCTCCGAATGCATGGTTCTCAGCTCCTGCTGTGGGCAGCAAGCCAATTTTTTTTCCAAAATGTTGACCTATAAAAGAGCTTACTCGGGTGTGAAAATTATCATTGTGCGCGCGCGCCCCGGACCGCAATTATGATATTTCCTGTTTTCCCATAGGGCCCAAGGCAAATGGGGATAGCGGTTGTACGCGCTTTCTAAGGTTCTGATCGCTTTTAGATTTTGCACGGGGATAGGGCCAACAGAGGCGCAGGTATTGCCATGCGCACCCGCCCGCAACAATGTTTCGATACCGAGTTATCGGGGTGTGGAAGTCCGCCGCCCCGAAGCTTTACGCGCTTCCGTCTCGCGAACTACTATTTTCATCATGCCCACACGGGCATCAGTTTGTAGTACGGGAGGCCGTCTACAAATGGTGAAAATTTCAAAGCGTTCAGTCGGGAAATTAAAAAGTTATGAGCATTAGAAGATCTTCCCATTAGGCCCCATTAGGCCACAGTAGCCGAACCGGCCTAAAACTTGCGCGGGTCACTTTCACGGACGGGCTCGAAACTGGTGCCAGAAGTTAGCCCCCGACCAGTGCTTCATTGTGAGGCATTGCGTAAAATTTTCCGTCCCCCGAGTGCCGCGCAATAGCCCCTGAAAGGGCTTTCGGCAAAATTTTCACGCCCTTATTTGAGCCACTTGTAGCCGAAGGAATTTTGCGCAAATGACTGAGAGGTGCTCCTGGGCACTGCTCATCACTTTGCAATAGGTTCCGGGGCTTTTCGCGAAGGTCGCGTTTTCTCAAACTTTGAGGGCATTAGTGGGTGGGGTGTGAAAACCTCCGAATGCATGGTTCTCAGCTCCTGCTGTGGGCAGCAAGCCAATTTTTTTTCCAAAATGTTGACCTATAAAAGAGCTTACTCGGGTGTGAAAATTATCATTGTGCGCGCGCGCCCCGGACCGCAATTATGATATTTCCTGTTTTCCCATAGGGCCCAAGGCAAATGGGGATAGCGGTTGTACGCGCTTTCTAAGGCTCTGATCGCTTTTAGATTTTGCACGCGGATAGGGCCAACAGAGGCGCAGGTATTGCCATGCGCACCCGCCCGCAACAATGTTTCGATACCGAGTTATCGGGGTGTGGAAGTCCGCCGCCCCGAAGCTTTACGCGCTTCCGTCTCGCGAACTACTATTTTCATCATGCCCACACGGGCATCAGTTTGTAGTACGGGAGGCCGTCTACAAATGGTGAAAATTTCAAAGCGTTCAGTCGGGAAATTAAAAAGTTATGAGCATTAGAAGATCTTCCCATTAGGCCCCATTAGGCCACAGTAGCCGAACCGGCCTAAGACTTGCGCGGGTCACTTTCACGGACGGGCTTGAAACTGGTGCCAGAAGTTAGCCCCCGACCAGTGCTTCATTGTGAGGCATTGCGTAAAATTTTCCGTCCCCCGAGTGCCGCGCAATAGCCCCTGAAAGGGCTTTTGGCACAATTTTCACGCCCTTATTTGAGCCTCTTGTAGCCGAAGGAATTTTGCGCAAATGACTGAGAGGTGCTCCTGGGCACTGCTCATCACTTTGCAATAGGTTCCGGGGCTTTTCGTGAAGGTCGCGTTTTCTCAAACTTTGAGGGCATTAGTGGGTGGGGTGTGAAAACCTCCGAATGCATGGTTCTCAGCTCCTGCTGTGGGCAGCAAGCCAATTTTTTTTCCAAAATGTTGACCTATAAAAGAGCTTACTCGGGTGTGAAAATTATCATTGTGCGCGCGCGCCCCGGACCGCAATTATGATATTTCCTGTTTTCCCATAGGGCCCAAGGCAAATGGGGATAGCGGTTGTACGCGCTTTCTAAGGCTCTGATCGCTTTTAGATTTTGCACGCGGATAGGGCCAACAGAGGCGCAGGTATTGCCATGCGCACCCGCCCGCAACAATGTTTCGATACCGAGTTATCGGGGTGTGGAAGTCCGCCGCCCCGAAGCTTTACGCGCTTCCGTCTCGCGAACTACTATTTTCATCATGCCCACACGGGCATCAGTTTGTAGTACGGGAGGCCGTCTACAAATGGTGAAAATTTCAAAGCTTTCAGTCGGGAAATTAAAAAGTTATGAGCATTAGAAGATCTTCCCATTAGGCCCCATTAGGCCACAGTAGCCGAACCGGCCTAAAACTTGCGCGGGTCACTTTCACGGACGGGCTCGAAACTGGTGCCAGAAGTTAGCCCCCGACCAGTGCTTCATTGTGAGGCATTGCGTAAAATTTTCCGTCCCCCGAGTGCTGCGCAATAGCCCCTGAAAGGGCTTTCGGCACAATTTTCACGCCCTTATTTGAGCCACTTGTAGCCGAAGGAATTTTGCGCAAATGACTGAGAGGTGCTCCTGGGCACTGCTCATCACTTTGCAATAGGTTCCGGGGCTTTTCGCGAAGGTCGCGTTTTCTCAAACTTTGAGGGCATTAGTGGGTGGGGTGTGAAAACCTCCGAATGCATGGTTCTCAGCTCCTGCTGTGGGCAGCAAGCCAATTTTTTTTCCAAAATGTTGACCTATAAAAGAGCTTACTCGGGTGTGAAAATTATCATTGTGCGCGCGCGCCCCGGACCGCAATTATGATATTTCCTGTTTTCCCATAGGGCCCAAGGCAAATGGGGATAGCGGTTGTACGCGCTTTCTAAGGCTCTGATCGCTTTTAGATTTTGCACGCGGATAGGGCCAACAGAGGCGCAGGTATTGCCATGCGCACCCGCCCGCAACAATGTTTCGATACCGAGTTATCGGGGTGTGGAAGTCCGCCGCCCCGAAGCTTTACGCGCTTCCGTCTCGCGAACTACTATTTTCATCATGCCCACACGGGCATCAGTTTGTAGTACGGGAGGCCGTCTACAAATGGTGAAAATTTCAAAGCGTTCAGTCGGGAAATTAAAAAGTTATGAGCATTAGAAGATCTTCCCATTAGGCCCCATTAGGCCACAGTAGCCGAACCGGCCTAAAACTTGCGCGGGTCACTTTCACGGACGGGCTCGAAACTGGTGCCAGAAGTTAGCCCCCGACCAGTGCTTCATTGTGAGGCATTGCGTAAAATTTTCCGTCCCCCGAGTGCCGCGCAATAGCCCCTGAAAGGGCTTTCGGCACAATTTTCACGCCCTTATTTGAGCCACTTGTAGCCGAAGGAATTTTGCGCAAATGACTGAGAGGTGCTCCTGGGCACTGCTCATCACTTTGCAATAGGTTCCGGGGCTTTTCGCGAAGGTCGCGTTTTCTCAAACTTTGAGGGCATTAGTGGGTGGGGTGTGAAAACCTCCGAATGCATGGTTCTCAGCTCCTGCTGTGGGCAGCAAGCCAATTTTTTTTCCAAAATGTTGACCTATAAAAGAGCTTACTCGGGTGTGAAAATTATCATTGTGCGCGCGCGCCCCGGACCGCAATTATGATATTTCCTGTTTTCCCATAGGGCCCAAGGCAAATGGGGATAGCGGTTGTACGCGCTTTCTTAGGCTCTGATCGCTTTTAGATTTTGCACGCGGATAGGGCCAACAGAGGCGCAGGTATTGCCATGCGCACCCGCCCGCAACAATGTTTCGATACCGAGTTATCGGGGTGTGGAAGTCCGCCGCCCCGAAGCTTTACGCGCTTCCGTCTCGCGAACTACTATTTTCATCATGCCCACACGGGCATCAGTTTGTAGTACGGGAGGCCGTCTACAAATGGTGAAAATTTCAAAGCGTTCAGTCGGGAAATTAAAAAGTTATGAGCATTAGAAGATCTTCCCATTAGGCCCCATTAGGCCACAGTAGCCGAACCGGCCTAAAACTTGCGCGGGTCACTTTCACGGACGGGCTCGAAACTGGTGCCAGAAGTTAGCCCCCGACCAGTGCTTCATTGTGAGGCATTGCGTAAAATTTTCCGTCCCCCGAGTGCCGCGCAATAGCCCCTGAAAGGGCTTTCGGCACAATTTTCACGCCCTTATTTGAGCCACTTGTAGCCGAAGGAATTTTGCGCAAATGACTGAGAGGTGCTCCTGGGCACTGCTCATCACTTTGCAATAGGTTCCGGGGCTTTTCGCGAAGGTCGCGTTTTCTCAAACTTTGAGGGCATTAGTGGGTGGGGTGTGAAAACCTCCGAATGCATGGTTCTCAGCTCCTGCTGTGGGCAGCAAGCCAATTTTTTTTCCAAAATGTTGACCTATAAAAGAGCTTACTCGGGTGTGAAAATTATCATTGTGCGCGCGCGCCCCGGACCGCAAATATGATATTTCCTGTTTTCCCATAGGGCCCAAGGCAAATGGGGATAGCGGTTGTACGCGCTTTCTAAGGCTCTGATCGCTTTTAGATTTTGCACGCGGATAGGGCCAACAGAGGCGCAGGTATTGCCATGCGCACCCGCCCGCAACAATGTTTCGATACCGAGTTATCGGGGTGTGGAAGTCCGCCGCCCCGAAGCTTTACGCGCTTCCGTCTCGCGAACTACTATTTTCATCATGCCCACACGGGCATCAGTTTGTAGTACGGGAGGCCGTCTACAAATGGTGAAAATTTCAAAGCGTTCAGTCGGGAAATTAAAAAGTTATGAGCATTAGAAGATCTTCCCATTAGGCCCCATTAGGCCACAGTAGCCGAACCGGCCTAAAACTTGCGCGGGTCACTTTCACGGACGGGCTCGAAACTGGTGCCAGAAGTTAGCCCCCGACCAGTGCTTCATTGTGAGGCATTGCGTAAAATTTTCCGTCCCCCGAGTGCCGCGCAATAGCCCCTGAAAGGGCTTTCGGCACAATTTTCACGCCCTTATTTGAGCCACTTGTAGCCGAAGGAATTTTGCGCAAATGACTGAGAGGTGCTCCTGGGCACTGCTCATCACTTTGCAATAGGTTCCGGGGCTTTTCGCGAAGGTCGCGTTTTCTCAAACTTTGAGGGCATTAGTGGGTGGGGTGTGAAAACCTCCGAATGCATGGTTCTCAGCTCCTGCTGTGGGCAGCAAGCCAATTTTTTTTCCAAAATGTTGACCTATAAAAGAGCTTACTCAGGTGTGAAAATTATCATTGTGCGCGCGCGCCCCGGACCGCAATTATGATATTTCCTGTTTTCCCATAGGGCCCAAGGCAAATGGGGATAGCGGTTGTACGCACTTTCTAAGGCTCTGATCGCTTTTAGATTTTGCACGCGGATAGGGCCAACAGAGGCGCAGGTATTGCCATGCGCACACGCCCGCAACAATGTTTCGATACCGAGTTATCGGGGTGTGGAAGTCCGCCGCCCCGAAGCTTTACGCGCTTCCGTCTCGCGAACTACTATTTTCATCATGCCCACACGGGCATCAGTTTGTAGTACGGGAGGCCGTCTACAAATGGTGAAAATTTCAAAGCGTTCAGTCGGGAAATTAAAAAGTTATGAGCATTAGAAGATCTTCCCATTAGGCCCCATTAGGCCACAGTAGCCGAACCGGCCTAAAACTTGCGCGGGTCACTTTCACGGACGGGCTCGAAACTGGTGCCAGAAGTTAGCCCCCGACCAGTGCTTCATTGTGAGGCATTGCGTAAAATTTTCCGTCCCCCGAGTGCCGCGCAATAGCCCCTGAAAGGGCTTTCGGCACAATTTTCACGCCCTTATTTGAGCCACTTGTAGCCGAAGGAATTTTGCGCAAATGACTGAGAGGTGCTCCTGGGCACTGCTCATCACTTTGCAATAGGTTCCGGGGCTTTTCGCGAAGGTCGCGTTTTCTCAAACTTTGAGGGCATTAGTGGGTGGGGTGTGAAAACCTCCGAATGCATGGTTCTCAGCTCCTGCTGTGGGCAGCAAGCCAATTTTTTTTCCAAAATGTTGACCTATAAAAGAGCTTACTCGGGTGTGAAAATTATCATTGTGCGCGCGCGCCCCGGACCGCAATTATGATATTTCCTGTTTTCCCATAGGGCCCAAGGCAAATGGGGATAGCGGTTGTACGCGCTTTCTAAGGCTCTGATCGCTTTTAGATTTTGCACGCGGATAGGGCCAACAGAGGCGCAGGTATTGCCATGCGCACCCGCCCGCAACAATGTTTCGATACCGAGTTATCGGGGTGTGGAAGTCCGCCGCCCCGAAGCTTTACGCGCTTCTGTCTCGCGAACTACTATTTTCATCATGCCCACACGGGCATCAGTTTGTAGTACGGGAGGCCGTCTACAAATGGTGAAAATTTCAAAGCGTTCAGTCGGGAAATTAAAAAGTTATGAGCATTAGAAGATCTTCCCATTAGGCCCCATTAGGCCACAGTAGCCGAACCGGCCTAAAACTTGCGCGGGTCACTTTCACGGACGGGCTCGAAACTGGTGCCAGAAGTTAGCCCCCGACCAGTGCTTCATTGTGAGGCATTGCGTAAAATTTTCCGTCCCCCGAGTGCCGCGCAATAGCCCCTGAAAGGGCTTTCGGCACAATTTTCACGCCCTTATTTGAGCCACTTGTAGCCGAAGGAATTTTGCGCAAATGACTGAGAGGTGCTCCTGGGCACTGCTCATCACTTTGCAATAGGTTCCGGGGCTTTTCGCGAAGGTCGCGTTTTCTCAAACTTTGAGGGCATTAGTGGGTGGGGTGTGAAAACCTCCGAATGCATGGTTCTCAGCTCCTGCTGTGGGCAGCAAGCCAATTTTTATTCCAAAATGTTGACCTATAAAAGAGCTTACTGGGGTGTGAAAATTATCATTGTGCGCGCGCGCCCCGGACCGCAATTATGATATTTCCTGTTTTCCCATAGGGCCCAAGGCAAATGGGGATAGCGGTTGTACGCGCTTTCTAAGGCTCTGATCGCTTTTAGATTTTGCACGCGGATAGGGCCAACAGAGGCGCAGGTATTGCCATGCGCACCCGCCCGCAACAATGTTTCGATACCGAGTTATCGGGGTGTGGAAGTCCGCCGCCCCGAAGCTTTACGCGCTTCCGTCTCGCGAACTACTATTTTCATCATGCCCACACGGGCATCAGTTTGTAGTACGGGAGGCCGTCTACAAATGGTGAAAATTTCAAAGCGTTCAGTCGGGAAATTAAAAAGTTATGAGCATTAGAAGATCTTCCCATTAGGCCCCATTAGGCCACAGTAGCCGAACCGGCCTAAAACTTGCGCGGGTCACTTTCACGGACGGGCTCGAAACTGGTGCCAGAAGTTAGCCCCCGACCAGTGCTTCATTGTGAGGCATTGCGTAAAATTTTCCGTCCCCCGAGAGCCGCGCAATAGCCCCTGAAAGGGCTTTCGGCACAATTTTCACGCCCTTATTTGAGCCACTTGTAGCCGAAGGAATTTTGCGCAAATGAGTGAGAGGTGCTCCTGGGCACTGCTCATCACTTTGCAATAGGTTCCGGGGCTTTTCGCGAAGGTCGCGTTTTCTCAAACTTTGAGGGCATTAGTAGGTGGGGTGTGAAAACCTCCGAATGCATGGTTCTCAGCTCCTGCTGTGGGCAGCAAGCCAATTTTTTTTCCAAAATGTTGACCTATAAAAGAGCTTACTCGGGTGTGAAAATTATCATTGTGCGCGCGCGCCCCGGACCGCAATTATGATATTTCCTGTTTTCCCATAGGGCCCAAGGCAAATGGGGATAGCGGTTGTACGCGCTTTCTAAGGCTCTGATCGCTTTTAGATTTTGCACGGGGATAGGGCCAACAGAGGCGCAGGTATTGCCATGCGCACCCGCCCGCAACAATGTTTCGATACCGAGTTATCGGGGTGTGGAAGTCCGCCGCCCCGAAGCTTTACGCGCTTCCGTCTCGCGAACTACTATTTTCATCATGCCCACACGGGCATCAGTTTGTAGTACGGGAGGCCGTCTACAAATGGTGAAAATTTCAAAGCGTTCAGTCGGGAAATTAAAAAGTTATGAGCATTAGAAGATCTTCCCATTAGGCCCCATTAGGCCACAGTAGCCGAACCGGCCTAAAACTTGCGCGGGTCACTTTCACGGACGGGCTCGAAACTGGTGCCAGAAGTTAGCCCCCGACCAGTGCTTCATTGTGAGGCATTGCGTAAAATTTTCCGTCCCCCGAGTGCCGCGCAATAGCCCCTGAAAGGGCTTTCGGCACAATTTTCACGCCCTTATTTGAGCCACTTGTAGCCGAAGGAATTTTGCGCAAATGACTGAGAGGTGCTCCTGGGCACTGCTCATCACTTTGCAATAGGTTCCGGGGCTTTTCGCGAAGGTCGCGTTTTCTCAAACTTTGAGGGCATTAGTGGGTGGGGTGTGAAAACCTCCGAATACATGGTTCTCAGCTCCTGCTGTGGGCAGCAAGCCAATTTTTTTTCCAAAATGTTGACCTATAAAAGAGCTTACTCGGGTGTGAAAATTATCATTGTGCGCGCGCGCCCCGGACCGCAATTATGATATTTCCTGTTTTCCCATAGGGCCCAAGGCAAATGGGGATAGCGGTTGTACGCGCTTTCTAAGGCTCTGATCGCTTTTAGATTTTGCACGCGGATAGGGCCAACAGAGGCGCAGGTATTGCCATGCGCACCCGCCCGCAACAATGTTTCGATACCGAGTTATCGGGGTGTGGAAGTCCGCCGCCCCAAAGCTTTACGCGCTTCCGTCTCGCGAACTACTATTTTCATCATGCCCACACGGGCATCAGTTTGTAGTACGGGAGGCCGTCTACAAATGGTGAAAATTTCAAAGCGTTCAGTCGGGAAATTAAAAAGTTATGAGCATTAGAAGATCTTCCCATTAGGCCCCATTAGGCCACAGTAGCCGAACCGGCCTAAAACTTGCGCGGGTCACTTTCACGGACGGGCTCGAAACTGGTGCCAGAAGTTAGCCCCCGACCAGTGCTTCATTGTGAGGCATTGCGTAAAATTTTCCGTCCCCCGAGTGCCGCGCAATAGCCCCTGAAAGGGCTTTCGGCACAATTTTCACGCCCTTATTTGAGCCACTTGTAGCCGAAGGAATTTTGCGCAAATGACTGAGAGGTGCTCCTGGGCACTGCTCATCACTTTGCAATAGGTTCCGGGGCTTTTCGCGAAGGTCGCGTTTTCTCAAACTTTGAGGGCATTAGTGGGTGGGGTGTGAAAACCTCCGAATGCATGGTTCTCAGCTCCTGCTGTGGGCAGCAAGCCAATTTTTTTCCAAAATGTTGACCTATAAAAGAGCTTACTCGGGTGTGAAAATTATCATTGTGCGCGCGCGCCCCGGACCGCAATTATGATATTTCCTGTTTTCCCATAGGGCCCAAGGCAAATGGGGATAGCGGTTGTACGCGCTTTCTAAGGCTCTGATCGCTTTTAGATTTTGCACGCGGATAGGGCCAACAGAGGCGCAGGTATTGCCATGCGCACCCGCCCGCAACAATGTTTCGATACCGAGTTATCGGGGTGTGGAAGTCCGCCGCCCCGAAGCTTTACGCGCTTCCGTCTCGCGAACTACTATTTTCATCATGCCCACACGGGCATCAGTTTGTAGTACGGGAGGCCGTCTACAAATGGTGAAAATTTCAAAGCGTTCAGTCGGGAAATTAAAAAGTTATGAGCATTAGAAGATCTTCCCATTAGGCCCCATTAGGCCACAGTAGCCGAACCGGCCTAAAACTTGCGCGGGTCACTTTCACGGACGGGCTCGAAACTGGTGCCAGAAGTTAGCCCCCGACCAGTGCTTCATTGTGAGGCATTGCGTTAAATTTTCCGTCCCCCGAGTGCCGCGCAATAGCCCCTGAAATGGCTTCCGGCACAATTTTCACGCCCTTATTTGAGCCACTTGTAGCCGAAGGAATTTTGCGCAAATGACTGAGAGGTGCTCCTGGGCACTGCTCATCACTTTGCAATAGGTTCCGGGGCTTTTCGCGAAGGTCGCGTTTTCTCAAACTTTGAGGGCATTAGTGGGTGGGGTGTGAAAACCTCCGAATGCATGGTTCTCAGCTCCTGCTGTGGGCAGCAAGCCATTTTTTTTTCCAAAATGTTGACCTATAAAAGAGCTTACTCGGGTGTGAAAATTATCATTGTGCGCGCGCGCCCCGGACCACAATTATGATATTTCCTGTTTTCCCATAGGGCCCAAGGCAAATGGGGATAGCGGTTGTACGCGCTTTCTAAGGCTCTGATCGCTTTTAGATTTTGCACGCGGATAGGGCCAACAGAGGCGCAGGTATTGCCATGCGCACCCGCCCGCAACAATGTTTCGATACCGAGTTATCGGGGTGTGGAAGTCCGCCGCCCCGAAGCTTTACGCGCTTCCGTCTCGCGAACTACTATTTTCATCATGCCCACACGGGCATCAGTTTGTAGTACGGGAGGCCGTCTACAAATGGTGAAAATTTCAAAGCGTTCAGTCGGGAAATTAAAAAGTTATGAGCATTAGAAGATCTTCCCATTAGGCCCCATTAGGCCACAGTAGCCGAACCGGCCTAAAACTTGCGCGGGTCACTTTCACGGACGGGCTCGAAACTGGTGCCAGAAGTTAGCCCCAGACCAGTGCTTCATTGTGAGGCATTGCGTAAAATTTTCCGTCCCCCGAGTGCCGCGCAATAGCCCCTGAAAGGGCTTTCGGCACAATTTTCACGCCCTTATTTGAGCCACTTGTAGCCGAAGGAATTTTGCGCAAATGACTGAGAGGTGCTCCTGGGCACTGCTCATCACTTTGCAATAGGTTCCGGGGCTTTTCGCGAAGGTCGCGTTTTCTCAAACTTTGAGGGCATTAGTGGGTGGGGTGTGAAAACCTCCGAATGCATGGTTCTCAGCTCCTGCTGTGGGCAGCAAGCCAATTTTTTTTCCAAAATGTTGACCTATAAAAGAGCTTACTCGGGTGTGAAAATTATCATTGTGCGCGCGCGCCCCAGACCGAAATTATGATATTTCCTGTTTTCCCATAGGGCCCAAGGCAAATGGGGATAGCGGTTGTACGCGCTTTCTAAGGCTCTGATCTCTTTTAGATTTTGCACGCGGATAGGGCCAACAGAGGCGCAGGTATTGCCATGCGCACCCGCCCGCAACAATGTTTCGATACCGAGTTATCGGGGTGTGGAAGTCCGCCGCCCCGAAGCTTTACGCGCTTCCGTCTCGCGAACTACTATTTTCATCATGCCCACACGGGCATCAGTTTGTAGTACGGGAGGCCGTCTACAAATGGTGAAAATTTCAAAGCGTTCAGTCGGGAAATTAAAAAGTTATGAGCATTAGAAGATCTTCCCATTAGGCCCCATTAGGCCACAGTAGCCGAACCGGCCTAAAACTTGCGCGGGTCACTTTCACGGACGGGCTCGAAACTGGTGCCAGAAGTTAGCCCCCGACCAGTGCTTCATTGTGAGGCATTGCGTTAAATTTTCCGTCCCCCGAGTGCCGCGCAATAGCCCCTGAAAGGGCTTTCGGCACAATTTTCACGCCCTTATTTGAGCCACTTGTAGCCGAAGGAATTTTGCTCAAATGACTGAGAGGTGCTCCTGGGCACTGCTCATCACTTTGCAATAGGTTCCGGGGCTTTTCGCGAAGGTCGCGTTTTCTCAAACTTTGAGGGCATTAGTGGGTGGGGTGTGAAAACCTCCGAATGCATGGTTCTCAGCTCCTGCTGTGGGCAGCAAGCCAATTTTTTTTCCAAAATGTTGACCTATAAAAGAGCTTACTCGGGTGTGAAAATTATCATTGTGCGCGCGCGCCCCGGACCGCAATTATGATATTTCCTGTTTTCCCATAGGGCCCAAGGCAAATGGGGATAGCGGTTGTACGCGCTTTCTAAGGCTCTGATCGCTTTTAGATTTTGCACGCGGATAGGGCCAACAGAGGCGCAGGTATTGCCATGCGCACCCGCCCGCAACAATGTTTCGATACCGAGTTATCGGGGTGTGGAAGTCCGCCGCCCCGAAGCTTTACGCGCTTCCGTCTCGCGAACTACTATTTTCATCATGCCCACACGGGCATCCGTTTGTAGTACGGGAGGCCGTCTACAAATGGTGAAAATTTCAAAGCGTTCCGTCGGGAAATTAAAAAGTTATGAGCATTAGAAGATCTTCCCATTAGGCCCCATTAGGCCACAGTAGCCGAACCGGCCTAAAACTTGCGCGGGTCACTTTCACGGACGGGCTCGAAACTGGTGCCAGAAGTTAGCCCCCGACCAGTGCTTCATTGTGAGGCATTGCGTAAAATTTTCCGTCCCCCGAGTGCCGCGCAATAGCCCCTGAAAGGGCTTTCGGCACAATTTTCACGCCCTTATTTGAGCCACTTGTAGCCGAAGGAATTTTGCGCAAATGACTGAGAGGTGCTCCTGGGCACTGCTCATCACTTTGCAATAGGTTCCGGGGCTTTTCGCGAAGGTCGCGTTTTCTCAAACTTTGAGGGCATTAGTGGGTGGGGTGTGAAAACCTCCGAATGCATGGTTCTCAGCTCCTGCTGTGGGCAGCAAGCCAATTTTTTTTCCAAAATGTTGACCTATAAAAGAGCTTACTCGGGTGTGAAAATTATCATTGTGCGCGCGCGCCCCGGACCGCAATTATGATATTTCCTGTTTTCCCATAGGGCCCAAGGCAAATGGGGATAGCGGTTGTACGCGCTTTCTAAGGCTCTGATCGCTTTTAGATTTTGCACGCGGATAGGGCCAACAGAGGCGCAGGTATTGCCATGCGCACCCGCCCGCAACAATGTTTCGATACCGAGTTATCGGGGTGTGGAAGTCCGCCGCCCCGAAGCTTTACGCGCTTCCGTCTCGCGAACTACTATTTTCATCATGCCCACACGGGCATCCGTTTGTAGTACGGGAGGCCGTCTACAAATGGTGAAAATTTCAAAGCGTTCAGTCGGGAAATTAAAAAGTTATGAGCATTAGAAGATCTTCCCATTAGGCCCCATTAGGCCACAGTAGCCGAACCGGCTTAAAACTTGCGCGGGTCACTTTCACGGACGGGCTCGAAACTGGTGCCAGAAGTTAGCCCCCGACCAGTGCTTCATTGTGAGGCATTGCGTAAAATTTTCCGTCCCCCGAGTGCCGCGCAATAGCCCCTGAAAGGGCTTTCGGCACAATTTTCACGCCCTTATTTGAGCCACTTGTAGCCGAAGGAATTTTGCGCAAATGACTGAGAGGTGCTCCTGGGCACTGCTCATCACTTTGCAATAGGTTCCGGGGCTTTTCGCGAAGGTCGCGTTTTCTCAAACTTTGAGGGCATTAGTGGGTGGGGTGTGAAAACCTCCGAATGCATGGTTCTCAGCTCCTGCTGTGGGCAGCAAGCCAATTTTTTTTCCAAAATGTTGACCTATAAAAGAGCTTACTCGGGTGTGAAAATTATCATTGTGCGCGCGCGCCCCGGACCGCAATTATGATATTTCCTGTTTTCCCATAGGGCCCAAGGCAAATGGGGATAGCGGTTGTACGCGCTTTCTAAGGCTCTGATCGCTTTTAGATTTTGCACGCGGATAGGGCCAACAGAGGCGCAGGTATTGCCATGCGCACCCGCCCGCAACAATGTTTCGATACCGAGTTATCGGGGTGTGGAAGTCCGCCGCCCCGAAGCTTTACGCGCTTCCGTCTCGCGAACTACTATTTTCATCATGCCCACACGGGCATCCGTTTGTAGTACGGGAGGCCGTCTACAAATGGTGAAAATTTCAAAGCGTTCAGTCGGGAAATTAAAAAGTTATGAGCATTAGAAGATCTTCCCATTAGGCCCCATTAGGCCACAGTAGCCGAACCGGCCTAAAACTTGCGCGGGTCACTTTCACGGACGGGCTCGAAACTGGTGCCAGAAGTTAGCCCCCGACCAGTGCTTCATTGTGAGGCATTGCGTAAAATTTTCCGTCCCCCGAGTGCCGCGCAATAGCCCCTGAAAGGGCTTTCGGCACAATTTTCACGCCCTTATTTGAGCCACTTGTAGCCGAAGGAATTTTGCGCAAATGACTGAGAGGTGCTCCTGGGCACTGCTCATCACTTTGCAATAGGTTCCGGGGCTTTTCGCGAAGGTCGCGTTTTCTCAAACTTTGAGGGCATTAGTGGGTGGGGTGTGAAAACCTCCGAATGCATGGTTCTCAGCTCCTGCTGTGGGCAGCAAGCCAATTTTTTTTCCAAAATGTTGACCTATAAAAGAGCTTACTCGGGTGTGAAAATTATCATTGTGCGCGCGCGCCCCGGACCGCAATTATGATATTTCCTGTTTTCCCATAGGGCCCAAGGCAAATGGGGATAGCGGTTGTACGCGCTTTCTAAGGCTCTGATCGCTTTTAGATTTTGCACGCGGATAGGGCCAACAGAGGCGCAGGTATTGCCATGCGCACCCGCCCGCAACAATGTTTCGATACCGAGTTATCGGGGTGTGGAAGTCCGCCGCCCCGAAGCTTTACGCGCTTCCGTCTCGCGAACTACTATTTTCATCATGCCCACACGGGCATCCGTTTGTAGTACGGGAGGCCGTCTACAAATGGTGAAAATTTCAAAGCGTTCAGTCGGGAAATTAAAAAGTTATGAGCATTAGAAGATCTTCCCATTAGGCCCCATTAGGCCACAGTAGCCGAACCGGCCTAAAACTTCCGCGGGTCACTTTAACGGACGGGCTCGAAACTGGTGCCAGAAGTTAGCCCCCGACCAGTGCTTCATTGTGAGGCATTGCGTAAAATTTTCCGTCCCCCGAGTGCCGCGCAATAGCCCCTGAAAGGGCTTTCGGCACAATTTTCACGCCCTTATTTGAGCCACTTGTAGCCGAAGGAATTTTGCGCAAATGACTGAGAGGTGCTCCTGGGCACTGCTCATCACTTTGCAATAGGTTCCGGGGCTTTTCGCGAAGGTCGCGTTTTCTCAAACTTTGAGGGCATTAGTGGGTGGGGTGTGAAAACCTCCGAATGCATGGTTCTCAGCTCCTGCTGTGGGCAGCAAGCCAATTTTTTTTCCAAAATGTTGACCTATAAAAGAGCTTACTCGGGTGTGAAAATTATCATTGTGCGCGCGCGCCCCGGACCGCAATTATGATATTTCCTGTTTTCCCATAGGGCCCAAGGCAAATGGGGATAGCGGTTGTACGCGTTTTCTAAGGCTCTGATCGCTTTTAGATTTTGCACGCGGATAGGGCCAACAGAGGCGCAGGTATTGCCATGCGCACCCGCCCGCAACAATGTTTCGATACCGAGTTATCGGGGTGTGGAAGTCCGCCGCCCCGAAGCTTTACGCGCTTCCGTCTCGCGAACTACTATTTTCATCATGCCCACACGGGCATCCGTTTGTAGTACGGGAGGCCGTCTACAAATGGTGAAAATTTCAAAGCGTTCAGTCGGGAAATTAAAAAGTTATGAGCATTAGAAGATCTTCCCATTAGGCCCCATTAGGCCACAGTAGCCGAACCGGCCTAAAACTTGCGCGGGTCACTTTCACGGACGGGCTCGAAACTGGTGCCAGAAGATAGCCCCCGACCAGTGCTTCATTGTGAGGCATTGCGTAAAATTTTCCGTCCCCCGAGTGCCGCGCAATAGCCCCTGAAAGGGCTTTCGGCACAATTTTCACGCCCTTATTTGAGCCACTTGTAGCCGAAGGAATTTTGCGCAAATGACTGAGAGGTGCTCCTGGGCACTGCTCATCACTTTGCAATAGGTTCCGGGGCTTTTCGCGAAGGTCGCGTTTTCTCAAACTTTGAGGGCATTAGTGGGTGGGGTGTGAAAACCTCCGAATGCATGGTTCCTAGCTCCTGCTGTGGGCAGCAAGCCATTTTTTTTTCCAAAATGTTGACCTATAAAAGAGCTTACTCGGGTGTGAAAATTATCATTGTGCGCGCGCGCCCCGGACCGCAATTATGATATTTCCTGTTTTCCCATAGGGCCCAAGGCAAATGGGGATAGCGGTTGTACACGCTTTCTAAGGCTCTGATCGCTTTTAGATTTTGCACGCGGATAGGGCCAACAGAGGCGCAGGTATTGCCATGCGCACCCGCCCGCAACAATGTTTCGATACCGAGTTATCGGGGTGTGGAAGTCCGCCGCCCCGAAGCTTTACGCGCTTCCGTCTCGCGAACTACTATTTTCATCATGCCCACACGGGCATCCGTTTGTAGTACGGGAGGCCGTCTACAAATGGTGAAAATTTCAAAGCGTTCAGTCGGGAAATTAAAAAGTTATGAGCATTAGAAGATCTTCCCATTAGGCCCCATTAGGCCACAGTAGCCGAACCGGCCTAAAACTTGCGCGGGTCACTTTCACGGACGGGCTCGAAACTGGTGCCAGAAGTTAGCCCCCGACCAGTGCTTCATTGTGAGGCATTGCGTAAAATTTTCCGTCCCCCGAGTGCCGCGCAATAGCCCCTGAAAGGGCTTTCGGCACAATTTTCACGCCCTTATTTGAGCCACTTGTAGCCGAAGGAATTTTGCGCAAATGACTGAGAGGTGCTCCTGGGCACTGCTCATCACTTTGCAATAGGTTCCGGGGCTTTTCGCGAAGGTCGCGTTTTCTCAAACTTTGAGGGCATTAGTGGGTGGGGTGTGAAAACCTCCGAATGCATGGTTCTCAGCTCCTGCTGTGGGCAGCAAGCCAATTTTTTTTCCAAAATGTTGACCTATAAAAGAGCTTACTCGGGTGTGAAAATTATCATTGTGCGCGCGCGCCCCGGACCGCAATTATGATATTTCCTGTTTTCCCATAGGGCCCAAGGCAAATGGGGATAGCGGTTGTACGCGCTTTCTAAGGCTCTGATCGCTTTTAGATTTTGCACGCGGATAGGGCCAACAGAGGCGCAGGTATTGCCATGCGCACCCGCCCGCAACAATGTTTCGATACCGAGTTATCGGGGTGTGGAAGTCCGCCGCCCCGAAGCTTTACGCGCTTCCGTCTCGCGAACTACTATTTTCATCATGCCCACACGGGCATCCGTTTGTAGTACGGGAGGCCGTCTACAAATGGTGAAAATTTCAAAGCGTTCAGTCGGGAAATTAAAAAGTTATGAGCATTAGAAGATCTTCCCATTAGGCCCCATTAGGCCACAGTAGCCGAACCGGCCTAAAACTTGCGCGGGTCACTTTCACGGACGGGCTCGAAACTGGTGCCAGAAGTTAGCCCCCGACCAGTGCTTCATTGTGAGGCATTGCGTAAAATTTTCCGTCCCCCGAGTGCCGCGCAATAGCCCCTGAAAGGGCTTTCGGCACAATTTTCACGCCCTTATTTGAGCCACTTGTAGCCGAAGGAATTTTGCGCAAATGACTGAGAGGTGCTCCTGGGCACTGCTCATCACTTTGCAATAGGTTCCGGGGCTTTTCGCGAAGGTCGCGTTTTCTCAAACTTTGAGGGCATTAGTGGGTGGGGTGTGAAAACCTCCGAATGCATGGTTCTCAGCTCCTGCTGTGGGCAGCAAGCCAATTTTTTTTCCAAAATGTTGACCTATAAAAGAGCTTACTCGGGTGTGAAAATTATCATTGTGCGCGCGCGCCCCGGACCGCAATTATGATATTTCCTGTTTTCCCATAGGGCCCAAGGCAAATGGGGATAGCGGTTGTACGCGCTTTCTAAGGCTCTGATCGCTTTTAGATTTTGCACGCGGATAGGGCCAACAGAGGCGCAGGTATTGCCATGCGCACCCGCCCGCAACAATGTTTCGATACCGAGTTATCGGGGTGTGGAAGTCCGCCGCCCCGAAGCTTTATGCGCTTCCGTCTCGCGAACTACTATTTTCATCATGCCCACACGGGCATCCGTTTGTAGTACGGGAGGCCGTCTACAAATGGTGAAAATTTCAAAGCGTTCAGTCGGGAAATTAAAAAGTTATGAGCATTAGAAGATCTTCCCATTAGGCCCCATTAGGCCACAGTAGCCGAACCGGCCTAAAACTTGCGCGGGTCACTTTCACGGACGGGCTCGAAACTGGTGCCAGAAGTTAGCCCCCGACCAGTGCTTCATTGTGAGGCATTGCGTAAAATTTTCCGTCCCCCGAGTGCCACGCAATAGCCCCTGAAAGGGCTTTCGGCACAATTTTCACGCCCTTATTTGAGCCACTTGTAGCCGAAGGAATTTTGCGCAAATGACTGAGAGGTGCTCCTGGGCACTGCTCATCACTTTGCAATAGGTTCCGGGGCTTTTCGCGAAGGTCGCGTTTTCTCAAACTTTGAGGGCATTAGTGGGTGGGGTGTGAAAACCTCCGAATGCATGGTTCTCAGCTCCTGCTGTGGGCAGCAAGCCAATTTTTTTTCCAAAATGTTGACCTATAAAAGAGCTTACTCGGGTGTGAAAATTATCATTGTGCGCGCGCGCCCCGGACCGCAATTATGATATTTCCTGTTTTCCCATAGGGCCCAAGGCAAATGGGGATAGCGGTTGTACGCGCTTTCTAAGGCTCTGATCGCTTTTAGATTTTGCACGCGGATAGGGCCAACAGAGGCGCAGGTATTGCCATGCGCACCCGCCCGCAACAATGTTTCGATACCGAGTTATCGGGGTGTGGAAGTCCGCCGCCCCGAAGCTTTACGCGCTTCCTTCTCGCGAACTACTATTTTCATCATGCCCACACGGGCATCCGTTTGTAGTACGGGAGGCCGTCTACAAATGGTGAAAATTTCAAAGCGTTCAGTCGGGAAATTAAAAAGTTATGAGCATTAGAAGATCTTCCCATTAGGCCCCATTAGGCCACAGTAGCCGAACCGGCCTAAAACTTGCGCGGGTCACTTTCACGGACGGGCTCGAAACTGGTGCCAGAAGTTAGCCCCCGACCAGTGCTTCATTGTGAGGCATTGCGTAAAATTTTCCGTCCCCCGAGTGCCGCGCAATAGCCCCTGAAAGGGCTTTCGGCACAATTTTCACGCCCTTATTTGAGCCACTTGTAGCCGAAGGAATTTTGCGCAAATGACTGAGAGGTGCTCCTGGGCACTGCTCATCACTTTGCAATAGGTTCCGGGGCTTTTCGCGAAGGTCGCGTTTTCTCAAACTTTGAGGGCATTAGTGGGTGGGGTGTGAAAACCTCCGAATGCATGGTTCTCAGCTCCTGCTGTGGGCAGCAAGCCAATTTTTTTTCCAAAATGTTGACCTATAAAAGAGCTTACTCGGGTGTGAAAATTATCATTGTGCGCGCGCGCCCCGGACCGCAATTATGATATTTCCTGTTTTCCCATAGGGCCCAAGGCAAATGGGGATAGCGGTTGTACGCGCTTTCTAAGGCTCTGATCGCTTTTAGATTTTGCACGCGGATAGGGCCAACAGAGGCGCAGGTATTGCCATGCGCACCCGCCCGCAACAATGTTTCGATACCGAGTTATCGGGGTGTGGAAGTCCGCCGCCCCGAAGCTTTACGCGCTTCCGTCTCGCGAACTACTATTTTCATCATGCCCACACGGGCATCAGTTTGTAGTACGGGAGGCTGTCTACAAATGGTGAAAATTTCAAAGCGTTCAGTCGGGAAATTAAAAAGTTATGAGCATTAGAAGATCTTCCCATTAGGCCACAGTAGCCGAACCGGCCTAAAACTTGCGCGGGTCACTTTCACGGACGGGCTCGAAACTGGTGCCAGAAGTTAGCCCCCGACCAGTGCTTCATTGTGAGGCATTGCGTAAAATTTTCCGTCCCCCGAGTGCCGCGCAATAGCCCCTGAAAGGGCTTTCGGCACAATTTTCACGCCCTTATTTGAGCCACTTGTAGCCGAAGGAATTTTGCGCAAATGACTGAGAGGTGCTCCTGGGCACTGCTCATCACTTTGCGATAGGTTCCGGGGCTTTTCGCGAAGGTCGCGTTTTCTCAAACTTTGAGGGCATTAGTGGGTGGGGTGTGAAAACCTCCGAATGCATGGTTCTCAGCTCCTGCTGTGGGCAGCAAGCCAATTTTTTTTCCAAAATGTTGACCTATAAAAGAGCTTACTCGGGTGTGAAAATTATCATTGTGCGCGCGGGCCCCGGACCGCAATTATGATATTTCCTGTTTTCCCATAGGGCCCAAGGCAAATGGGGATAGCGGTTGTACGCGCTTTCTAAGGCTCTGATCGCTTTTAGATTTTGCACGCGGATAGGGCCAACAGAGGCGCAGGTATTGCCATGCGCACCCGCCCGCAACAATGTTTCGATACCGAGTTATCGGGGTGTGGAAGTCCGCCGCCCCGAAGCTTTACGCGCTTCCGTCTCGCGAACTACTATTTTCATCATGCCCACACGGGCATCCGTTTGTAGTACGGGAGGCCGTCTACAAATGGTGAAAATTTCAAAGCGTTCAGTCGGGAAATTAAAAAGTTATGAGCATTAGAAGATCTTCCCATTAGGCCCCATTAGGCCACAGTAGCCGAACCGGCCTAAAACTTGCGCGGGTCACTTTCACGGACGGGCTCGAAACTGGTGCCAGAAGTAAGCCCCCGACCAGTGCTTCATTGTGAGGCATTGCGTAAAATTTTCCGTCCCCCTAGTGCCGCGCAATAGCCCCTGAAAGGGCTTTCGGCACAATTTTCACGCCCTTATTTGAGCCACTTGTAGCCGAAGGAATTTTGCGCAAATGACTGAGAGGTGCTCCTGGGCACTGCTCATCACTTTGCAATAGGTTCCGGGGCTTTTCGCGAAGGTCGCGTTTTCTCAAACTTTGAGGGCATTAGTGGGTGGGGTGTGAAAACCTCCGAATGCATGGTTCTCAGCTCCTGCTGTGGGCAGCAAGCCAATTTTTTTTCCAAAATGTTGACCTATAAAAGAGCTTACTCGGGTGTGAAAATTATCATTGTGCGCGCGCGCCCCGGACCGCAATTATGATATTTCCTGTTTTCCCATAGGGCCCAAGGCAAATGGGGATAGCGGTTGTACGCGCTTTCTAAGGCTCTGATCGCTTTTAGATTTTGCACGCGGATAGGGCCAACAGAGGCGCAGGTATTGCCATGCGCACCCGCCCGCAACAATGTTTCGATACCGAGTTATCGGGGTGTGGAAGTCCGCCGCCCCGAAGCTTTACGCGCTTCCGTCTCGCGAACTACTATTTTCATCATGCCCACACGGGCATCAGTTTGTAGTACGGGAGGCAGTCTACAAATGGTGAAAATTTCAAAGCGTTCAGTCGGGAAATTAAAAAGTTATGAGCATTAGAAGATCTTCCCATTAGGCCCCATTAGGCCACAGTAGCCGAACCGGCCTAAAACTTGCGCGGGTCACTTTCACGGACGGGCTCGAAACTGGTGCCAGAAGTTAGCCCCCGACCAGTGCTTCATTGTGAGGCATTGCGTAAAATTTTCCGTCCCCCGAGTGCCGCGCAATAGCCCCTGAAAGGGCTTTCGGCACAATTTTCACGCCCTTATTTGAGCCACTTGTAGCCGAAGGAATTTTGCGCAAATGACTGAGAGGTGCTCCTGGGCACTGCTCATCACTTTGCAATAGGTTCCGGGGCTTTTCGCGAAGGTCGCGTTTTCTCAAACTTTGAGGGCATTAGTGGGTGGGGTGTGAAAACCTCCGAATGCATGGTTCTCAGCTCCTGCTGTGGGCAGCAAGCCAATTTTTTTTCCAAAATGTTGACCTATAAAAGAGCTTACTCGGGTGTTAAAATTATCATTGTGCGCGCGCGCCCCGGACCGCAATTATGATATTTCCTGTTTTCCCATAGGGCCCAAGGCAAATGTGGATAGCGGTTGTACGCGCTTTCTAAGGCTTTGATCGCTTTTAGATTTTGCACGCGGATAGGGCCAACAGAGGCGCAGGTATTGCCATGCGCACCCGCCCGCAACAATGTTTCGATACCGAGTTATCGGGGTGTGGAAGTCCGCCGCCCCGAAGCTTTACGCGCTTCCGTCTCGCGAACTACTATTTTCATCATGCCCACACGGGCATCAGTTTGTAGTACGGGAGGCCGTCTACAAATGGTGAAAATTTCAAAGCGTTCATTCGGGAAATTAAAAAGTTATGAGCATTAGAAGATCTTCCCATTAGGCCCCATTAGGCCACAGTAGCCGAACCGGCCTAAAACTTGCGCGGGTCACTTTCACGGACGGGCTCGAAACTGGTGCCAGAAGTTAGCCCCCGACCAGTGCTTCATTGTGAGGCATTGCGTAAAATTTTCCGTCCCCCGAGTGCCGCGCAATAGCCCCTGAAAGGGCTTTCGGCACAATTTTCACGCCCTTATTTGAGCCACTTGTAGCCGAAGGAATTTTGCGCAAATGACTGAGAGGTGCTCCTGGGCACTGCTCATCACTTTGCAATAGGTTCCGGGGCTTTTCGCGAAGGTCGCGTTTTCTCAAACTTTGAGGGCATTAGTGGGTGGGGTGTGAAAACCTCCGAATGCATGGTTCTCAGCTCCTGCTGTGGGCAGCAAGCCAATTTTTTTTCCAAAATGTTGACCTATAAAAGAGCTTACTCGGGTGTGAAAATTATCATTGTGCGCGCGGGCCCCGGACCGCAATTATGATATTTCCTGTTTTCCCATAGGGCCCAAGGCAAATGGGGATAGCGGTTGTACGCGCTTTCTAAGGCTCTGATCGCTTTTAGATTTTGCACGCGGATAGGGCCAACAGAGGCGCAGGTATTGCCATGCGCACCCGCCCGCAACAATGTTTCGATACCGAGTTATCGGGGTGTGGAAGTCCGCCGCCCCGAAGCTTTACGCGCTTCCGTCTCGCGAACTACTATTTTCATCATGCCCACACGGGCATCAGTTTGTAGTACGGGAGGCCGTCTACAAATGGTGAAAATTTCAAAGCGTTCAGTCGGGAAATTAAAAAGTTATGAGCATTAGAAGATCTTCCCATTAGGCCCCATTAGGCCACAGTAGCCGAACCGGCCTAAAACTTGCGCGGGTCACTTTCACGGACGGGCTCGAAACTGGTGCCAGAAGTTAGCCCCCGACCAGTGCTTCATTGTGAGGCATTGCGTAAAATTTTCCGTCCCCCGAGTGCCGTGCAATAGCCCCTGAAAGGGCTTTCGGCACAATTTTCACGCCCTTATTTGAGCCACTTGTAGCCGAAGGAATTTTGCGCAAATGACTGAGAGGTGCTCCTGGGCACTGCTCATCACTTTGCAATAGGTTCCGGGGCTTTTCGCGAAGGTCGCGTTTTCTCAAACTTTGAGGGCATTAGTGGGTGGGGTGTGAAAACCTCCGAATGCATGGTTCTCAGCTCCTGCTGTGGGCAGCAAGCCAATTTTTTTTCCAAAATGTTGACCTATAAAAGAGCTTACTCGGGTGTGAAAATTATCATTGTGCGCGCGCGCCCCGGACCGCAATTATGATATTTCCTGTTTTCCCATAGGGCCCAAGGCAAATGGGGATAGCGGTTGTACGCGCTTTCTAAGGCTCTGATCGCTTTTAGATTTTGCACGCGGATAGGGCCAACAGAGGCGCAGGTATTGCCATGCGCACCCGCCCGCAACAATGTTTCGATACCGAGTTATCGGGGTGTGGAAGTCCGCCGCCCCGAAGCTTTACGCGCTTCCGTCTCGCGAACTACTATTTTCATCATGCCCACACGGGCATCCGTTTGTAGTACGGGAGGCCGTCTACAAATGGTGAAAATTTCAAAGCGTTCAGTCGGGAAATTAAAAAGTTATGAGCATTAGAAGATCTTCCCATTAGGCCCCATTAGGCCACAGTAGCCGAACCGGCCTAAAACTTGCGCGGGTCACTTTCACGGACGGGCTCGAAACTGGTGCCAGAAGTTAGCCCCCGACCAGTGCTTCATTGTGAGGCATTGCGTAAAATTTTCCGTCCCCCGAGTGAGCGCAATAGCCCCTGAAAGGGCTTTCGGCACAATTTTCACGCCCTTATTTGAGCCACTTGTAGCCGAAGGAATTTTGCGCAAATGACTGAGAGGTGCTCCTGGGCACTGCTCATCACTTTGCAATAGGTTCCGGGGCTTTTCGCGAAGGTCGCGTTTTCTCAAACTTTGAGGGCATTAGTGGGTGGGGTGTGAAAACCTCCGAATGCATGGTTCTCAGCTCCTGCTGTGGGCAGCAAGCCAATTTTTTTTCCAAAATGTTGACCTATAAAAGAGCTTACTCGGGTGTGAAAATTTTCATTGTGCGCGCGCGCCCCGGACCGCAATTATGATATTTCCTGTTTTCCCATAGGGCCCAAGGCAAATGGGGATAGCGGTTGTACGCGCTTTCTAAGGCTCTGATCGCTTTTAGATTTTGCACGCGGATAGGGCCAACAGAGGCGCAGGTATTGCCATGCGCACCCGCCCGCAACAATGTTTCGATACAGAGTTATCGGGGTGTGGAAGTCCGCCGCCCCGAAGCTTTACGCGCTTCCGTCTCGCGAACTACTATTTTCATCATGCCCACACGGGCATCAGTTTGTAGTACGGGAGGCCGTCTACAAATGGTGAAAATTTCAAAGCGTTCAGTCGGGAAATTAAAAAGTTATGAGCATTAGAAGATCTTCCCATTAGGCCCCATTAGGCCACAGTAGCCGAACCGGCCTAAAACTTGCGCGGGTCACTTTCACGGACGGGCTCGAAACTGGTGCCAGAAGTTAGCCCCCGACCAGTGCTTCATTGTGAGGCATTGCGTAAAATTTTCCGTCCCCCGAGTGCCGCGCAATAGCCCCTGAAAGGGCTTTCGGCACAATTTTCACGCCCTTATTTGAGCCACTTGTAGCCGAAGGAATTTTGCGCAAATGACTGAAAGGTGCTCCTGGGCACTGCTCATCACTTTGCAATAGGTTCCGGGGCTTTTCGCGAAGGTCGCGTTTTCTCAAACTTTGAGGGCATTAGTGGGTGGGGTGTGAAAACCTCCGAATGCATGGTTCTCAGCTCCTGCTGTGGGCAGCAAGCCAATTTTTTTTCCAAAATGTTGACCTATAAAAGAGCTTACTCGGGTGTGAAAATTATCATTGTGCGCGCGCGCCCCGGACCGCAATTATGATATTTCCTGTTTTCCCATAGGGCCCAAGGCAAATGGGGATAGCGGTTGTACGCGCTTTCTAAGGCTCTGGTCGCTTTTAGATTTTGCACGCGGATAGGGCCAACAGAGGCGCAGGTATTGCCATGCGCACCCGCCCGCATCAATGTTTCGATACCGAGTTATCGGGGTGTGGAAGTCCGCCGCCCCGAAGCTTTACGCGCTTCCGTCTCGCGAACTACTATTTTCATCATGCCCACACGGGCATCAGTTTGTAGTACGGGAGGCCGTCTACAAATGGTGAAAATTTCAAAGCGTTCAGTCGGGAAATTAAAAAGTTATGAGCATTAGAAGATCTTCCCATTCGGCCCCATTAGGCCACAGTAGCCGAACCGGCCTAAAACTTGCGCGGGTCACTTTCACGGACGGGCTCGAAACTGGTGCCAGAAGTTAGCCCCCGACCAGTGCTTCATTGTGAGGCATTGCGTAAAATTTTCCGTCCCCCGAGTGCCGCGCAATAGCCCCTGAAAGGGCTTTCGGCACAATTTTCACGCCCTTATTTGAGCCACTTGTAGCCGAAGGAATTTTGCGCAAATGACTGAGAGGTGCTCCTGGGCACTGCTCATCACTTTGCAATAGGTTCCGGGGCTTTTCGCGAAGGTCGCGTTTTCTCAAACTTTGAGGGCATTAGTGGGTGGGGTGTGAAAACCTCCGAATGCATGGTTCTCAGCTCCTGCTGTGGGCAGCAAGCCAATTTTTTTTCCAAATGTTGACCTATAAAAGAGCTTACTCGGGTGTGAAAATTATCATTGTGCGCGCGCGCCCCGGACTGCAATTATGATATTTCCTGTTTTCCCATAGGGCCCAAGGCAAATGGGGATAGCGGTTGTACGCGCTTTCTAAGGCTCTGATCGCTTTTAGATTTTGCACGCGGATAGGGCCAACAGAGGCGCAGGTATTGCCATGCGCACCCGCCCGCAACAATGTTTCGATACCGAGTTATCGGGGTGTGGAAGTCCGCCGCCCCGAAGCTTTACGCGCTTCCGTCTCGCGAACTACTATTTTCATCATGCCCACACGGGCATCCGTTTGTAGTACGGGAGGCTGTCTACAAATGGTGAAAATTTCAAAGCGTTCAGTCGGGAAATTAAAAAGTTATGAGCATTAGAAGATCTTCCCATTAGGCCCCATTAGGCCACAGTAGCCGAACCGGCCTAAAACTTGCGCGGGTCACTTTCACGGACGGGCTCGAAACTGGTGCCAGAAGTTAGCCCCCGACCAGTGCTTCATTGTGAGGCATTGCGTAAAATTTTCCGTCCCCCGAGTGCCGCGCAATAGCCCCTGAAAGGGCTTTCGGCACAATTTTCACGCCCTTATTTGAGCCACTTGTAGCCGAAGGAATTTTGCGCAAATGACTGAGAGGTGCTCCTGGGCACTGCTCATCACTTTGCAATAGGTTCCGGGGCTTTTCGCGAAGGTCGCGTTTTCTCAAACTTTGAGGGCATTAGTGGGTGGGGTGTGAAAACCTCCGAATGCATGGTTCTCAGCTCCTGCTGTGGGCAGCAAGCCAATTTTTTTTCCAAAATGTTGACCTATAAAAGAGCTTACTCGGGTGTGAAAATTATCATTGTGCGCGCGCGCCCAGGACCGCAATTATGATATTTCCTGTTTTCCCATAGGGCCCAAGGCAAATGGGGATAGCGGTTGTACGCGCTTTCTAAGGCTCTGATCGCTTTTAGATTTTGCACGCGGATAGGGCCAACAGAGGCGCAGGTATTGCCATGCGCACCCGCCCGCAACAATGTTTCGATACCGAGTTATCGGGGTGTGGAAGTCCGCCGCCCCGAAGCTTTACGCGCTTCCGTCTCGCGAACTACTATTTTCATCATGCCCACACGGGCATCAGTTTGTAGTACGGGAGGCCGTCTACAAATGGTGAAAATTTCAAAGCGTTCAGTCGGGAAATTAAAAAGTTATGAGCATTAGAAGATCTTCCCATTAGGCCCCATTAGGCCACAGTAGCCGAACCGGCCTAAAACTTGCGCGGGTCACTTTCACGGACGGGCTCGAAACTGGTGCCAGAAGTTAGCCCCCGACCAGTGCTTCATTGTGAGGCATTGCATAAAATTTTCCGTCCCCCGAGTGCCGCGCAATAGCCCCTGAAAGGGCTTTCGGCACAATTTTCACGCCCTTATTTGAGCCACTTGTAGCCGAAGGAATTTTGCGCAAATGACTGAGAGGTGCTCCTGGGCACTGCTCATCACTTTGCAATAGGTTCCGGGGCTTTTCGCGAAGGTCGCGTTTTCTCAAACTTTGAGGGCATTAGTGGGTGGGGTGTGAAAACCTCCGAATGCATGGTTCTCAGCTCCTGCTGTGGGCAGCAAGCCAATTTTTTTTCCAAAATGTTGACCTATAAAAGAGCTTACTCGGGTGTGAAAATTATCATTGTGCGCGCGCGCCCCGGACCGCAATTATGATATTTTCTGTTTTCCCATAGGGCCCAAGGCAAATGGGGATAGCGGTTGTACGCGCTTTCTAAGGCTCTGATCGCTTTTAGATTTTGCACGCGGATAGGGCCAACAGAGGCGCAGGTATTGCCATGCGCACCCGCCCGCAACAATGTTTCGATACCGAGTTATCGGGGTGTGGAAGTCCGCCGCCCCGAAGCTTTACGCGCTTCCGTCTCGCGAACTACTATTTTCATCATGCCCACACGGGCATCCGTTTGTAGTACGGGAGGCCGTCTACAAATGGTGAAAATTTCAAAGCGTTCAGTCGGGAAATTAAAAAGTTATGAGCATTAGAAGATCTTCCCATTAGGCCCCATTAGGCCACAGTAGCCGAACCGGCCTAAAACTTGCGCGGGTCACTTTCACGGACGGGCTCGAAACTGGTGCCAGAAGTTAGCCCCCGACCAGTGCTTCATTGTGAGGCATTGCGTAAAATTTTCCGTCCCCCGAGTGCCGCGCAATAGCCCCTGAAAGGGCTTTCGGCACAATTTTCAAGCCCTTATTTGAGCCACTTGTAGCCGAAGGAATTTTGCGCAAATGACTGAGAGGTGCTCCTGGGCACTGCTCATCACTTTGCAATAGGTTCCGGGGCTTTTCGCGAAGGTCGCGTTTTCTCAAACTTTGAGGGCATTAGTGGGTGGGGTGTGAAAACCTCCGAATGCATGGTTCTCAGCTCCTGCTGTGGGCAGCAAGCCAATTTTTTTTCCAAAATGTTGACCTATAAAAGAGCTTACTCGGGTGTGAAAATTATCATTGTGCGCGCGCGCCCCGGACCGCAATTATGATATTTCCTGTTTTCCCATAGGGCCCAAGGCAAATGGGGATAGCGGTTGTACGCGCTTTCTAAGGCTCTGATCGCTTTTAGATTTTGCACGCGGATAGGGCCAACAGAGGCGCAGGTATTGCCATGCGCACCCGCCCGCAACAATGTTTCGATACCGAGTTATCGGGGTGTGGAAGTCCGCCGCCCCGAAGCTTTACGCGCTTCCGTCTCGCGAACTACTATTTTCATCATGCCCACACGGGCATCAGTTTGTAGTACGGGAGGCCGTCTACAAATGGTGAAAATTTCAAAGCGTTCAGTCGGGAAATTAAAAAGTTATGAGCATTAGAAGATCTTCCCATTAGGCCCCATTAGGCCACAGTAGCCGAACCGGCCTAAAACTTGCGCGGGTCACTTTCACGGACGGGCTCGAAACTGGTGCCAGAAGTTAGCCCCCGACCAGTGCTTCATTGTGAGGCATTGCGTAAAATTTTCCGTCCCCCGAGTGCCGCGCAATAGCCCCTGAAAGGGCTTTCGGCACAATTTTCACGCCCTTATTTGAGCCACTTGTAGCCGAAGGAATTTTGCGCAAATGACTGAGAGGTGCTCCTGGGCACTGCTCATCACTTTGCAATAGGTTCCGGGGCTTTTCGCGAAGGTCGCGTTTTCTCAAACTTTGAGGGCATTAGTGGGTGGGGTGTGAAAACCTCCGAATGCATGGTTTCTCAGCTCCTGCTGTGGGCAGCAAGCCAATTTTTTTTCCAAAATGTTGACCTATAAAAGAGCTTACTCGGGTGTGAAAATTATCATTGTGCGCGCGCGCCCCGGACCGCAATTATGATATTTCCTGTTTTCCCATAGGGCCCAAGGCAAATGGGGATAGCGGTTGTACGCGCTTTCTAAGGCTCTGATCGCTTTTAGATTTTGCACGCGGATAGGGCCAACAGAGGCGCAGGTATTGCCATGCGCACCCGCCCGCAACAATGTTTCGATACCGAGTTATCGGGGTGTGGAAGTCCGCCGCCCCGAAGCTTTACGTGCTTCCGTCTCGCGAACTACTATTTTCATCATGCCCACACGGGCATCAGTTTGTAGTACGGGAGGCCGTCTACAAATGGTGAAAATTTCAAAGCGTTCAGTCGGGAAACTAAAAAGTTATGAGCATTAGAAGATCTTCCCATTAGGCCCCATTAGGCCACAGTAGCCGAACCGGCCTAAAACTTGCGCGGGTCACTTTCACGGACGGGCTCGAAACTGGTGCCAGAAGTTAGCCCCCGACCAGTGCTTCATTGTGAGGCATTGCGTAAAATTTTCCGTCCCCCGAGTGCCGCGCAATAGCCCCTGAAAGGGCTTTCGGCACAATTTTCACGCCCTTATTTGAGCCACTTGTAGCCGAAGGAATTTTGCGCAAATGACTGAGAGGTGCTCCTGGGCACTGCTCATCACTTTGCAATAGGTTCCGGGGCTTTTCGCGAAGGTCGCGTTTTCTCAAACTTTGAGGGCATTAGTGGGTGGGGTGTGAAAACCTCCGAATGCATGGTTCTCAGCTCCTGCTGTGGGCAGCAAGCCAATTTTTTTTCCAAAATGTTGACCTATAAAAGAGCTTACTCGGGTGTGAAAATTATCATTGTGCGCGCGCGCCCCGGACCGCAATTATGATATTTCCTGTTTTCCCATAGGGCCCAAGGCAAATGGGGATAGCGGTTGTACGCGCTTTCTAAGGCTCTGATCGCTTTTAGATTTTGCACGCGGATAGGGCCAACAGAGGCGCAGGTATTGCCATGCGCACCCGCCCGCAACAATGTTTCGATACCGAGTTATCGGGGTGTGGAAGTCCGCCGCCCCGAAGCTTTACGCGCTTCCGTCTCGCGAACTACTATTTTCATCATGCCCACACGGGCATCCGTTTGTAGTACGGGAGGCCGTCTACAAATGGTGAAAATTTCAAAGCGTTCAGTCGGGAAATTAAAAAGTTATGAGCATTAGAAGATCTTCCCATTAGGCCCCATTAGGCCACAGTAGCCGAACCGGCCTAAAACTTGCGCGCGTCACTTTCACGGACGGGCTCGAAACTGGTGCCAGAAGTTAGCCCCCGACCAGTGCTTCATTGTGAGGCATTGCGTAAAATTTTCCGTCCCCCGAGTGCCGCGCAATAGCCCCTGAAAGGGCTTTCGGCACAATTTTCACGCCCTTATTTGAGCCACTTGTAGCCGAAGGAATTTTGCGCAAATGACTGAGAGGTGCTCCTGGGCACTGCTCATCACTTTGCAATAGGTTCCGGGGCTTTTCGCGAAGGTCGCGTTTTCTCAAACTTTGAGGGCATTAGTGGGTGGGGTGTGAAAACCTCAGAATGCATGGTTCTCAGCTCCTGCTGTGGGCAGCAAGCCAATTTTTTTTCCAAAATGTTGACCTATAAAAGGGCTTACTCGGGTGTGAAAATTATCATTGTGCGCGCGCGCCCCGGACCGCAATTATGATATTTCCTGTTTTCCCATAGGGCCCAAGGCAAATGGGGATAGCGGTTGTACGCGCTTTCTAAGGCTCTGATCGCTTTTAGATTTTGCACGCGGATAGGGCCAACAGAGGCGCAGGTATTGCCATGCGCACCCGCCCGCAACAATGTTTCGATACCGAGTTATCGGGGTGTGGAAGTCCGCCGCCCCGAAGCTTTACGCGCTTCCGTCTCGCGAACTACTATTTTCATCATGCCCACACGGGCATCCGTTTGTAGTACGGGAGGCCGTCTACAAATGGTGAAAATTTCAAAGCGTTCAGTCGGGAAATTAAAAAGTTATGAGCATTAGAAGATCTTCCCATTAGGCCCCATTAGGCCACAGTAGCCGAACCGGCCTAAAACTTGCGCGGGTCACTTTCACGGACGGGCTCGAAACTGGTGCCAGAAGTTAGCCCCCGACCAGTGCTTCATTGTGAGGCATTGCGTAAAATTTTCCGTCCCCCGAGTGCCGCGCAATAGCCCCTGAAAGGGCTTTCGGCACAATTTTCAAGCCCTTATTTGAGCCACTTGTAGCCGAAGGAATTTTGCGCAAATGACTGAGAGGTGCTCCTGGGCACTGCTCATCACTTTGCAATAGGTTCCGGGGCTTTTCGCGAAGGTCGCGTTTTCTCAAACTTTGAGGGCATTAGTGGGTGGGGTGTGAAAACCTCCGAATGCATGGTTCTCAGCTCCTGCTGTGGGCAGCAAGCCAATTTTTTTTCCAAAATGTTGACCTATAAAAGAGCTTACTCGGGTGTGAAAATTATCATTGTGCGCGCGCGCCCCGGACCGCAATTATGATATTTCCTGTTTTCCCATAGGGCCCAAGGCAAATGGGGATAGCGGTTGTACGCGCTTTCTAAGGCTCTGATCGCTTTTAGATTTTGCACGCGGATAGGGCCAACAGAGGCGCAGGTATTGCCATGCGCACCCGCCCGCAACAATGTTTCGATACCGAGTTATCGGGGTGTGGAAGTCCGCCGCCCCGAAGCTTTACGCGCTTCCGTCTCGCGAACTACTATTTTCATCATGCCCACACGGGCATCAGTTTGTAGTACGGGAGGCCGTCTACAAATGGTGAAAATTTCAAAGCGTTCAGTCGGGAAATTAAAAAGTTATGAGCATTAGAAGATCTTCCCATTAGGCCCCATTAGGCCACAGTAGCCGAACCGGCCTAAAACTTGCGCGGGTCACTTTCACGGACGGGCTCGAAACTGGTGCCAGAAGTTAGCCCCCGACCAGTGCTTCATTGTGAGGCATTGCGTAAAATTTTCCGTCCCCCGAGTGCCGCGCAATAGCCCCTGAAAGGGCTTTCGGCACAATTTTCACGCCCTTATTTGAGCCACTTGTAGCCGAAGGAATTTTGCGCAAATGACTGAGAGGTGCTCCTGGGCACTGCTCATCACTTTGCAATAGGTTCCGGGGCTTTTCGCGAAGGTCGCGTTTTCTCAAACTTTGAGGGCATTAGTGGGTGGGGTGTGAAAACCTCCGAATGCATGGTTTCTCAGCTCCTGCTGTGGGCAGCAAGCCAATTTTTTTTCCAAAATGTTAACCTATAAAAGAGCTTACTCGGGTGTGAAAATTATCATTGTGCGCGCGCGCCCCGGACCGCAATTATGATATTTCCTGTTTTCCCATAGGGCCCAAGGCAAATGGGGATAGCGGTTGCACGCGCTTTCTAAGGCTCTGATCGCTTTTAGATTTTGCACGCGGATAGGGCCAACAGAGGCGCAGGTATTGCCATGCGCACCCGCCCGCAACAATGTTTCGATACCGAGTTATCGGGGTGTGGAAGTCCGCCGCCCCGAAGCTTTACGTGCTTCCGTCTCGCGAACTACTATTTTCATCATGCCCACACGGGCATCAGTTTGTAGTACGGGAGGCCGTCTACAAATGGTGAAAATTTCAAAGCGTTCAGTCGGGAAACTAAAAAGTTATGAGCATTAGAAGATCTTCCCATTAGGCCCCATTAGGCCACAGTAGCCGAACCGGCCTAAAACTTGCGCGGGTCACTTTCACGGACGGGCTCGAAACTGGTGCCAGAAGTTAGCCCCCGACCAGTGCTTCATTGTGAGGCATTGCGTAAAATTTTCCGTCCCCCGAGTGCCGCGCAATAGCCCCTGAAAGGGCTTTCGGCACAATTTTCACGCCCTTATTTGAGCCACTTGTAGCCGAAGGAATTTTGCGCAAATGACTGAGAGGTGCTCCTGGGCACTGCTCATCACTTTGCAATAGGTTCCGGGGCTTTTCGCGAAGGTCGCGTTTTCTCAAACTTTGAGGGCATTAGTGGGTGGGGTGTGAAAACCTCCGAATGCATGGTTCTCAGCTCCTGCTGTGGGCAGCAAGCCAATTTTTTTTCCAAAATGTTGACCTATAAAAGAGCTTACTCGGGTGTGAAAATTATCATTGTGCGCGCGCGCCCCGGACCGCAATTATGATATTTCCTGTTTTCCCATAGGGCCCAAGGCAAATGGGGATAGCGGTTGTACGCGCTTTCTAAGGCTCTGATCGCTTTTAGATTTTGCACGCGGATAGGGCCAACAGAGGCGCAGGTATTGCCATGCGCACCCGCCCGCAACAATGTTTCGATACCGAGTTATCGGGGTGTGGAAGTCCGCCGCCCCGAAGCTTTACGCGCTTCCGTCTCGCGAACTACTATTTTCATCATGCCCACACGGGCATCCGTTTGTAGTACGGGAGGCCGTCTACAAATGGTGAAAATTTCAAAGCGTTCAGTCGGGAAATTAAAAAGTTATGAGCATTAGAAGATCTTCCCATTAGGCCCCATTAGGCCACAGTAGCCGAACCGGCCTAAAACTTGCGCGGGTCACTTTCACGGACGGGCTCGAAACTGGTGCCAGAAGTTAGCCCCCGACCAGTGCTTCATTGTGAGGCATTGCGTAAAATTTTCCGTCCCCCGAGTGCCGCGCAATAGCCCCTGAAAGGGCTTTCGGCACAATTTTCACGCCCTTATTTGAGCCACTTGTAGCCGAAGGAATTTTGCGCAAATGACTGAGAGGTGCTCCTGGGCACTGCTCATCACTTTGCAATAGGTTCCGGGGCTTTTCGCGAAGGTCGCGTTTTCTCAAACTTTGAGGGCATTAGTGGGTGGGGTGTGAAAACCTCAGAATGCATGGTTCTCAGCTCCTGCTGTGGGCAGCAAGCCAATTTTTTTTCCAAAATGTTGACCTATAAAAGGGCTTACTCGGGTGTGAAAATTATCATTGTGCGCGCGCGCCCCGGACCGCAATTATGATATTTCCTGTTTTCCCATAGGGCCCAAGGCAAATGGGGATAGCGGTTGTACGCGCTTTCTAAGGCTCTGATCGCTTTTAGATTTTGCACGCGGATAGGGCCAACAGAGGCGCAGGTATTGCCATGCGCACCCGCCCGCAACAATGTTTCGATACCGAGTTATCGGGGTGTGGAAGTCCGCCGCCCCGAAGCTTTACGCGCTTCCGTCTCGCGAACTACTATTTTCATCATGCCCACACGGGCATCCGTTTGTAGTACGGGAGGCCGTCTACAAATGGTGAAAATTTCAAAGCGTTCAGTCGGGAAATTAAAAAGTTATGAGCATTAGAAGATCTTCCCATTAGGCCCCATTAGGCCACAGTAGCCGAACCGGCCTAAAACTTGCGCGGGTCACTTTCACGGACGGGCTCGAAACTGGTGCCAGAAGTTAGCCCCCGACCAGTGCTTCATTGTGAGGCATTGCGTAAAATTTTCCGTCCCCCGAGTGCCGCGCAATAGCCCCTGAAAGGGCTTTCGGCACAATTTTCACGCCCTTATTTGAGCCTCTTGTAGCCGAAGGAATTTTGCGCAAATGACTGAGAGGTGCTCCTGGGCACTGCTCATCACTTTGCAATAGGTTCCGGGGCTTTTCGCGAAGGTCGCGTTTTCTCAAACTTTGAGGGCATTAGTGGGTGGGGTGTGAAAACCTCCGAATGCATGGTTCTCAGCTCCTGCTGTGGGCAGCAAGCCAATTTTTTTTCCAAAATGTTGACATATAAAAGAGCTTACTCGGGTGTGAAAATTATCATTGTGCGCGCGCGCCCCGGACCGCAATTATGATATTTCCTGTTTTCCCATAGGGCCCAAGGCAAATGGGGATAGCGGTTGTACGCGCTTTCTAAGGCTCTGATCGCTTTTAGATTTTGCACGCGGATAGGGCCAACAGAGGCGCAGGTATTGCCATGCGCACCCGCCCGCAACAATGTTTCGATACCGAGTTATCGGGGTGTGGAAGTCCGCCGCCCCGAAGCTTTACGCGCTTCCGTCTCGCGAACTACTATTTTCATCATGCCCACACGGGCATCAGTTTGTAGTACGGGAGGCCGTCTACAAATGGTGAAAATTTCAAAGCGTTCAGTCGGGAAATTAAAAAGTTATGAGCATTAGAAGATCTTCCCATTAGGCCTTATTAGGCCACAGTAGCCGAACCGGCCTAAAACTTGCGCGGGTCACTTTCACGGACGGGCTCGAAACTGGTGCCAGAAGTTAGCCCCCGACCAGTGCTTCATTGTGAGGCATTGCGTAAAATTTTCCGTCCCCCGAGTGCCGCGCAATAGCCCCTGAAAGGGCTTTCGGCACAATTTTCACGCCCTTATTTGAGCCACTTGTAGCCGAAGGAATTTTGCGCAAATGACTGAGAGGTGCTCCTGGGCACTGCTCATCACTTTGCAATAGGTTCCGGGGCTTTTCGCGAAGGTCGCGTTTTCTCAAACTTTGAGGGCATTAGTGGGTGGGGTGTGAAAACCTCCGAATGCATGGTTCTCAGCTCCTGCTGTGGGCAGCAAGCCAATTTTTTTTCCAAAATGTTGACCTATAAAAGAGCTTACTCGGGTGTGAAAATTATCATTGTGCGCGCGCGCCCCGGACCGCAATTATGATATTTCCTGTTTTCCCATAGGGCCCAAGGCAAATGGGGATAGCGGTTGTACGCGCTTTCTAAGGCTCTGATTGCTTTTAGATTTTGCACGCGGATAGGGCCAACAGAGGCGCAGGTATTGCCATGCGCACCCGCCCGCAACAATGTTTCGATACCGAGTTATCGGGGTGTGGAAGTCCGCCGCCCCGAAGCTTTACGCGCTTCCGTCTCGCGAACTACTATTTTCATCATGCCCACACGGGCATCAGTTTGTAGTACGGGAGGCCGTCTACAAATGGTGAAAATTTCAAAGCGTTCAGTCGGGAAATTAAAAAGTTATGAGCATTAGAAGATCTTCCCATTAGGCCCCATTAGGCCACAGTAGCCGAACCGGCCTAAAACTTGCGCGGGTCACTTTCACGGACGGGCTCGAAACTGGTGCCAGAAGTTAGCCCCCGACCAGTGCTTCATTGTGAGGCATTGCGTAAAATTTTCCGTCCCCCGAGTGCCGCGCAATAGCCCCTGAAAGGGCTTTCGGCACAATTTTCACGCCCTTATTTGAGCCACTTGTAGCCGAAGGAATTTTGCGCAAATGACTGAGAGGTGCTCCTGGGCACTGCTCATCACTTTGCAATAGGTTCCGGGGCTTATCGCGAAGGTCGCGTTTTCTCAAACTTTGAGGGCATTAGTGGGTGGGGTGTGAAAACCTCCGAATGCATGGTTCTCAGCTCCTGCTGTGGGCAGCAAGCCAATTTTTTTTCCAAAATGTTGACCTATAAAAGAGCTTACTCGGGTGTGAAAATTATCATTGTGCGCGCGCGCCCCGGACCGCAATTATGATATTTCCTGTTTTCCCATAGGGCCCAAGGCAAATGGGGATAGCGGTTGTACGCGCTTTCTAAGGCTCTGATCGCTTTTAGATTTTGCACGCAGATAGGGCCAACAGAGGCGCAGGTATTGCCATGCGCACCCGCCCACAACAATGTTTCGATACCGAGTTATCGGGGTGTGGAAGTCCGCCGCCCCGAAGCTTTACGCGCTTCCGTCTCGCGAACTACTATTTTCATCATGCCCACACGGGCATCAGTTTGTAGTACGGGAGGCCGTCTACAAATGGTGAAAATTTCAAAGCGTTCAGTCGGGAAATTAAAAAGTTATGAGCATTAGAAGATCTTCCCATTAGGCCCCATTAGGCCACAGTAGCCGAACCGGCCTAAAACTTGCGCGGGTCACTTTCACGGACGGGCTCGAAACTGGTGCCAGAAGTTAGCCCCCGACCACTGCTTCATTGTGAGGCATTGCGTAAAATTTTCCGTCCCCCGAGTGCCGCGCAATAGCCCCTGAAAGGGCTTTCGGCACAATTTTCACGCCCTTATTTGAGCCACTTGTAGCCGAAGGAATTTTGCGCAAATGACTGAGAGGTGCTCCTGGGCACTGCTCATCACTTTGCAATAGGTTCCGGGGCTTTTCGCGAAGGTCGCGTTTTCTCAAACTTTGAGGGCATTAGTGGGTGGGGTGTGAAAACCTCCGAATGCATGGTTCTCAGCTCCTGCTGTGGGCAGCAAGCCAATTTTTTTTCCAAAATGTTGACCTATAAAAGAGCTTACTCGGGTGTGAAAATTATCATTGTGCGCGCGCGCCCCGGACCGCAATTATGATATTTCCTGTTTTCCCATAGGGCCCAAGGCAAATGGGGATAGCGGTTGTACGCGCTTTCTAAGGCTCTGATCGCTTTTAAATTTTGCACGCGGATAGGGCCAACAGAGGCGCAGGTATTGCCATGCGCACCCGCCCGCAACAATGTTTCGATACCGAGTTATCGGGGTGTGGAAGTCCGCCGCCCCGAAGCTTTACGCGCTTCCGTCTCGCGAACTACTATTTTCATCATGCCCACACGGGCATCCGTTTGTAGTACGGGAGGCCGTCTACAAATGGTGAAAATTTCAAAGCGTTCAGTCGGGAAATTAAAAAGTTATGAGCATTAGAAGATCTTCCCATTAGGCCCCATTAGGCCACAGTAGCCGAACCGGCCTAAAACTTGCGCGGGTCACTTTCACGGACGGGCTCGAAACTGGTGCCAGAAGTTAGCCCCCGACCAGTGCTTCATTGTGAGGCATTGCGTAAAATTTTCCGTCCCCCGAGTGCCGCGCAATAGCCCCTGAAAGGGCTTTCGGCACAATTTTCACGCCCTTATTTGAGCCACTTGTAGCCGAAGGAATTTTGCGCAAATGACTGAGAGGTCCTCCTGGGCACTGCTCATCACTTTGCAATAGGTTCCGGGGCTTTTCGCGAAGGTCGCGTTTTCTCAAACTTTGAGGGCATTAGTGGGTGGGGTGTGAAAACCTCCGAATGCATGGTTCTCAGCTCCTGCTGTGGGCAGCAAGCCAATTTTTTTTCCAAAATGTTGACCTATAAAAGAGCTTACTCGGGTGTGAAAATTATCATTGTGCGCGCGCGCCCCGGACCGCAATTATGATATTTCCTGTTTTCCCATAGGGCCCAAGGCAAATGGGGATAGCGGTTGTACGCGCTTTTTAAGGCTCTGATCGCTTTTAGATTTTGCACGCGGATAGGGCCAACAGAGGCGCAGGTATTGCCATGCGCACCCGCCCGCAACAATGTTTCGATACCGAGTTATCGGGGTGTGGAAGTCCGCCGCCCCGAAGCTTTACGCACTTCCGTCTCGCGAACTACTATTTTCATCATGCCCACACGGGCATCCGTTTGTAGTACGGGAGGCCGTCTACAAATGGTGAAAATTTCAAAGCGTTCAGTCGGGAAATTAAAAAGTTATGAGCATTAGAAGATCTTCCCATTAGGCCCCATTAGGCCACAGTAGCCGAACCGGCCTAAAACTTGCGCGGGTCACTTTCACGGACGGGCTCGAAACTGGTGCCAGAAGTTAGCCCCCGACCAGTGCTTCATTGTGAGGCATTGAGTAAAATTTTCCGTCCCCCGAGTGCCGCGCAATAGCCCCTGAAAGGGCTTTCGGCACAATTTTCACGCCCTTATTTGAGCCACTTGTAGCCGAAGGAATTTTGCGCAAATGACTGAGAGGTGCTCCTGGGCACTGCTCATCACTTTGCAATAGGTTCCGGGGCTTTTCGCGAAGGTCGCGTTATCTCAAACTTTGAGGGCATTAGTGGGTGGGGTGTGAAAACCTCCGAATGCATGGTTCTCAGCTCCTGCTGTGGGCAGCAAGCCAATTTTTTTTCCAAAATGTTGACCTATAAAAGAGCTTACTCGGGTGTGAAAATTATCATTGTGCGCGCGCGCCCCGGACCGCAATTATGATATTTCCTGTTTTCCCATAGGGCCCAAGGCAAATGGGGATAGCTTTTGTACGCGCTTTCTAAGGCTCTGATTGCTTTTAGATTTTGCACGCGGATAGGGCCAACAGAGGCGCAGGTATTGCCATGCGCACCCGCCCGCAACAATGTTTCGATACCGAGTTATCGGGGTGTGGAAGTCCGCCGCCCCGAAGCTTTACGCGCTTCCGTCTCGCGAACTACTATTTTCATCATGCCCACACGGGCATCCGTTTGTAGTACGGGAGGCCGTCTACAAATGGTGAAAATTTCAAAGCGTTCAGTCGGGAAATTAAAAAGTTATGAGCATTAGAAGATCTTCCCATTAGGCCCCATTAGGCCACAGTAGCCGAACCGGCCTAAAACTTGCGCGGGTCACTTTCACGGACGGGCTCGAAACTGGTGCCAGAAGTTAGCCCCCGACCAGTGCTTCATTGTGAGGCATTGCGTAAAATTTTCCGTCCCCCGAGTGCCGCGCAATAGCCCCTGAAAGGGCTTTCGGCACAATTTTCACGCCCTTATTTGAGCCACTTGTAGCCGAAGGAATTTTGCGCAAATGACTGAGAGGTGCTCCTGGGCACTGCTCATCACTTTGCAATAGGTTCCGGGGCTTTTCGCGAAGGTCGCGTTTTCTCAAACTTTGAGGGCATTAGTGGGTGGGGTGTGAAAACCTCCGAATGCATGGTTCTCAGCTCCTGCTGTAGGCAGCAAGCCAATTTTTTTTCCAAAATGTTGACCTATAAAAGAGCTTACTCGGGTGTGAAAATTATCATTGTGCGCGCGCGCCCCGGACCGCAATTATGATATTTCCTGTTTTCCCATAGGGCCCAAGGCAAATGGGGATAGCGGTTGTACGCGCTTTCTAAGGCTCTGATCGCTTTTAGATTTTGCACGCGGATAGGGCCAACAGAGGCGCAGGTATTGCCATGCGCACCCGCCCGCAACAATGTTTCGATACCGAGTTATCGGGGTGTGGAAGTCCGCCGCCCCGAAGCTTTACGCGCTTCCGTCTCGCGAACTACTATTTTCATCATGCCCACACGGGCATCCGTTTGTAGTACGGGAGGCCGTCTACAAATGGTGAAAATTTCAAAGCGTTCAGTCGGGAAATTAAAAAGTTATGAGCATTAGAAGATCTTCCCATTAGGCCCCATTAGGCCACAGTAGCCGAACCGGCCTAAAACTTGCGCGGGTCACTTTCACGGACGGGCTCGAAACTGGTGCCAGAAGTTAGCCCCCGACCAGTGCTTCATTGTGAGGCATTGCGTAAAATTTTCCGTCCCCCGAGTGCCGCGCAATAGCCCCTGAAAGGGCTTTCGGCACAATTTTCACGCCCTTATTTGAGCCACTTGTAGCCGAAGGAATTTTGCGCAAATGACTGAGAGGTGCTCCTGGGCACTGCTCATCACTTTGCAATAGGTTCCGGGGCTTTTCGCGAAGGTCGCGTTTTCTCAAACTTTGAGGGCATTAGTGGGTGGGGTGTGAAAACCTCCGAATGCATGGTTCTCAGCTCCTGCTGTGGGCAGCAAGCCAATTTTTTTTCCAAAATGTTGACCTATAAAAGAGCTTACTCGGGTGTGAAAATTATCATTGTGCGCGCGCGCCCCGGACCGCAATTATGATATTTCCTGTTTTCCCATAGGGCCCAAGGCAAATGGGGATAGCGGTTGTACGCGCTTTCTAAGGCTCTGATCGCTTTTAGATTTTGCACGCGGATAGGGCCAACAGAGGCGCAGGTATTGCCATGCGCACCCGCCCGCAACAATGTTTCGATACCGAGTTATCGGGGTGTGGAAGTCCGCCGCCCCGAAGCTTTACGCGCTTCCGTCTCGCGAACTACTATTTTCATCATGCCCACACGGGCATCAGTTTGTAGTACGGGAGGCCGTCTACAAATGGTGAAAATTTCAAAGCGTTCAGTCGGGAAATTAAAAAGTTATGAGCATTAGAAGATCTTCCCATTAGGCCCCATTAGGCCACAGTAGCCGAACCGGCCTAAAACTTGAGCGGGTCACTTTCACGGACGGGCTCGAAACTGGTGCCAGAAGTTAGCCCCCGACCAGTGCTTCATTGTGAGGCATTGCGTAAAATTTTCCGTCCCCCGAGTGCCGCGCAATAGCCCCTGAAAGGGCTTTCGGCACAATTTTCACGCCCTTATTTGAGCCACTTGTAGCCGAAGGAATTTTGCGCAAATGACTGAGAGGTGCTCCTGGGCACTGCTCATCACTTTGCAATAGGTTCCGGGGCTTTTCGCGAAGGTCGCGTTTTCTCAAACTTTGAGGGCATTAGTGGGTGGGGTGTGAAAACCTCCGAATGCATGGTTCTCAGCTCCTGCTGTGGGCAGCAAGCCAATTTTTTTTCCAAAATGTTGACCTATAAAAGAGCTTACTCGGGTGTGAAAATTATCATTGTGCGCGCGCGCCCCGGACCGCAATTATGATATTTCCTGTTTTCCCATAGGGCCCAAGGCAAATGGGGATAGCGGTTGTACGCGCTTTCTAAGGCTCTGATCGCTTTTAGATTTTGCACGCGGATAGGGCCAACAGAGGCGCAGGTATTGCCATGCGCACCCGCCCGCAACAATGTTTCGATACCGAGTTATCGGGGTGTGGAAGTCCGACGCCCCGAAGCTTTACGCGCTTCCGTCTCGCGAACTACTATTTTCATCATGCCCACACGGGCATCAGTTTGTAGTACGGGAGGCCGTCTACAAATGGTGAAAATTTCAAAGCGTTCAGTCGGGAAATTAAAAAGTTATGAGCATTAGAAGATCTTCCCATTAGGCCCCATTAGGCCACAGTAGCCGAACCGGCCTAAAACTTGCGCGGGTCACTTTCACGGACGGGCTCGAAACTGGTGCCAGAAGTTAGCCCCCGACCAGTGCTTCATTGTGAGGCATTGCGTAAAATTTTCCGTCCCCCGAGTGCCGCGCAATAGCCCCTGAAAGGGCTTTCGGCACAATTTTCACGCCCTTATTTGAGCCACTTGTAGCCGAAGGAATTTTGCGCAAATGACTGAGAGGTGCTCCTGGGCACTGCTCATCACTTTGCAATAGGTTCCGGGGCTTTTCGCGAAGGTCGCCTTTTCTCAAACTTTGAGGGCATTAGTGGGTGGGGTGTGAAAACCTCCGAATGCATGGTTCTCAGCTCCTGCTGTGGGCAGCAAGCCAATTTTTTTTCCAAAATGTTGACCTATAAAAGAGCTTACTTGGGTGTGAAAATTATCATTGTGCGCGCGCGCCCCGGACCGCAATTATGATATTTCCTGTTTTCCCATAGGGCCCAAGGCAAATGGGGATAGCGGTTGTACGCGCTTTCTAAGGCTCTGATCGCTTTTAGATTTTGCACGCGGATAGGGCCAACAGAGGCGCAGGTATTGCCATGCGCACCCGCCCGCAACAATGTTTCGATACCGAGTTATCGGGGTGTGGAAGTCCGCCGCCCCGAAGCTTTACGCGCTTCCGTCTCGCGAACTACTATTTTCATCATGCCCACACGGGCATCCGTTTGTAGTACGGGAGGCCGTCTACAAATGGTGAAAATTTCAAAGCGTTCAGTCGGGAAATTAAAAAGTTATGAGCATTAGAAGATCTTCCCATTAGGCCCCATTAGGCCACAGTAGCCGAACCGGCCTAAAACTTGCGCGGGTCACTTTCACGGACGGGCTCGAAACTGGTGCCAGAAGTTAGCCCCCGACCAGTGCTTCATTGTGAGGCATTGCGTAAAATTTTCCGTCCCCCGAGTGCCGCGCAATAGCCCCTGAAAGGGCTTTCGGCACAATTTTCACGCCCTTATTTGAGCCTTTTGTAGCCGAAGGAATTTTGCGCAAATGACTGAGAGGTGCTCCTGGGCACTGCTCATCACTTTGCAATAGGTTCCGGGGCTTTTCGCGAAGGTCGCGTTTTCTCAAACTTTGAGGGCATTAGTGGGTGGGGTGTGAAAACCTCCGAATGCATGGTTCTCAGCTCCTGCTGTGGGCAGCAAGCCAATTTTTTTTCCAAAATGTTGACCTATAAAAGAGCTTACTCGGGTGTGAAAATTATCATTGTGCGCGCGCGCCCCGGACCGCAATTATGATATTTCTTGTTTTCCCATAGGGCCCAAGGCAAATGGGGATAGCGGTTGTACGCGCTTTCTAAGGCTCTGATCGCTTTTAGATTTTGCACGCAGATAGGGCCAACAGAGGCGCAGGTATTGCCATGCGCACCCGCCCGCAACAATGTTTCGATACCGAGTTATCGGGGTGTGGAAGTCCGCCGCCCCGAAGCTTTACGCGCTTCCGTCTCGCGAACTACTATTTTCATCATGCCCACACGGGCATCAGTTTGTAGTACGGGAGGCCGTCTACAAATGGTGAAAATTTCAAAGCGTTCAGTCGGGAAATTAAAAAGTTATGAGCATTAGAAGATCTTCCCATTAGGCCCCATTAGGCCACAGTAGCCGAACCGGCCTAAAACTTGCGCGGGTCACTTTCACGGACGGGCTCGAAACTGGTGCCAGAAGTTAGCCCCCGACCAGTGCTTCATTGTGAGGCATTGCATAAAATTTTCCGTCCCCCGAGTGCCGCGCAATAGCCCCTGAAAGGGCTTTCGGCACAATTTTCACGCCCTTATTTGAGCCACTTGTAGCCGAAGGAATTTTGCGCAAATGACTGAGAGGTCCTCCTGGGCACTGCTCATCACTTTGCAATAGGTTCCGGGGCTTTTCGCGAAGGTCGCGTTTTCTCAAACTTTGAGGGCATTAGTGGGTGGGGTGTGAAAACCTCCGAATGCATGGTTCTCAGCTCCTACTGTGGGCAGCAAGCCAATTTTTTTTCCAAAATGTTGACCTATAAAAGAGCTTACTCGGGTGTGAAAATTATCATTGTGCGCGCGCGCCCCGGACCGCAATTATGATATTTCCTGTTTTCCCATAGGGCCCAAGGCAAATGGGGATAGCGGTTGTACGCGCTTTCTAAGGCTCTGATCGCTTTTAGATTTTGCACGCGGATAGGGCCAACAGAGGCGCAGGTATTGCCATGCGCACCCGCCCGCAACAATGTTTCGATACCGAGTTATCGGGGTGTGGAAGTCCGCCGCCCCGAAGCTTTACGCGCTTCCGTCTCGCGAACTACTATTTTCATCATGCCCACACGGGCATCCGTTTGTAGTACGGGAGGCCGTCTACAAATGGTGAAAATTTCAAAGCGTTCAGTCGGGAAATTAAAAAGTTATGAGCATTAGAAGATCTTCCCATTAGGCCCCATTAGGCCACAGTAGCCGAACCGGCCTAAAACTTGCGCGGGTCACTTTCACGGACGGGCTCGAAACTGGTGCCAGAAGTTAGCCCCCGACCAGTGCTTCATTGTGAGGCATTGAGTAAAATTTTCCGTCCCCCGAGTGCCGCGCAATAGCCCCTGAAAGGGCTTTCGGCACAATTTTCACGCCCTTATTTGAGCCACTTGTAGCCGAAGGAATTTTGCGCAAATGACTGAGAGGTGCTCCTGGGCACTGCTCATCACTTTGCAATAGGTTCCGGGGCTTTTCGCGAAGGTCGCGTTTTCTCAAACTTTGAGGGCATTAGTGGGTGGGGTGTGAAAACCTCCGAATGCATGGTTCTCAGCTCCTGCTGTGGGCAGCAAGCCAATTTTTTTTCCAAAATGTTGACCTATAAAAGAGCTTACTCGGGTGTGAAAATTATTATTGTGCGCGTGCGCCCCGGACCGCAATTATGATATTTCCTGTTTTCCCATAGGGCCCAAGGCAAATGGGGATAGCGGTTGTACGCGCTTTCTAAGGCTCTGATCGCTTTTAGATTTTGCACGCGGATAGGGCCAACAGAGGCGCAGGTATTGCCATGCGCACCCGCCCGCAACAATGTTTCGATACCGAGTTATCGGGGTGTGGAAGTCCGCCGCCCCGAAGCTTTACGCGCTTCCGTCTCGCGAACTACTATTTTCATCATGCCCACACGGGCATCAGTTTGTAGTACGGGAGGCCGTCTACAAATGGTGAAAATTTCAAAGCGTTCAGTCGGGAAATTAAAAAGTTATGAGCATTAGAAGATCTTCCCATTAGGCCCCATTAGGCCACAGTAGCCGAACCGGCCTAAAACTTGCGCGGGTCACTTTCACGGACGGGCTCGAAACTGGTGCCAGAAGTTAGCCCCCGACCAGTGCTTCATTGTGAGGCATTGCGTAAAATTTTCCGTCCCCCGAGTGCCGCGCAATAGCCCCTGAAAGGGCTTTCGGCACAATTTTCACGCCCTTATTTGAGCCACTTGTAGCCGAAGGAATTTTGCGCAAATGACTGAGAGGTGCTCCTGGGCACTGCTCATCACTTTGCAATAGGTTCCGGGGCTTTTCGCGAAGGTCGCGTTTTCTCAAACTTTGAGGGCATTAGTGGGTGGGGTGTGAAAACCTCCGAATGCATGGTTCTCAGCTCCTGCTGTGGGCAGCAAGCCAATTTTTTTTCCAAAATGTTGACCTATAAAAGAGCTTACTCGGGTGTGAAAATTATCATTGTGCGCGCGCGCCCCGGACCGCAATTATGATATTTCCTGTTTTCCCATAGGGCCCAAGGCAAATGGGGATAGCGGTTGTACGCGCTTTCTAAGGCTCTGATCGCTTTTAGATTTTGCACGCGGATAGGGCCAACAGAGGCGCAGGTATTGCCATGCGCACCCGCCCGCAACAATGTTTCGATACCGAGTTATCGGGGTGTGGAAGTCCGCCGCCCCGAAGCTTTACGCGCTTCCGTCTCGCGAACTACTATTTTCATCATGCCCACACGGGCATCAGTTTGTAGTACGGGAGGCCGTCTACAAATGGTGAAAATTTCAAAGCGTTCAGTCGGGAAATTAAAAAGTTATGAGCATTAGAAGATCTTCCCATTAGGCCCCATTAGGCCACAGTAGCCGAACCGGCCTAAAACTTGCGCGGGTCACTTTCACGGACGGGCTCGAAACTGGTGCCAGAAGTTAGCCCCCGACCAGTGCTTCATTGTGAGGCATTGCGTAAAATTTTCCGTCCCCCGAGTGCCGCGCAATAGCCCCTGAAAGGGCTTTCGGCACAATTTTCACGCCCTTATTTGAGCCACTTGTAGCCGAAGGAATTTTGCGCAAATGACTGAGAGGTGCTCCTGGGCACTGCTCATCACTTTGCAATAGGTTCCGGGGCTTTTCGCGAAGGTCGCGTTTTCTCAAACTTTGAGGGCATTAGTGGGTGGGGTGTGAAAACCTCCGAGTGCATGGTTCTCAGCTCCTGCTGTGGGCAGCAAGCCAATTTTTTTTCCAAAATGTTGACCTATAAAAGAGCTTACTCGGGTGTGAAAATTATCATTGTGCGCGCGCGCCCCGGACCACAATTATGATATTTCCTGTTTTCCCATAGGGCCCAAGGCAAATGGGGATAGCGGTTGTACGCGCTTTCTAAGGCTCTGATCGCTTTTAGATTTTGCACGCGGATAGGGCCAACAGAGGCGCAGGTATTGCCATGCGCACCCGCCCGCAACAATGTTTCGATACCGAGTTATCGGGGTGTGGAAGTCCGCCGCCCCGAAGCTTTACGCGCTTCCGTCTCGCGAACTACTATTTTCATCCTGCCCACACGGGCATCAGTTTGTAGTACGGGAGGCCGTCTACAAATGGTGAAAATTTCAAAGCGTTCAGTCGGGAAATTAAAAAGTTATGAGCATTAGAAGATCTTCCCATTAGGCCCCATTAGGCCACAGTAGCCGAACCGGCCTAAAACTTGCGCGGGTCACTTTCACGGACGGGCTCGAAACTGGTGCCAGAAGTTAGCCCCCGACCAGTGCTTCATTGTGAGGCATTGCGTAAAATTTTCCGTCCCCCGAGTGCCGCGCAATAGCCCCTGAAAGGGCTTTCGGCACAATTTTCACGCCCTTATTTGAGCCACTTGTAGCCGAAGGAATTTTGCGCAAATGACTGAGAGGTGCTCCTGGGCACTGCTCATCACTTTGCAATAGGTTCCGGGGCTTTTCGCGAAGGTCGCGTTTTCTCAAACTTTGAGGGCATTAGTGGGTGGGGTGTGAAAACCTCCGAATGCATGGTTCTCAGCTCCTGCTGTGGGCAGCAAGCCAATTTTTTTTCCAAAATGTTGACCTATAAAAGAGCTTACTCGGGTGTGAAAATTATCATTGTGCGCGCGCGCCCCGGACCGCAATTATGATATTTCCTGTTTTCCCATAGGGCCCAAGGCAAATGGGGATAGCGGTTGTACGCGCTTTCTAAGGCTCTGATCGCTTTTAGATTTTGCACGCGGATAGGGCCAACAGAGGCGCAGGTATTGCCATGCGCACCCGCCCGCAACAATGTTTCGATACCGAGTTATCGGGGTGTGGAAGTCCGCCGCCCCGAAGCTTTACGCGCTTCCGTCTCGCGAACTACTATTTTCATCATGCCCACACGGGCATCCGTTTGTAGTACGGGAGGCCGTCTACAAATGGTGAAAATTTCAAAGCGTTCAGTCGGGAAATTAAAAAGTTATGAGCATTAGAAGATCTTCCCATTAGGCCCCATTAGGCCACAGTAGCCGAACCGGCCTAAAACTTGCGCGGGTCACTTTCACGGACGGGCTCGAAACTGGTGCCAGAAGTTAGCCCCCGACCAGTGCTTCATTGTGAGGCATTGCGTAAAATTTTCCGTCCCCCGAGTGCCGCGCAATAGCCCCTGAAAGGGCTTTCGGCACAATTTTCACGCCCTTATTTGAGCCACTTGTAGCCGAAGGAATTTTGCGCAAATGACTGAGAGGTGCTCCTGGGCACTGCTCATCACTTTGCAATAGGTTCCGGAGCTTTTCGCGAAGGTCGCGTTTTCTCAAACTTTGAGGGCATTAGTGGGTGGGGTGTGAAAACCTCCGAATGCATGGTTCTCAGCTCCTGCTGTGGGCAGCAAGCCAATTTTTTTTCCAAAATGTTGACCTATAAAAGAGCTTACTCGGGTGTGAAAATTATCATTGTGCGCGCGCGCCCCGGACCGCAATTATGATATTTCCTGTTTTCCCATAGGGCCCAAGGCAAATGGGGATAGCGGTTGTACGCGCTTTCTAAGGCTCTGATCGCTTTTAGATTTTGCACGCGGATAGGGCCAACAGAGGCGCAGGTATTGCCATGCGCACCCGCCCGCAACAATGTTTCGATACCGAGTTATCGGGGTGTGGAAGTCCGCCGCCCCGAAGCTTTACGCGCTTCCGTCTCGCGAACTACTATTTTCATCATGCCCACACGGGCATCCGTTTGTAGTACGGGAGGCCGTCTACAAATGGTGAAAATTTCAAAGCGTTCAGTCGGGAAATTAAAAAGTTATGAGCATTAGAAGATCTTCCCATTAGGCCCCATTAGGCCACAGTAGCCGAACCGGCCTAAAACTTGCGCGGGTCACTTTCACGGACGGGCTCGAAACTGGTGCCAGAAGTTAGCCCCCGACCAGTGCTTCATTGTGAGGCATTGCGTAAAATTTTCCGTCCCCCGAGTGCCGCGCAATAGCCCCTGAAAGGGCTTTCGGCACAATTTTCACGCCCTTATTTGAGCCACTTGTAGCCGAAGGAATTTTGCGCAAATGACTGAGAGGTGCTCCTGGGCACTGCTCATCACTTTGCAATAGGTTCCGGGGCTTTTCGCGAAGGTCGCGTTTTCTCAAACTTTGAGGGCATTAGTGGGTGGGGTGTGAAAACCTCCGAATGCATGGTTCTCAGCTCCTGCTGTGGGCAGCAAGCCAATTTTTTTTCCAAAATGTTGACCTATAAAAGAGCTTACTCGGGTGTGAAAATTATCATTGTGCGCGCGCGCCCCGGACCGCAATTATGATATTTCCTGTTTTCCCACAGGGCCCAAGGCAAATGGGGATAGCGGTTGTACGCGCTTTCTAAGGCTCTGATCGCTTTTAGATTTTGCACGCGGATAGGGCCAACAGAGGCGCAGGTATTGCCATGCGCACCCGCCCGCAACAATGTTTCGATACCGAGTTATCGGGGTGTGGAAGTCCGCCGCCCCGAAGCTTTACGCGCTTCCGTCTCGCGAACTACTATTTTCATCATGCCCACACGGGCATCCGTTTGTAGTACGGGAGGCCGTCTACAAATGGTGAAAATTTCAAAGCGTTCAGTCGGGAAATTAAAAAGTTATGAGCATTAGAAGATCTTCCCATTAGGCCCCATTAGGCCACAGTAGCCGAACCGGCCTAAAACTTGCGCGGGTCACTTTCACGGACGGGCTCGAAACTGGTGCCAGAAGTTAGCCCCCGACCAGTGCTTCATTGTGAGGCATTGCGTAAAATTTTCCGTCCCCCGAGTGCCGCGCAATAGCCCCTGAAAGGGCTTTCGGCACAATTTTCACGCCCTTATTTGAGCCACTTGTAGCCGAAGGAATTTTGCGCAAATGACTGAGAGGTGCTCCTGGGCACTGCTCATCACTTTGCAATAGGTTCCGGGGCTTTTCGCGAAGGTCGCGTTTTCTCAAACTTTGAGGGCATTAGTGGGTGGGGTGTGAAAACCTCCGAATGCATGGTTCTCAGCTCCTGCTGTGGGCAGCAAGCCAATTTTTTTTCCAAAATGTTGACCTATAAAAGAGCTTACTCGGGTGTGAAAATTATTATTGTGCGCGCGCGCCCCGGACCGCAATTATGATATTTCCTGTTTTCCCATAGGGCCCAAGGCAAATGGGGATAGCGGTTGTACGCGCTTTCTAAGGCTCTGATCGCTTTTAGATTTTGCACGCGGATAGGGCCAACAGAGGCGCAGGTATTGCCATGCGCACCCGCCCGCAACAATGTTTCGATACCGAGTTATCGGGGTGTGGAAGTCCGCCGCCCGAAGCTTTACGCGCTTCCGTCTCGCGAACTACTATTTTCATCATGCCCACACGGGCATCCGTTTGTAGTACGGGAGGCCGTCTACAAATGGTGAAAATTTCAAAGCGTTCAGTCGGGAAATTAAAAAGTTATGAGCATTAGAAGATCTTCCCATTAGGCCCCATTAGGCCACAGTAGCCGAACCGGCCTAAAACTTGCGCGGGTCACTTTCACGGACGGGCTCGAAACTGGTGCCAGAAGTTAGCCCCCGACCAGTGCTTCATTGTGAGGCATTGCGTAAAATTTTCCGTCCCCCGAGTGCCGCGCAATAGCCCCTGAAAGGGCTTTCGGCACAATTTTCACGCCCTTATTTGAGCCACTTGTAGCCGAAGGAATTTTGCGCAAATGACTGAGAGGTGCTCCTGGGCACTGCTCATCACTTTGCAATAGGTTCCGGGGCTTTTCGCGAAGGTCGCGTTTTCTCAAACTTTGAGGGCATTAGTGGGTGGGGTGTGAAAACCTCCGAATGCATGGTTCTCAGCTCCTGCTGTGGGCAGCAAGCCAATTTTTTTCCAAAATGTTGACCTATAAAAGAGCTTACTCGGGTGTGAAAATTATCATTGTGCGCGTGCGCCCCGGACCGCAATTATGATATTTCCTGTTTTCCCATAGGGCCCAAGGCAAATGGGGATAGCGGTTGTACGCGCTTTCTAAGGCTCTGATCGCTTTTAGATTTTGCACGCGGATAGGGCCAACAGAGGCGCAGGTATTGCCATGCGCACCCGCCCGCAACAATGTTTCGATACCGAGTTATCGGGGTGTGGAAGTCCGCCGCCCCGAAGCTTAACGCGCTTCCGTCTCGCGAACTACTATTTTCATCATGCCCACACGGGCATCCGTTTGTAGTACGGGAGGCCGTCTACAAATGGTGAAAATTTCAAAGCGTTCAGTCGGGAAATTAAAAAGTTATGAGCATTAGAAGATCTTCCCATTAGGCCCCATTAGGCCACAGTAGCCGAACCGGCCTAAAACTTGCGCGGGTCACTTTCACGGACGGGCTCGAAACTGGTGCCAGAAGTTAGCCCCCGACCAGTGCTTCATTGTGAGGCATTGCGTAAAATTTTCCGTCCCCCGAGTGCCGCGCAATAGCCCCTGAAAGGGCTTTCGGCACAATTTTCACGCCCTTATTTGAGCCACTTGTAGCCGAAGGAATTTTGCGCAAATGACTGAGAGGTGCTCCTGGGCACTGCTCATCACTTTGCAATAGGTTCCGGGGCTTTTCGCGAAGGTCGCGTTTTCTCAAACTTTGAGGGCATTAGTGGGTGGGGTGTGAAAACCTCCGAATGCATGGTTCTCAGCTCCTGCTGTGGGCAGCAAGCCAATTTTTTTTCCAAAATGTTGACCTATAAAAGAGCTTACTCGGGTGTGAAAATTATCATTGTGCGCGCGCGCCCCGGACCGCAATTATGATATTTCCTGTTTTCCCATAGGGCCCAAGGCAAATGGGGATAGCGGTTGTACGCGCTTTCTAAGGCTCTGATCGCTTTTAGATTTTGCACGCGGATAGGGCCAACAGAGGCGCAGGTATTGCCATGCGCACCCGCCCGCAACAATGTTTCGATACCGAGTTATCGGGGTGTGGAAGTCCGCCGCCCCGAAGCTTTACGCGCTTCCGTCTCGCGAACTACTATTTTCATCATGCCCACACGGGCATCCGTTTGTAGTACGGGAGGCCGTCTACAAATGGTGAAAATTTCAAAGCGTTCAGTCGGGAAATTAAAAAGTTATGAGCATTAGAAGATCTTCCCATTAGGCCCCATTAGGCCACAGTAGCCGAACCGGCCTAAAACTTGCGCGGGTCACTTTCACGGACGGGCTCGAAACTGGTGCCAGAAGTTAGCCCCCGACCAGTGCTTCATTGTGAGGCATTGTGTAAAATTTTCCGTCCCCCGAGTGCCGCGCAATAGCCCCTGAAAGGGCTTTCGGCACAATTTTCACGCCCTTATTTGAGCCACTTGTAGCCGAAGGAATTTTGCGCAAATGACTGAGAGGTGCTCCTGGGCACTGCTCATCACTTTGCAATAGGTTCCGGGGCTTTTCGCGAAGGTCGCGTTTTCTCAAACTTTGAGGGCATTAGTGGGTGGGGTGTGAAAACCTCCGAATGCATGGTTCTCAGCTCCTGCTGTGGGCAGCAAGCCAATTTTTTTTCCAAAATGTTGACCTATAAAAGAGCTTACTCGGGTGTGAAAATTATCATTGTGCGCGCGCGCCCCGGACCGCAATTATGATATTTCCTGTTTTCCCATAGGGCCCAAGGCAAATGGGGATAGCGGTTGTACGCGCTTTCTAAGGCTCTGATCGCTTTTAGATTTTGCACGCGGATAGGGCCAACAGAGGCGCAGGTATTGCCATGCGCACCCGCCCGCAACAATGTTTCGATACCGAGTTATCGGGGTGTGGAAGTCCGCCGCCCCGAAGCTTTACGCGCTTCCGTCTCGCGAACTACTATTTTCATCATGCCCACACGGGCATCCGTTTGTAGTACGGGAGGCCGTCTACAAATGGTGAAAATTTCAAAGCGTTCAGTCGGGAAATTAAAAAGTTATGAGCATTAGAAGATCTTCCCATTAGGCCCCATTAGGCCACAGTAGCCGAACCGGCCTAAAACTTGCGCGGGTCACTTTCACGGACGGGCTCGAAACTGGTGCCAGAAGTTAGCCCCCGACCAGTGCTTCATTGTGAGGCATTGCGTAAAATTTTCCGTCCCCCGAGTGCCGCGCAATAGCCCCTGAAAGGGCTTTCGGCACAATTTTCACGCCCTTATTTGAGCCACTTGTAGCCGAAGGAATTTTGCGCAAATGACTGAGAGGTGCTCCTGGGCACTGCTCATCACTTTGCAATAGGTTCCGGGGCTTTTCGCGAAGGTCGCGTTTTCTCAAACTTTGAGGGCATTAGTGGGTGGGGTGTGAAAACCTCCGAATGCATGGTTCTCAGCTCCTGCTGTGGGCAGCAAGCCAATTTTTTTTCCAAAATGTTGACCTATAAAAGAGCTTACTCGGGTGTGAAAATTATCATTGTGCGCGCGCCCCCCGGACCGCAATTATGATATTTCCTGTTTTCCCATAGGGCCCAAGGCAAATGGGGATAGCGGTTGTACGCGCTTTCTAAGGCTCTGATCGCTTTTAGATTTTGCACGCGGATAGGGCCAACAGAGGCGCAGGTATTGCCATGCGCACCCGCCCGCAACAATGTTTCGATACCGAGTTATCGGGGTGTGGAAGTCCGCCGCCCCGAAGCTTTACGCGCTTCCGTCTCGCGAACTACTATTTTCATCATGCCCACACGGGCATCCGTTTGTAGTACGGGAGGCCGTCTACAAATGGTGAAAATTTCAAAGCGTTCAGTCGGGAAATTAAAAAGTTATGAGCATTAGAAGATCTTCCCATTAGGCCCCATTAGGCCACAGTAGCCGAACCGGCCTAAAACTTGCGCGGGTCACTTTCACGGACGGGCTCGAAACTGGTGCCAGAAGTTAGCCCCCGACCAGTGCTTCATTGTGAGGCATTGCGTAAAATTTTCCGTCCCCCAAGTGCCGCGCAATAGCCCCTGAAAGGGCTTTCGGCACAATTTTCACGCCCTTATTTGAGCCACTTGTAGCCGAAGGAATTTTGCGCAAATGACTGAGAGGTGCTCCTGGGCACTGCTCATCACTTTGCAATAGGTTCCGGGGCTTTTCGCGAAGGTCGCGTTTTCTCAAACTTTGAGGGCATTAGTGGGTGGGGTGTGAAAACCTCCGAATGCATGGTTCTCAGCTCCTGCTGTGGGCAGCAAGCCAATTTTTTTTCCAAAATGTTGACCTATAAAAGAGCTTACTCGGGTGTGAAAATTATCATTGTGCGCGCGCGCCCCGGACCGCAATTATGATATTTCCTGTTTTCCCATAGGGCCCAAGGCAAATGGGGATAGCGGTTGTACGCGCTTTCTAAGGCTCTGATCGCTTTTAGATTTTGCACGCGGATAGGGCCAACAGAGGCGCAGGTATTGCCATGCGCACCCGCCCGCAACAATGTTTCGATACCGAGTTATCGGGGTGTGGAAGTCCGCCGCCCCGAAGCTTTACGCGCTTCCGTCTCGCGAACTACTATTTTCATCATGCCCACACGGGCATCCGTTTGTAGTACGGGAGGCCGTCTACAAATGGTGAAAATTTCAAAGCGTTCAGTCGGGAAATTAAAAAGTTATGAGCATTAGAAGATCTTCCCATTAGGCCCCATTAGGCCACAGTAGCCGAACCGGCCTAAAACTTGCGCGGGTCACTTTCACGGACGGGCTCGAAACTGGTGCCAGAAGTTAGCCCCCGACCAGTGCTTCATTGTGAGGCATTGCGTAAAATTTTCCGTCCCCCGAGTGCCGCGCAATAGCCCCTGAAAGGGCTTTCGGCACAATTTTCACGCCCTTATTTGAGCCACTTGTAGCCGAAGGAATTTTGCGCAAATGACTGAGAGGTGCTCCTGGGCACTGCTCATCACTTTGCAATAGGTTCCGGGGCTTTTCGCGAAGGTCGCGTTTTCTCAAACTTTGAGGGCATTAGTGGGTGGGGTGTGAAAACCTCCGAATGCATGGTTCTCAGCTCCTGCTGTGGGCAGCAAGCCAATTTTTTTTCCAAAATGTTGACCTATAAAAGAGCTTACTCGGGTGTGAAAATTATCATTGTGCGCGCGCGCCCCGGACCGCAATTATGATATTTCCTGTTTTCCCATAGGGCCCAAGGCAAATGGGGATAGCGGTTGTACGCGCTTTCTAAGGCTCTGATCGCTTTTAGATTTTGCACGCGGATAGGGCCAACAGAGGCGCAGGTATTGCCATGCGCACCCGCCCGCAACAATGTTTCGATACCGAGTTATCGGGGTGTGGAAGTCCGCCGCCCCGAAGCTTTACGCGCTTCCGTCTCGCGAACTACTATTTTCATCATGCCCACACGGGCATCCGTTTGTAGTACGGGAGGCCGTCTACAAATGGTGAAAATTTCAAAGCGTTCAGTCGGGAAATTAAAAAGTTATGAGCATTAGAAGATCTTCCCATTAGGCCCCATTAGGCCACAGTAGCCGAACCGGCCTAAAACTTGCGCGGGTCACTTTCACGGACGGGCTCGAAACTGGTGCCAGAAGTTAGCCCCCGACCAGTGCTTCATTGTGAGGCATTGCGTAAAATTTTCCGTCCCCCGAGTGCCGCACAATAGCCCCTGAAAGGGCTTTCGGCACAATTTTTACGCCCTTATTTGAGCCACTTGTAGCCGAAGGAATTTTGCGCAAATGACTGAGAGGTGCTCCTGGGCACTGCTCATCACTTTGCAATAGGTTCCGGGGCTTTTCGCGAAGGTCGCGTTTTCTCAAACTTTGAGGGCATTAGTGGGTGGGGTGTGAAAACCTCCGAATGCATGGTTCTCAGCTCCTGCTGTGGGCAGCAAGCCAATTTTTTTTCCAAAATGTTGACCTATAAAAGAGCTTACTCGGGTGTGAAAATTATCATTGTGCGCGCGCGCCCCGGACCGCAATTATGATATTTTCTGTTTTCCCATAGGGCCCAAGGCAAATGGGGATATCGGTTGTACGCGCTTTCTAAGGCTCTGATCGCTTTTAGATTTTGCACGCGGATAGGGCCAACAGAGGCGCAGGTATTGCCATGCGCACCCGCCCGCAACAATGTTTCGATACCGAGTTATCGGGGTGTGGAAGTCCGCCGCCCCGAAGCTTTACGCGCTTCCGTCTCGCGAACTACTATTTTCATCATGCCCACACGGGCATCCGTTTGTAGTACGGGAGGCCGTCTACAAATGGTGAAAATTTCAAAGCGTTCAGTCGGGAAATTAAAAAGTTATGAGCATTAGAAGATCTTCCCATTAGGCCCCATTAGGCCACAGTAGCCGAACCGGCCTAAAACTTGCGCGGGTCACTTTCACGGACGGGCTCGAAACTGGTGCCAGAAGTTAGCCCCCGACCAGTGCTTCATTGTGAGGCATTGCGTAAAATTTTCCGTCCCCCGAGTGCCGCGCAATAGCCCCTGAAAGGGCTTTCGGCACAATTTTCACGCCCTTATTTGAGCCACTTGTAGCCGAAGGAATTTTGCGCAAATGACTGAGAGGTGCTCCTGGGCACTGCTCATCACTTTGCAATAGGTTCCGGGGCTTTTCGCGAAGGTCGCGTTTTCTCAAACTTTGAGGGCATTAGTGGGTGGGGTGTGAAAACCTCCGAATGCATGGTTCTCAGCTCCTGCTGTGGGCAGCAAGCCAATTTTTTTTCCAAAATGTTGACCTATAAAAGAGCTTACTCGGGTGTGAAAATTATCATTGTGCGCGCGCGCCCCGGACCGCAATTATGATATTTCCTGTTTTCCCATAGGGCCCAAGGCAAATGGGGATAGCGGTTGTACGCGCTTTCTAAGGCTCTGATCGCTTTTAGATTTTGCACGCGGATAGGGCCAACAGAGGCGCAGGTATTGCCATGCGCACCCGCCCGCAACAATGTTTCGATACCGAGTTATCGGGGTGTGGAAGTCCGCCGCCCCGAAGCTTTACGCGCTTCCGTCTCGCGAACTACTATTTTCATCATGCCCACACGGGCATCCGTTTGTAGTACGGGAGGCCGTCTACAAATGGTGAAAATTTCAAAGCGTTCAGTCGGGAAATTAAAAAGTTATGAGCATTAGAAGATCTTCCCATTAGGCCCCATTAGGCCACAGTAGCCGAACCGGCCTAAAACTTGCGCGGGTCACTTTCACGGACGGGCTCGAAACTGGTGCCAGAAGTTAGCCCCCGACCAGTGCTTCATTGTGAGGCATTGCGTAAAATTTTCCGTCCCCCGAGTGCCGCGCAATAGCCCCTGAAAGGGCTTTCGGCACAATTTTCACGCCCTTATTTGAGCCACTTGTAGCCGAAGGAATTTTGCGCAAATGACTGAGAGGTGCTCCTGGGCACTGCTCATCACTTTGCAATAGGTTCCGGGGCTTTTCGCGAAGGTCGCGTTTTCTCAAACTTTGAGGGCATTAGTGGGTGGGGTGTGAAAACCTCCGAATGCATGGTTCTCAGCTCCTGCTGTGGGCAGCAAGCCAATTTTTTTTCCAAAATGTTGACCTATAAAAGAGCTTACTCGGGTGTGAAAATTATCATTGTGCGCGCGCGCCCCGGACCGCAATTATGATATTTCCTGTTTTCCCATAGGGCCCAAGGCAAATGGGGATATCGGTTGTACGCGCTTTCTAAGGCTCTGATCGCTTTTAGATTTTGCACGCGGATAGGGCCAACAGAGGCGCAGGTATTGCCATGCGCACCCGCCCGCAACAATGTTTCGATACCGAGTTATCGGGGTGTGGAAGTCCGCCGCCCCGAAGCTTTACGCGCTTCCGTCTCGCGAACTACTATTTTCATCATGCCCACACGGGCATCCGTTTGTAGTACGGGAGGCCGTCTACAAATGGTGAAAATTTCAAAGCGTTCAGTCGGGAAATTAAAAAGTTATGAGCATTAGAAGATCTTCCCATTAGGCCCCATTAGGCCACAGTAGCCGAACCGGCCTAAAACTTGCGCGGGTCACTTTCACGGACGGGCTCGAAACTGGTGCCAGAAGTTAGCCCCCGACCAGTGCTTCATTGTGAGGCATTGCGTAAAATTTTCCGTCCCCCGAGTGCCGCGCAATAGCCCCTGAAAGGGCTTTCGGCACAATTTTCACGCCCTTATTTGAGCCACTTGTAGCCGAAGGAATTTTGCGCAAATGACTGAGAGGTGCTCCTGGGCACTGCTCATCACTTTGCAATAGGTTCCGGGGCTTTTCGCGAAGGTCGCGTTTTCTCAAACTTTGAGGGCATTAGTGGGTGGGGTGTGAAAACCTCCGAATGCATGGTTCTCAGCTCCTGCTGTGGGCAGCAAGCCAATTTTTTTTCCAAAATGTTGACCTATAAAAGAGCTTACTCGGGTGTGAAAATTATCATTGTGCGCGCGCGCCCCGGACCGCAATTATGATATTTCCTGTTTTCCCATAGGGCCCAAGGCAAATGGGGATAGCGGTTGTACGCGCTTTCTAAGGCTCTGATCACTTTTAGATTTTGCACGCGGATAGGGCCAACAGAGGCGCAGGTATTGCCATGCGCACCCGCCCGCAACAATGTTTCGATACCGAGTTATCGGGGTGTGGAAGTCCGCCGCCCCGAAGCTTTACACGCTTCCGTCTCGCGAACTACTATTTTCATCATGCCCACACGGGCATCCGTTTGTAGTACGGGAGGCCGTCTACAAATGGTGAAAATTTCAAAGCGTTCAGTCGGGAAATTAAAAAGTTATGAGCATTAGAAGATCTTCCCATTAGGCCCCATTAGGCCACAGTAGCCGAACCGGCCTAAAACTTGCGCGGGTCACTTTCACGGACGGGCTCGAAACTGGTGCCAGAAGTTAGCCCCCGACCAGTGCTTCATTGTGAGGCATTGCGTAAAATTTTCCGTCCCCCGAGTGCCGCGCAATAGCCCCTGAAAGGGCTTTCGGCACAATTTTCACGCCCTTATTTGAGCCACTTGTAGCCGAAGGAATTTTGCGCAAATGACTGAGAGGTGCTCCTGGGCACTGCTCATCACTTTGCAATAGGTTCCGGGGCTTTTCGCGAAGGTCGCGTTTTCTCAAACTTTGAGGGCATTAGTGGGTGGGGTGTGAAAACCTCCGAATGCATGGTTCTCAGCTCCTGCTGTGGGCAGCAAGCCAATTTTTTTTCCAAAATGTTGACCTATAAAAGAGCTTACTCGGGTGTGAAAATTATCATTGTGCGCGCGCGCCCCGGACCGCAATTATGATATTTCCTGTTTTCCCATAGGGCCCAAGGCAAATGGGGATAGCGGTTGTACGCGCTTTCTAAGGCTCTGATCGCTTTTAGATTTTGCACGCGGATAGGGCCAACAGAGGCGCAGGTATTGCCATGCGCACCCGCCCGCAACAATGTTTCGATACCGAGTTATCGGGGTGTGGAAGTCCGCCGCCCCGAAGCTTTACGCGCTTCCGTCTCGCGAACTACTATTTTCATCATGCCCACACGGGCATCCGTTTGTAGTACGGGAGGCCGTCTACAAATGGTGAAAATTTCAAAGCGTTCAGTCGGGAAATTAAAAAGTTATGAGCATTAGAAGATCTTCCCATTAGGCCCCATTAGGCCACAGTAGCCGAACCGGCCTAAAACTTGCGCGGGTCACTTTCACGGACGGGCTCGAAACTGGTGCCAGAAGTTAGCCCCCGACCAGTGCTTCATTGTGAGGCATTGCGTAAAATTTTCCGTCCCCCGAGTGCCGCGCAATAGCCCCTGAAAGGGCTTTCGGCACAATTTTCACGCCCTTATTTGAGCCACTTGTAGCCGAAGGAATTTTGCGCAAATGACTGAGAGGTGCTCCTGGGCACTGCTCATCACTTTGCAAAAGGTTCCGGGGCTTTTCGCGAAGGTCGCGTTTTCTCAAACTTTGAGGGCATTAGTGGGTGGGGTGTGAAAACCTCCGAATGCATGGTTCTCAGCTCCTGCTGTGGGCAGCAAGCCAATTTTTTTTCCAAAATGTTGACCTATAAAAGAGCTTACTCGGGTGTGAAAATTATCATTGTGCGCGCGCCCCGGACCGCAATTATGATATTTCCTGTTTTCCCATAGGGCCCAAGGCAAATGGGGATAGCGGTTGTACGCGCTTTCTAAGGCTCTGATCGCTTTTAGATTTTGCACGCGGATAGGGCCAACAGAGGCGCAGGTATTGCCATGCGCACCCGCCCGCAACAATGTTTCGATACCGAGTTATCGGGGTGTGGAAGTCCGCCGCCCCGAAGCTTTATGCGCTTCCGTCTCGCGAACTACTATTTTCATCATGCCCACACGGGCATCCGTTTGTAGTACGGGAGGCCGTCTACAAATGGTGAAAATTTCAAAGCGTTCAGTCGGGAAATTAAAAAGTTATGAGCATTAGAAGATCTTCCCATTAGGCCCCATTAGGCCACAGTAGCCGAACCGGCCTAAAACTTGCGCGGGTCACTTTCACGGACGGGCTCGAAACTGGTGCCAGAAGTTAGCCCCCGACCAGTGCTTCATTGTGAGGCATTGCGTAAAATTTTCCGTCCCCCGAGTGCCGCGCAATAGCCCCTGAAAGGGCTTTCGGCACAATTTTCACGCCCTTATTTGAGCCACTTGTAGCCGAAGGAATTTTGCGCAAATGACTGAGAGGTGCTCCTGGGCACTGCTCATCACTTTGCAATAGGTTCCGGGGCTTTTCGCGAAGGTCGCGTTTTCTCAAACTTTGAGGGCATTAGTGGGTGGGGTGTGAAAACCTCCGAATGCATGGTTCTCAGCTCCTGCTGTGGGCAGCAAGCCAATTTTTTTTCCAAAATGTTGACCTATAAACGAGCTTACTCGGGTGTGAAAATTATCATTGTGCGCGCGCGCCCCGGACCGCAATTATGATATTTCCTGTTTTCCCATAGGGCCCAAGGCAAATGGGGATAGCGGTTGTACGCGCTTTCTAAGGCTCTGATCGCTTTTAGATTTTGCACGCGGATAGGGCCAACAGAGGCGCAGGTATTGCCATGCGCACCCGCCCGCAACAATGTTTCGATACCGAGTTATCGGGGTGTGGAAGTCCGCCGCCCCGAAGCTTTACGCGCTTCCGTCTCGCGAACTACTATTTTCATCATGCCCACACGGGCATCCGTTTGTAGTACGGGAGGCCGTCTACAAATGGTGAAAATTTCAAAGCGTTCAGTCGGGAAATTAAAAAGTTATGAGCATTAGAAGATCTTCCCATTAGGCCCCATTAGGCCACAGTAGCCGAACCGGCCTAAAACTTGCGCGGGTCACTTTCACGGACGGGCTCGAAACTGGTGCCAGAAGTTAGCCCCCGACCAGTGCTTCATTGTGAGGCATTGCGTAAAATTTTCCGTCCCCCGAGTGCCGCGCAATAGCCCCTGAAAGGGCTTTCGGCACAATTTTCACGCCCTTATTTGAGCCACTTGTAGCCGAAGGAATTTTGCGCAAATGACTGAGAGGTGCTCCTGGGCACTGCTCATCACTTTGCAATAGGTTCCGGGGCTTTTCGCGAAGGTCGCGTTTTCTCAAACTTTGAGGGCATTAGTGGGTGGGGTGTGAAAACCTCCGAATGCATGGTTCTCAGCTCCTGCTGTGGGCAGCAAGCCAATTTTTTTTCCAAAATGTTGACCTATAAAAGAGCTTACTCGGGTGTGAAAATTATCATTGTGCGCGCGCGCCCCGGACCGCAATTATGATATTTCCTGTTTTCCCATAGGGCCCAAGGCAAATGGGGATAGCGGTTGTACGCGCTTTCTAAGGCTCTGATCGCTTTTAGATTTTGCACGCGGATAGGGCCAACAGAGGCGCAGGTATTGCCATGCGCACCCGCCCGCAACAATGTTTCGATACCGAGTTATCGGGGTGTGGAAGTCCGCCGCCCCGAAGCTTTACGCGCTTCCGTCTCGCGAACTACTATTTTCATCATGCCCACACGGGCATCCGTTTGTAGTACGGGAGGCCGTCTACAAATGGTGAAAATTTCAAAGCGTTCAGTCGGGAAATTAAAAAGTTATGAGCATTAGAAGATCTTCCCATTAGGCCCCATTAGGCCACAGTAGCCGAACCGGCCTAAAACTTGCGCGGGTCACTTTCACGGACGGGCTCGAAACTGGTGCCAGAAGTTAGCCCCCGACCAGTGCTTCATTGTGAGGCATTGCGTAAAATTTTCCGTCCCCCGAGTGCCGCGCAATAGCCCCTGAAAGGGCTTTCGGCACAATTTTCACGCCCTTATTTGAGCCACTTGTAGCCGAAGGAATTTTGCGCAAATGACTGAGAGGTGCTCCTTGGCACTGCTCATCACTTTGCAATAGGTTCCGGGGCTTTTCGCGAAGGTCGCGTTTTCTCAAACTTTGAGGGCATTAGTGGGTGAGGTGTGAAAACCTCCGAATGCATGGTTCTCAGCTCCTGCTGTGGGCAGCAAGCCAATTTTTTTTCCAAAATGTTGACCTATAAAAGAGCTTACTCGGGTGTGAAAATTATCATTGTGCGCGCGCGCCCCGGACCGCAATTATGATATTTCCTGTTTTCCCATAGGGCCCAAGGCAAATGGGGATAGCGGTTGTACGCGCTTTCTAAGGCTCTGATCGCTTTTAGATTTTGCACGCGGATAGGGCCAACAGAGGCGCAGGTATTGCCATGCGCACCCGCCCGCAACAATGTTTCGATACCGAGTTATCGGGGTGTGGAAGTCCGCCGCCCCGAAGCTTTACGCGCTTCCGTCTCGCGAACTACTATTTTCATCATGCCCACACGGGCATCCGTTTGTAGTACGGGAGGCCGTCTACAAATGGTGAAAATTTCAAAGCGTTCAGTCGGGAAATTAAAAAGTTATGAGCATTAGAAGATCTTCCCATTAGGCCCCATTAGGCCACAGTAGCCGAACCGGCCTAAAACTTGCGCGGGTCACTTTCACGGACGGGCTCGAAACTGGTGCCAGAAGTTAGCCCCCGCCAGTGCTTCATTGTGAGGCATTGCGTAAAATTTTCCGTCCCCCGAGTGCCGCGCAATAGCCCCTGAAAGGGCTTTCGGCACAATTTTCACGCCCTTATTTGAGCCACTTGTAGCCGAAGGAATTTTGCGCAAATGACAGAGGTGCTCCTGGGCACTGCTCATCACTTTGCAATAGGTTCCGGGGCTTTTCGCGAAGGTCGCGTTTTCTCAAACTTTGAGGGCATTAGTGGGTGGGGTGTGAAAACCTCCGAATGCATGGTTCTCAGCTCCTGCTGTGGGCAGCAAGCCAATTTTTTTTCCAAAATGTTGACCTATAAAAGAGCTTACTCGGGTGTGAAAATTATCATTGTGCGCGCGCGCCCCGGACCGCAATTATGATATTTCCTGTTTTCCCATAGGGCCCAAGGCAAATGGGGATAGCGGTTGTACGCGCTTTCTAAGGCTCTGATCGCTTTTAGATTTTGCACGCGGATAGGGCCAACAGAGGCGCAGGTATTGCCATGCGCACCCGCCCGCAACAATGTTTCGATACCGAGTTATCGGGGTGTGGAAGTCCGCCGCCCCGAAGCTTTACGCGCTTCCGTCTCGCGAACTACTATTTTCATCATGCCCACACGGGCATCCGTTTGTAGTACGGGAGGCCGTCTACAAATGGTGAAAATTTCAAAGCGTTCAGTCGGGAAATTAAAAAGTTATGAGCATTAGAAGATCTTCCCATTAGGCCCCATTAGGCCACAGTAGCCGAACCGGCCTAAAACTTGCGCGGGTCACTTTCACGGACGGGCTCGAAACTGGTGCCAGAAGTTAGCCCCCGACCAGTGCTTCATTGTGAGGCATTGCGTAAAATTTTCCGTCCCCCGAGTGCCGCGCAATAGCCCCTGAAAGGGCTTTCGGCACAATTTTCACACCCTTATTTGAGCCACTTGTAGCCGAAGGAATTTTGCGCAAATGACTGAGAGGTGCTCCTGGGCACTGCTCATCACTTTGCAATAGGTTCCGGGGCTTTTCGCGAAGGTCGCGTTTTCTCAAACTTTGAGGGCATTAGTGGGTGGGGTGTGAAAACCTCCGAATGCATGGTTCTCAGCTCCTGCTGTGGGCAGCAAGCCAATTTTTTTTCCAAAATGTTGACCTATAAAAGAGCTTACTCGGGTGTGAAAATTATCATTGTGCGCGCGCGCCCCGGACCGCAATTATGATATTTCCTGTTTTCCCATAGGGCCCAAGGCAAATGGGGATAGCGGTTGTACGCGCTTTCTAAGGCTCTGATCGCTTTTAGATTTTGCACGCGGATAGGGCCAACAGAGGCGCAGGTATTGCCATGCGCACCCGCCCGCAACAATGTTTCGATACCGAGTTATCGGGGTGTGGAAGTCCGCCGCCCCGAAGCTTTACGCGCTTCCGTCTCGCGAACTACTATTTTCATCATGCCCACACGGGCATCCGTTTGTAGTACGGGAGGCCGTCTACAAATGGTGAAAATTTCAAAGCGTTCAGTCGGGAAATTAAAAAGTTATGAGCATTAGAAGATCTTCCCATTAGGCCCCATTAGGCCACAGTAGCCGAACCGGCCTAAAACTTGCGCGGGTCACTTTCACGGACGGGCTCGAAACTGGTGCCAGAAGTTAGCCCCCGACCAGTGCTTCATTGTGAGGCATTGCGTAAAATTTTCCGTCCCCCGAGTGCCGCGCAATAGCCCCTGAAAGGGCTTTCGGCACAATTTTCACGCCCTTATTTGAGCCACTTGTAGCCGAAGGAATTTTGCGCAAATGACTGAGAGGTGCTCCTGGGCACTGCTCATCACTTTGCAATAGGTTCCGGGGCTTTTCGCGTAGGTCGCGTTTTCTCAAACTTTGAGGGCATTAGTGGGTGGGGTGTGAAAACCTCCGAATGCATGGTTCTCAGCTCCTGCTGTGGGCAGCAAGCCAATTTTTTTTCCAAAATGTTGACCTATAAAAGAGCTTACTCGGGTGTGAAAATTATCATTGTGCGCGCGCGCCCCGGACCGCAATTATGATATTTCCTGTTTTCCCATAGGGCCCAAGGCAAATGGGGATAGCGGTTGTACGCGCTTTCTAAGGCTCTGATCGCTTTTAGATTTTGCACGCAGATAGGGCCAACAGAGGCGCAGGTATTGCTATGCGCACCCGCCCGCAACAATGTTTCGATACCGAGTTATCGGGGTGTGGAAGTCAGCCGCCCCGAAGCTTTACGCGCTTCCGTCTCGCGAACTACTATTTTCATCATGCCCACACGGGCATCCGTTTGTAGTACGGGAGGCCGTCTACAAATGGTGAAAATTTCAAAGCGTTCAGTCGGGAAATTAAAAAGTTATGAGCATTAGAAGATCTTCCCATTAGGCCCCATTAGGCCACAGTAGCCGAACCGGCCTAAAACTTGCGCGGGTCACTTTCACGGACGGGCTCGAAACTGGTGCCAGAAGTTAGCCCCCGACCAGTGCTTCATTGTGAGGCATTGCGTAAAATTTTCCGTCCCCCGAGTGCCGCGCAATAGCCCCTGAAAGGGCTTTCGGCACAATTTTCACGCCCTTATTTGAGCCACTTGTAGCCGAAGGAATTTTGCGCAAATGACTGAGAGGTGCTCCTGGGCACTGCTCATCACTTTGCAATAGGTTCCGGGGCTTTTCGCGAAGGTCGCGTTTTCTCAAACTTTGAGGGCATTAGTGGGTGGGGTGTGAAAACCTCCGAATGCATGGTTCTCAGCTCCTGCTGTGGGCAGCAAGCCAATTTTTTTTCCAAAATGTTGACCTATAAAAGAGCTTACTCGGGTGTGAAAATTATCATTGTGCGCGCGCGCCCCGGACCGCAATTATGATATTTCCTGTTTTCCCATAGGGCCCAAGGCAAATGGGGATAGCGGTTGTACGCGCTTTCTAAGGCTCTGATCGCTTTTAGATTTTGCACGCGGATAGGGCCAACAGAGGCGCAGGTATTGCCATGCGCACCCGCCCGCAACAATGTTTCGATACCGAGTTATCGGGGTGTGGAAGTCCGCTGCCCCGAAGCTTTACGCGCTTCCGTCTCGCGAACTACTATTTTCATCATGCCCACACGGGCATCCGTTTGTAGTACGGGAGGCCGTCTACAAATGGTGAAAATTTCAAAGCGTTCAGTCGGGAAATTAAAAAGTTATGAGCATTAGAAGATCTTCCCATTAGGCCCCATTAGGCCACAGTAGCCGAACCGGCCTAAAACTTGCGCGGGTCACTTTCACGGACGGGCTCGAAACTGGTGCCAGAAGTTAGCCCCCGACCAGTGCTTCATTGTGAGGCATTGCGTAAAATTTTCCGTCCCCCGAGTGCCGCGCAATAGCCCCTGAAAGGGCTTTCGGCACAATTTTCACGCCCTTATTTGAGCCACTTGTAGCCGAAGGAATTTTGCGCAAATGACTGAGAGGTGCTCCTGGGCACTGCTCATCACTTTGCAATAGGTTCCGGGGCTTTTCGCGTAGGTCGCGTTTTCTCAAACTTTGAGGGCATTAGTGGGTGGGGTGTGAAAACCTCCGAATGCATGGTTCTCAGCTCCTGCTGTGGGCAGCAAGCCAATTTTTTTTCCAAAATGTTGACCTATAAAAGAGCTTACTCGGGTGTGAAAATTATCATTGTGCGCGCGCGCCCCGGACCGCAATTATGATATTTCCTGTTTTCCCATAGGGCCCAAGGCAAATGGGGATAGCGGTTGTACACGCTTTCTAAGGCTCTGATCGCTTTTAGATTTTGCACGCGGATAGGGCCAACAGAGGCGCAGGTATTGCTATGCGCACCCGCCCGCAACAATGTTTCGATACCGAGTTATCGGGGTGTGGAAGTCCGCCGCCCCGAAGCTTTACGCGCTTCTGTCTCGCGAACTACTATTTTCATCATGCCCACACGGGCATCCGTTTGTAGTACGGGAGGCCGTCTACAAATGGTGAAAATTTCAAAGCGTTCAGTCGGGAAATTAAAAAGTTATGAGCATTAGAAGATCTTCCCATTAGGCCCCATTAGGCCACAGTAGCCGAACCGGCCTAAAACTTGCGCGGGTCACTTTCACGGACGGGCTCGAAACTGGTGCCAGAAGTTAGCCCCCGACCAGTGCTTCATTGTGAGGCATTGCGTAAAATTTTCCGTCCCCCGAGTGCCGCGCAATAGCCCCTGAAAGGGCTTTCGGCACAATTTTCACGCCCTTATTTGAGCCACTTGTAGCCGAAGGAATTTTGCGCAAATGACTGAGAGGTGCTCCTGGGCACTGCTCATCACTTTGCAATAGGTTCCGGGGCTTTTCGCGAAGGTCGCGTTTTCTCAAACTTTGAGGGCATTAGTGGGTGGGGTGTGAAAACCTCCGAATGCATGGTTCTCAGCTCCTGCTGTGGGCAGCAAGCCAATTTTTTTTCCAAAATGTTGACCTATAAAAGAGCTTACTCGGGTGTGAAAATTATCATTGTGCGCGCGCGCCCCGGACCGCAATTATGATATTTCCTGTTTTCCCATAGGGCCCAAGGCAAATGGGGATAGCGGTTGTACGCGCTTTCTAAGGCTCTGATCGCTTTTAGATTTTGCACGCGGATAGGGCCAACAGAGGCGCAGGTATTGCCATGCGCACCCGCCCGCAACAATGTTTCGATACCGAGTTATCGGGGTGTGGAAGTCCGCCGCCCCGAAGCTTTACGCGCTTCCGTCTCGCGAACTACTATTTTCATCATGCCCACACGGGCATCCGTTTGTAGTACGGGAGGCCGTCTACAAATGGTGAAAATTTCAAAGCGTTCAGTCGGGAAATTAAAAAGTTATGAGCATTAGAAGATCTTCCCATTAGGCCCCATTAGGCCACAGTAGCCGAACCGGCCTAAAACTTGCGCGGGTCACTTTCACGGACGGGCTCGAAACTGGTGCCAGAAGTTAGCCCCCGACCAGTGCTTCATTGTGAGGCATTGCATAAAATTTTCCGTCCCCCGAGTGCCGCGCAATAGCCCCTGAAAGGGCTTTCGGCACAATTTTCACGCCCTTATTTGAGCCACTTGTAGCCGAAGGAATTTTGCGCAAATGACTGAGAGGTACTCCTGGGCACTGCTCATCACTTTGCAATAGGTTCCGGGGCTTTTCGCGAAGGTCGCGTTTTCTCAAACTCTGAGGGCATTAGTGGGTGGGGTGTGAAAACCTCCGAATGCATGGTTCTCAGCTCCTGCTGTGGGCAGCAAGCCAATTTTTTTTCCAAAATGTTGACCTATAAAAGAGCTTACTCGGGTGTGAAAATTATCATTGTGCGCGCGCGCCCCGGACCGCAATTATGATATTTCCTGTTTTCCCATAGGGCCCAAGGCAAATGGGGATAGCGGTTGTACGCGCTTTCTAAGGCTCTGATCGCTTTTAGATTTTGCACGCGGATAGGGCCAACAGAGGCGCAGGTATTGCCATGCGCACCCGCCCGCAACAATGTTTCGATACCGAGTTATCGGGGTGTGGAAGTCCGCCGCCCCGAAGCTTTACGCGCTTCCGTCTCGCGAACTACTATTTTCATCATGCCCACACGGGCATCCGTTTGTAGTACGGGAGGCCGTCTACAAATGGTGAAAATTTCAAAGCGTTCAGTCGGGAAATTAAAAAGTTATGAGCATTAGAAGATCTTCCCATTAGGCCCCATTAGGCCACAGTAGCCGAACCGGCCTAAAACTTGCGCGGGTCACTTTCACGGACGGGCTCGAAACTGGTGCCAGAAGTTAGCCCCCGACCAGTGCTTCATTGTGAGGCATTGCGTAAAATTTTCCGTCCCCCGAGTGCCGCGCAATAGCCCCTGAAAGGGCTTTCGGCACAATTTTCACGCCCTTATTTGAGCCACTTGTAGCCGAAGGAATTTTGCGCAAATGACTGAGAGGTGCTCCTGGGCACTGCTCATCACTTTGCAATAGGTTCCGGGGCTTTTCGCGAAGGTCGCGTTTTCTCAAACTTTGAGGGCATTAGTGGGTGGGGTGTGAAAACCTCCGAATGCATGGTTCTCAGCTCCTGCTGTGGGCAGCAAGCCAATTTTTTTTCCAAAATGTTGACCTATAAAAGAGCTTACTCGGGTGTGAAAATTATCATTGTGCGCGCGCGCCCCGGACCGCAATTATGATATTTCCTGTTTTCCCATAGGGCCCAAGGCAAATGGGGATAGCGGTTGTACGCGCTTTCTAAGGCTCTGATCGCTTTTAGATTTTGCACGCGGATAGGGCCAACAGAGGCGCAGGTATTGCCATGCGCACCCGCCCGCAACAATGTTTCGATACCGAGTTATCGGGGTGTGGAAGTCCGCCGCCCCGAAGCTTTACGCGCTTCCGTCTCGCGAACTACTATTTTCATCATGCCCACACGGGCATCCGTTTGTAGTACGGGAGGCCGTCTACAAATGGTGAAAATTTCAAAGCGTTCAGTCGGGAAATTAAAAAGTTATGAGCATTAGAAGATCTTCCCATTAGGCCCCATTAGGCCACAGTAGCCGAACCGGCCTAAAACTTGCGCGGGTCACTTTCACGGACGGGCTCGAAACTGGTGCCAGAAGTTAGCCCCCGACCAGTGCTTCATTGTGAGGCATTGCGTAAAATTTTCCGTCCCCCGAGTGCCGCGCAATAGCCCCTGAAAGGGCTTTCGGCACAATTTTCACGCCCTTATTTGAGCCACTTGTAGCCGAAGGAATTTTGCGCAAATGACTGAGAGGTGCTCCTGGGCACTGCTCATCACTTTGCAATAGGTTCCGGGGCTTTTCGCGAAGGTCGCGTTTTCTCAAACTTTGAGGGCATTAGTGGGTGGGGTGTGAAAACCTCCGAATGCATGGTTCTCAGCTCCTGCTGTGGGCAGCAAGCCAATTTTTTTTCCAAAATGTTGACCTATAAAAGAGCTTACTCGGGTGTGAAAATTATCATTGTGCGCGCGCGCCCCGGACCGCAATTATGATATTTCCTGTTTTCCCATAGGGCCCAAGGCAAATGGGGATAGCGGTTGTACGCGCTTTCTAAGGCTCTGATCGCTTTTAGATTTTGCACGCGGATAGGGCCAACAGAGGCGCAGGTATTGCCATGCGCACCCGCCCGCAACAATGTTTCGATACCGAGTTATCGGGGTGTGGAAGTCCGCCGCCCCGAAGCTTTACGCGCTTCCGTCTCGCGAACTACTATTTTCATCATGCCCACACGGGCATCCGTTTGTAGTACGGGAGGCCGTCTACAAATGGTGAAAATTTCAAAGCGTTCAGTCGGGAAATTAAAAAGTTATGAGCATTAGAAGATCTTCCCATTAGGCCCCATTAGGCCACAGTAGCCGAACCGGCCTAAAACTTGCGCGGGTCACTTTCACGGACGGGCTCGAAACTGGTGCCAGAAGTTAGCTCCCGACCAGTGCTTCATTGTGAGGCATTGCGTAAAATTTTCCGTCCCCCGAGTGCCGCGCAATAGCCCCTGAAAGGGCTTTCGGCACAATTTTCACGCCCTTATTTGAGCCACTTGTAGCCGAAGGAATTTTGCGCAAATGACTGAGAGGTGCTCCTGGGCACTGCTCATCACTTTGCAATAGGTTCCGGGGCTTTTCGCGAAGGTCGCGTTTTCTCAAACTTTGAGGGCATTAGTGGGTGGGGTGTGAAAACCTCCGAATGCATGGTTCTCAGCTCCTGCTGTGGGCAGCAAGCCAATTTTTTTTCCAAAATGTTGACCTATAAAAGAGCTTACTCGGGTGTGAAAATTATCATTGTGCGCGCGCGCCCCGGACCGCAATTATGATATTTCCTGTTTTCCCATAGGGCCCAAGGCAAATGGGGATAGCGGTTGTACGCGCTTTCTAAGGCTCTGATCGCTTTTAGATTTTGCACGCGGATAGGGCCAACAGAGGCGCAGGTATTGCCATGCGCACCCGCCCGCAACAATGTTTCGATACCGAGTTATCGGGGTGTGGAAGTCCGCCGCCCCGAAGCTTTACGCGCTTCCGTCTCGCGAACTACTATTTTCATCATGCCCACACGGGCATCCGTTTGTAGTACGGGAGGCCGTCTACAAATGGTGAAAATTTCAAAGCGTTCAGTCGGGAAATTAAAAAGTTATGAGCATTAGAAGATCTTCCCATTAGGCCCCATTAGGCCACAGTAGCCGAACCGGCCTAAAACTTGCGCGGGTCACTTTCACGGACGGGCTCGAAACTGGTGCCAGAAGTTAGCCCCCGACCAGTGCTTCATTGTGAGGCATTGCGTAAAATTTTCCGTCCCCCGAGTGCCGCGCAATAGCCCCTGAAAGGGCTTTCGGCACAATTTTCACGCCCTTATTTGAGCCACTTGTAGCCGAAGGAATTTTGCACAAATGACTGAGAGGTGCTCCTGGGCACTGCTCATCACTTTGCAATAGGTTCCGGGGCTTTTCGCGAAGGTCGCGTTTTCTCAAACTTTGAGGGCATTAGTGGGTGGGGTGTGAAAACCTCCGAATGCATGGTTCTCAGCTCCTGCTGTGGGCAGCAAGCCAATTTTTTTTCCAAAATGTTGACCTATAAAAGAGCTTACTCGGGTGTGAAAATTATCATTGTGCGCGCGCGCCCCGGACCGCAATTATGATATTTCCTGTTTTCCCATAGGGCCCAAGGCAAATGGGGATAGCGGTTGTACGCGCTTTCTAAGGCTCTGATCGCTTTTAGATTTTGCACGCGGATAGGGCCAACAGAGGCGCAGGTATTGCCATGCGCACCCGCCCGCAACAATGTTTCGATACCGAGTTATCGGGGTGTGGAAGTCCGCCGCCCCGAAGCTTTACGCGCTTCCGTCTCGCGAACTACTATTTTCATCATGCCCACAGGGGCATCCGTTTGTAGTACGGGAGGCCGTCTACAAATGGTGAAAATTTCAAAGCGTTCAGTCGGGAAATTAAAAAGTTATGAGCATTAGAAGATCTTCCCATTAGGCCCCATTAGGCCACAGTAGCCGAACCGGCCTAAAACTTGCGCGGGTCACTTTCACGGACGGGCTCGAAACTGGTGCCAGAAGTTAGCCCCCGACCAGTGCTTCATTGTGAGGCATTGCGTAAAATTTTCCGTCCCCCGAGTGCCGCGCAATAGCCCCTGAAAGGGCTTTCGGCACAATTTTCACGCCCTTATTTGAGCCACTTGTAGCCGAAGGAATTTTGCGCAAATGACTGAGAGGTGCTCCTGGGCACTGCTCATCACTTTGCAATAGGTTCCGGGGCTTTTCGCGAAGGTCGCGTTTTCTCAAACTTTGAGGGCATTAGTGGGTGGGGTGTGAAAACCTCCGAATGCATGGTTCTCAGCTCCTGCTGTGGGCAGCAAGCCAATTTTTTTTCCAAAATGTTGACCTATAAAAGAGCTTACTCGGGTGTGAAAATTATCATTGTGCGCGCGCGCCCCGGACCGCAATTATGATATTTCCTGTTTTCCCATAGGGCCCAAGGCAAATGGGGATAGCGGTTGTACGCGCTTTCTAAGGCTCTGATCGCTTTTAGATTTTGCACGCGGATAGGGCCAACAGAGGCGCAGGTATTGCCATGCGCACCCGCCCGCAACAATGTTTCGATACCGAGTTATCGGGGTGTGGAAGTCCGCCGCCCCGAAGCTTTACGCGCTTCCGTCTCGCGAACTACTATTTTCATCATGCCCACAGGGGCATTCGTTTGTAGTACGGGAGGCCGTCTACAAATGGTGAAAATTTCAAAGCGTTCAGTCGGGAAATTAAAAAGTAATGAGCATTAGAAGATCTTCCCATTAGGCCCCATTAGGCCACAGTAGCCGAACCGGCCTAAAACTTGCGCGGGTCACTTTCACGGACGGGCTCGAAACTGGTGCCAGAAGTTAGCCCCCGACCAGTGCTTCATTGTGAGGCATTGCGTAAAATTTTCCGTCCCCCGAGTGCCGCGCAATAGCCCCTGAAAGGGCTTTCGGCACAATTTTCACGCCCTTATTTGAGCCACTTGTAGCCGAAGGAATTTTGCGCAAATGACTGAGAGGTGCTCCTGGGCACTGCTCATCACTTTGCAATAGGTTCCGGGGCTTTTCGCGAAGGTCGCGTTTTCTCAAACTTTGAGGGCATTAGTGGGTGGGGTGTGAAAACCTCCGAATGCATGGTTCTCAGCTCCTGCTGTGGGCAGCAAGCCAATTTTTTTTCCAAAATGTTGACCTATAAAAGAGCTTACTCGGGTGTGAAAATTATCATTGTGCGCGCGCGCCCCGGACCGCAATTATGATATTTCCTGTTTTCCCATAGGGCCCAAGGCAAATGGGGATAGCGGTTGTACGCGCTTTCTAAGGCTCTGATCGCTTTTAGATTTTGCACGCGGATAGGGCCAACAGAGGCGCAGGTATTGCCATGCGCACCCGCCCGCAACAATGTTTCGATACCGAGTTATCGGGGTGTGGAAGTCCGCCGCCCCGAAGCTTTACGCGCTTCCGTCTCGCGAACTACTATTTTCATCATGCCCACACGGGCATTCGTTTGTAGTACGGGAGGCCGTCTACAAATGGTGAAAATTTCAAAGCGTTCAGTCGGGAAATTAAAAAGTTATGAGCATTAGAAGATCTTCCCATTAGGCCCCATTAGGCCACAGTAGCCGAACCGGCCTAAAACTTGCGCGGGTCACTTTCACGGACGGGCTCGAAACTGGTGCCAGAAGTTAGCCCCCGACCAGTGCTTCATTGTGAGGCATTGCGTAAAATTTTCCGTCCCCCGAGTGCCGCGCAATAGCCCCTGAAAGGGCTTTCGTCACAATTTTCACGCCCTTATTTGAGCCACTTGTAGCCGAAGGAATTTTGCGCAAATGACTGAGAGGTGCTCCTGGGCACTGCTCATCACTTTGCAATAGGTTCCGGGGCTTTTCGCGAAGGTCGCGTTTTCTCAAACTTTGAGGGCATTAGTGGGTGGGGTGTGAAAACCTCCGAATGCATGGTTCTCAGCTCCTGCTGTGGGCAGCAAGCCAATTTTTTTTCCAAAATGTTGACCTATAAAAGAGCTTACTCGGGTGTGAAAATTATCATTGTGCGAGCGCGCCCCGGACCGCAATTATGATATTTCCTGTTTTCCCATAGGGCCCAAGGCAAATGGGGATAGCGGTTGTACGCGCTTTCTAAGGCTCTGATCGCTTTTAGATTTTGCACGCGGATAGGGCCAACAGAGGCGCAGGTATTGCCATGCGCACCCGCCCGCAACAATGTTTCGATACCGAGTTATCGGGGTGTGGAAGTCCGCCGCCCCGAAGCTTTACGCGCTTCCGTCTCGCGAACTACTATTTTCATCATGCCCACACGGGCATCAGTTTGTAGTACGGGAGGCCGTCTACAAATGGTGAAAATTTCAAAGCGTTCAGTCGGGAAATTAAAAAGTTATGAGCATTAGAAGATCTTCCCATTAGGCCCCATTAGGCCACAGTAGCCGAACCGGCCTAAAACTTGCGCGGGTCACTTTCACGGACGGGCTCGAAACTGGTGCCAGAAGTTAGCCCCCGACCAGTGCTTCATTGTGAGGCATTGCGTAAAATTTTCCGTCCCCCGAGTGCCACGCAATAGCCCCTAAAAGGGCTTTCGGCACAATTTTCACGCCCTTATTTGAGCCACTTGTAGCCGAAGGAATTTTGCGCAAATGACTGAGAGGTGCTCCTGGGCACTGCTCATCACTTTGCAATAGGTTCCGGGGCTTTTCGCGAAGGTCGCGTTTTCTCAAACTTTGAGGGCATTAGTGGGTGGGGTGTGAAAACCTCCGAATGCATGGTTCTCAGCTCCTGCTGTGGGCAGCAAGCCAATTTTTTTTCCAAAATGTTGACCTATAAAAGAGCTTACTCGGGTGTGAAAATTATCATTGTGCGCGCGCGCCCCGGACCGCAATTATGATATTTCCTGTTTTCCCATAGGGCCCAAGGCAAATGGGGATAGCGGTTGTACGCGCTTTCTAAGGCTCTGATCGCTTTTAGATTTTGCACGCGGATAGGGCCAACAGAGGCGCAGGTATTGCCATGCGCACCCGCCCGCAACAATGTTTCGATACCGAGTTATCGGGGTGTGGAAGTCCGCCGCCCCGAAGCTTTACGCGCTTCCGTCTCGCGAACTACTATTTTCATCATGCCCACACGGGCATCCGTTTGTAGTACGGGAGGCCGTCTACAAATGGTGAAAATTTCAAAGCGTTCAGTCGGGAAATTAAAAAGTTATGAGCATTAGAAGATCTTCCCATTAGGCCCCATTAGGCCACAGTAGCCGAACCGGCCTAAAACTTGCGCGGGTCACTTTCACGGACGGGCTCGAAACTGGTGCCAGAAGTTAGCCCCCGACAAGTGCTTCATTGTGAGGCATTGCGTAAAATTTTCCGTCCCCCGAGTGCCGCGCAATAGCCCCTGAAAGGGCTTTCGGCACAATTTTCACGCCCTTATTTGAGCCACTTGTAGCCGAAGGAATTTTGCGCAAATGACTGAGAGGTGCTCCTGGGCACTGCTCATCACTTTGCAATAGGTTCCGGGGCTTTTCGCGAAGGTCGCGTTTTCTCAAACTTTGAGGGCATTAGTGGGTGGGGTGTGAAAACCTCCGAATGCATGGTTCTCAGCTCCTGCTGTGGGCAGCAAGCCAATTTTTTTTCCAAAATGTTGACCTATAAAAGAGCTTACTCGGGTGTGAAAATTATCATTGTGCGCACGCGCCCCGGACCGCAATTATGATATTTCCTGTTTTCCCATAGGGCCCAAGGCAAATGGGGATAGCGGTTGTACGCGCTTTCTAAGGCTCTGATCGCTTTTAGATTTTGCACGCGGATAGGGCCAACAGAGGCGCAGGTATTGCCATGCGCACCCGCCCGCAACAATGTTTCGATACCGAGTTATCGGGGTGTGGAAGTCCGCCGCCCCGAAGCTTTACGCGCTTCCGTCTCGCGAACTACTATTTTCATCATGCCCACACGGGCATCCGTTTGTAGTACGGGAGGCCGTCTACAAATGGTGAAAATTTCAAAGCGTTCAGTCGGGAAATTAAAAAGTTATGAGCATTAGAAGATCTTCCCATTAGGCCCCATTAGGCCACAGTAGCCGAACCGGCCTAAAACTTGCGCGGGTCACTTTCACGGACGGGCTCGAAACTGGTGCCAGAAGTTAGCTCCCGACCAGTGCTTCATTGTGAGGCATTGCGTAAAATTTTCCGTCCCCCGAGTGCCGCGCAATAGCCCCTGAAAGGGCTTTCGGCACAATTTTCACGCCCTTATTTGAGCCACTTGTAGCCGAAGGAATTTTGCGCAAATGACTGAGAGGTGCTCCTGGGCACTGCTCATCACTTTGCAATAGGTTCCGGGGCTTTTCGCGAAGGTCGCGTTTTCTCAAACTTTGAGGGCATTAGTGGATGGGGTGTGAAAACCTCCGAATGCATGGTTCTCAGCTCCTGCTGTGGGCAGCAAGCCAATTTTTTTTCCAAAATGTTGACCTATAAAAGAGCTTACTCGGGTGTGAAAATTATCATTGTGCGCGCGCGCCCCGGACCGCAATTATGATATTTCCTGTTTTCCCATAGGGCCCAAGGCAAATGGGGATAGCGGTTGTACGCGCTTTCTAAGGCTCTGATCGCTTTTAGATTTTGCACGCGGATAGGGCCAACAGAGGCGCAGGTATTGCCATGCGCACCCGCCCGCAACAATGTTTCGATACCGAGTTATCGGGGTGTGGAAGTCCGCCGCCCCGAAGCTTTACGCGCTTCCGTCTCGCGAACTACTATTTTCATCATGCCCACACGGGCATCAGTTTGTAGTACGGGAGGCCGTCTACAAATGGTGAAAATTTCAAAGCGTTCAGTCGGGAAATTAAAAAGTTATGAGCATTAGAAGATCTTCCCATTAGGCCCCATTAGGCCACAGTAGCCGAACCGGCCTAAAACTTGCGCGGGTCACTTTCACGGACGGGCTCGAAACTGGTGCCAGAAGTTAGCCCCCGACCAGTGCTTCATTGTGAGGCATTGCGTAAAATTTTCCATCCCCCGAGTGCCGCGCAATAGCCCCTGAAAGGGCTTTCGGCACAATTTTCACGCCCTTATTTGAGCCACTTGTAGCCGAAGGAATTTTGCGCAAATGACTGAGAGGTGCTCCTGGGCACTGCTCATCACTTTGCAATAGGTTCCGGGGCTTTTCGCGAAGGTCGCGTTTTCTCAAACTTTGAGGGCATTAGTGGGTGGGGTGTGAAAACCTCCGAATGCATGGTTCTCAGCTCCTGCTGTGGGCAGCAAGCCAATTTTTTTTCCAAAATGTTGACCTATAAAAGAGCTTACTCGGGTGTGAAAATTATCATTGTGCGCGCGCGCCCCGGACCGCAATTATGATATTTCCTGTTTTCCCATAGGGCCCAAGGCAAATGGGGATAGCGGTTGTACGCGCTTTCTAAGGCTCTGATCGCTTTTAGATTTTGCACGCGGATAGGGCCAACAGAGGCGCAGGTATTGCCATGCGCACCCGCCCGCAACAATGTTTCGATACCGAGTTATCGGGGTGTGGAAGTCCGCCGCCCCGAAGCTTTACGCGCTTCCGTCTCGCGAACTACTATTTTCATCATGCCCACACGGGCATCCGTTTGTAGTACGGGAGGCCGTCTACAAATGGTGAAAATTTCAAAGCGTTCAGTCGGGAAATTAAAAAGTTATGAGCATTAGAAGATCTTCCCATTAGGCCCCATTAGGCCACAGTAGCCGAACCGGCCTAAAACTTGCGCGGGTCACTTTCACGGACGGGCTCGAAACTGGTGCCAGAAGTTAGCCCCCGACCAGTGCTTCATTGTGAGGCATTGCGTAAAATTTTCCGTCCCCCGAGTGCCGCGCAATAGCCCCTGAAAGGGCTTTCGGCACAATTTTCACGCCCTTATTTGAGCCACTTGTAGCCGAAGGAATTTTGCGCAAATGACTGAGAGGTGCTCCTGGGCACTGCTCATCACTTTGCAATAGGTTCCGGGGCTTTTCGCGAAGGTCGCGTTTTCTCAAACTTTGAGGGCATTAGTGGGTGGGGTGTGAAAACCTCCGAATGCATGGTTCTCAGCTCCTGCTGTGGGCAGCAAGCCAATTTTTTTTCCAAAATGTTGACCTATAAAAGAGCTTACTCGGGTGTGAAAATTATCATTGTGCGCGCGCGCCCCGGACCGCAATTATGATATTTCCTGTTTTCCCATAGGGCCCAAGGCAAATGGGGATAGCGGTTGTACGCGCTTTCTAAGGCTCTGATGGCTTTTAGATTTTGCACGCGGATAGGGCCAACAGAGGTGCAGGTATTGCCATGCGCACCCGCCCGCAACAATGTTTCGATACCGAGTTATCGGGGTGTGGAAGTCCGCCGCCCCGAAGCTTTACGCGCTTCCGTCTCGCGAACTACTATTTTCATCATGCCCACACGGGCATCAGTTTGTAGTACGGGAGGCCGTCGACAAATGGTGAAAATTTCAAAGCGTTCAGTCGGGAAATTAAAAAGTTATGAGCATTAGAAGATCTTCCCATTAGGCCCCATTAGGCCACAGTAGCCGAACCGGCCTAAAACTTGCGCGGGTCACTTTCACGGACGGGCTCGAAACTGGTGCCAGAAGTTAGCCCCCGACCAGTGCTTCATTGTGAGGCATTGCGTAAAATTTTCCGTCCCCCGAGTGCCGCGCAATAGCCCCTGAAAGGGCTTTCGGCACAATTTTCACGCCCATATTTGAGCCACTTGTAGCCGAAGGAATTTTGCGCAAATGACTGAGAGGTGCTCCTGGGCACTGCTCATCACTTTGCAATAGGTTCCGGGGCTTTTCGCGAAGGTCGCGTTTTCTCAAACTTTGAGGGCATTAGTGGGTGGGGTGTGAAAACCTCCGAATGCATGGTTCTCAGCTCCTGCTGTGGGCAGCAAGCCAATTTTTTTTCCAAAATGTTGACCTATAAAAGAGCTTACTCGGGTGTGAAAATTATCATTGTGCGCGCGCGCCCCGGACCGCAATTATGATATTTCCTGTTTTCCCATAGGGCCCAAGGCAAATGGGGATAGCGGTTGTACGCGCTTTCTAAGGCTCTGATCGCTTTTAGATTTTGCACGCGGATAGGGCCAACAGAGGCGCAGGTATTGCCATGCGCACCCGCCCGCAACAATGTTTCGATACCGAGTTATCGGGGTGTGGAAGTCCGCCGCCCCGAAGCTTTAAGCGCATCCGTCTCGCGAACTACTATTTTCATCATGCCCACACGGGCATCAGTTTGTAGTACGGGAGGCCGTCTACAAATGGTGAAAATTTCAAAGCGTTCAGTCGGGAAATTAAAAAGTTATGAGCATTAGAAGATCTTCCCATTAGGCCCCATTAGGCCACAGTAGCCGAACCGGCCTAAAACTTGCGCGGGTCACTTTCACGGACGGGCTCGAAACTGGTGCCAGAAGTTAGCCCCGGACCAGTGCTTCATTGTGAGGCATTGCGTAAAATTTTCCGTCCCCCGAGTGCCGCGCAATAGCCCCTGAAAGGGCTTTCGGCACAATTTTCACGCCCTTATTTGAGCCACTTGTAGCCAAAGGAATTTTGCGCAAATGACTGAGAGGTGCTCCTGGGCACTGCTCATCACTTTGCAATAGGTTCCGGGGCTTTTCGCAAAGGTCGCGTTTTCTCAAACTTTGAGGGCATTAGTGGGTGGGGTGTGAAAACCTCCGAATGCATGGTTCTCAGCTCCTGCTGTGGGCAGCAAGCCAATTTTTTTTCCAAAATGTTGACCTATAAAAGAGCTTACTCGGGTGTGAAAATTATCATTGTGCGCGCGCGCCCCGGACCGCAATTATGATATTTCCTGTTTTCCCATAGGGCCCAAGGCAAATGGGGATAGCAGTTGTACGCGCTTTCTAAGGCTCTGATCGCTTTTAGATTTTGCACGCGGATAGGGCCAACAGAGGCGCAGGTATTGCCATGCGCACCCGCCCGCAACAATGTTTCGATACCGAGTTATCGGGGTGTGGAAGTCCGCCGCCCCGAAGCTTTACGCGCTTCCGTCTCGCGAACTACTCTTTTCATCATGCCCACACGGGCATCAGTTTGTAGTACGGGAGGCCGTCTACAAATGGTGAAAATTTCAAAGCGTTCAGTCGGGAAATTAAAAAGTTATGAGCATTAGAAGATCTTCCCATTAGGCCCCATTAGGCCACAGTAGCCGAACCGACCTAAAACTTGCGCGGGTCACTTTCACGGACGGGCTCGAAACTGGTGCCAGAAGTTAGCCCCCGACCAGTGCTTCATTGTGAGGCATTGCGTAAAATTTTCCGTCCCCCGAGTGCCGCGCAATAGCCCCTGAAAGGGCTTTCGGCACAATTTTCACGCCCTTATTTGAGCCACTTGTAGCCGAAGGAATTTTGCGCAAATGACTGAGAGGTGCTCCTGGGCACTGCTCATCACTTTGCAATAGGTTCCGGGGCTTTTCGCGAAGGTCGCGTTTTCTCAAACTTTGAGGGCATTAGTGGGTGGGGTGTGAAAACCTCCGAATGCATGGTTCTCAGCTCCTGCTGTGGGCAGCAAGCCAATTTTTTTTCCAAAATGTTGACCTATAAAAGAGCTTACTCGGGTGTGAAAATTATCATTGTGCGCGCGCGCCCCGGACCGCAATTATGATATTTCCTGTTTTCCCATAGGGCCCAAGGCAAATGGGGATAGCGGTTGTACGCGCTTTCTAAGGCTCTGATCGCTTTTAGATTTTGCACGCGGATAGGGCCAACAGAGGCGCAGGTATTGCCATGCGCACCCGCCCGCAACAATGTTTCGATACCGAGTTATCGGGGTGTGGAAGTCCGCCGCCCCGAAGCTTTACGCGCTTCCGTCTCGCGAACTACTATTTTCATCATGCCCACACGGGCATCAGTTTGTAGTACGGGAGGCCGTCTACAAATGGTGAAAATTTCAAAGCGTTCAGTCGGGAAATTAAAAAGTTATGAGCATTAGAAGATCTTCCCATTAGGCCCCATTAGGCCACAGTAGCCGAACCGGCCTAAAACTTGCGCGGGTCACTTTCACGGACGGGCTCGAAACTGGTGCCAGAAGTTAGCCCCCGACCAGTGCTTCATTGTGAGGCATTGCGTAAAATTTTCCATCCCCCGAGTGCCGCGCAATAGCCCCTGAAAGGGCTTTCGGCACAATTTTCACGCCCTTATTTGAGCCACTTGTAGCCGAAGGAATTTTGTGCAAATGACTGAGAGGTGCTCCTGGGCACTGCTCATCACTTTGCAATAGGTTCCGGGGCTTTTCGCGAAGGTCGCGTTTTCTCAAACTTTGAGGGCATTAGTGGGTGGGGTGTGAAAACCTCTGAATGCATGGTTCTCAGCTCCTGCTGTGGGCAGCAAGCCAATTTTTTTTCCAAAATGTTGACCTATAAAAGAGCTTACTCGGGTGTGAAAATTATCATTGTGCGCGCGCGCCCCGGACCGCAATTATGATATTTCCTGTTTTCCCATAGGGCCCAAGGCAAATGGGGATAGCGGTTGTACGCGCTTTCTAAGGCTCTGATCGCTTTTAGATTTTGCACGCGGATAGGGCCAACAGAGGCGCAGGTATTGCCATGCGCACCCGCCCGCAACAATGTTTCGATACCGAGTTATCGGGGTGTGGAAGTCCGCCGCCCCGAAGCTTTACGCGCTTCCGTCTCGCGAACTACTATTTTCATCATGCCCACACGGGCATCCGTTTGTAGTACGGGAGGCTGTCTACAAATGGTGAAAATTTCAAAGCGTTCAGTCGGGAAATTAAAAAGTTATGAGCATTAGAAGATCTTCCCATTAGGCCCCATTAGGCCACAGTAGCCGAACCGGCCTAAAACTTGCGCGGGTCACTTTCACGGACGGGCTCGAAACTGGTGCCAGAAGTTAGCCCCCGACCAGTGCTTCATTGTGAGGCATTGCGTAAAATTTTCCGTCCCCCGAGTGCCGCGCAATAGCCCCTGAAAGGGCTTTCGGCACAATTTTCACGCCCTTATTTGAGCCACTTGTAGCCGAAGGAATTTTGCGCAAATGACTGAGAGGTGCTCCTGGGCACTGCTCATCACTTTGCAATAGGTTCCGGGGCTTTTCGCGAAGGTCGCGTTTTCTCAAACTTTGAGGGCATTAGTGGGTGGGGTGTGAAAACCTCCGAATGCATGGTTCTCAGCTCCTGCTGTGGGCAGCAAGCCAATTTTTTTTCCAAAATGTTGACCTATAAAAGAGCTTACTCGGGTGTGAAAATTATCATTGTGCGCGCGCGCCCCGGACCGCAATTATGATATTTCCTGTTTTCCCATAGGGCCCAAGGCAAATGGGGATAGCGGTTGTACGCGCTTTCTAAGGCTCTGATGGCTTTTAGATTTTGCACGCGGATAGGGCCAACAGAGGCGCAGGTATTGCCATGCGCACCCGCCCGCAACAATGTTTCGATACCGAGTTATCGGGGTGTGGAAGTCCGCCGCCCCGAAGCTTTACGCGCTTCCATCTCGCGAACTACTATTTTCATCATGCCCACACGGGCATCAGTTTGTAGTACGGGAGGCCGTCTACAAATGGTGAAAATTTCAAAGCGTTCAGTCGGGAAATTAAAAAGTTATGAGCATTAGAAGATCTTCCCATTAGGCCCCATTAGGCCACAGTAGCCGAACCGGCCTAAAACTTGCGCGGGTCACTTTCACGGACGGGCTCGAAACTGGTGCCAGAAGTTAGCCCCCGACCAGTGCTTCATTGTGAGGCATTGCGTAAAATTTTCCGTCCCCCGAGTGCCGCGCAATAGCCCCTGAAAGGGCTTTCGGCACAATTTTCACGCCCTTATTTGAGCCACTTGTAGCCGAAGGAATTTTGCGCAAATGACTGAGAGGTGCTCCTGGGCACTGCTCATCACTTTGCAATAGGTTCCGGGGCTTTTCGCGAAGGTCGCGTTTTCTCAAACTTTGAGGGCATTAGTGGGTGGGGTGTGAAAACCTCCGAATGCATGGTTCTCAGCTCCTGCTGTGGGCAGCAAGCCAATTTTTTTTCCAAAATGTTGACCTATAAAAGAGCTTACTCGGGTGTGAAAATTATCATTGTGCGCGCGCGCCCCGGACCGCAATTATGATATTTCCTGTTTTCCCATAGGGCCCAAGGCAAATGGGGATAGCGGTTGTACGCGCTTTCTAAGGCTCTGATCGCTTTTAGATTTTGCACGCGGATAGGGCCAACAGAGGCGCAGGTATTGCCATGCGCACCCGCCCGCAACAATGTTTCGATACCGAGTTATCGGGGTGTGGAAGTCCGCCGCCCCGAAGCTTTAAGCGCATCCGTCTCGCGAACTACTATTTTCATCATGCCCACACGGGCATCAGTTTGTAGTACGGGAGGCCGTCTACAAATGGTGAAAATTTCAAAGCGTTCAGTCGGGAAATTAAAAAGTTATGAGCATTAGAAGATCTTCCCATTAGGCCCCATTAGGCCACAGTAGCCGAACCGGCCTAAAACTTGCGCGGGTCACTTTCACGGACGGGCTCGAAACTGGTGCCAGAAGTTAGCCCCCGACCAGTGCTTCATTGTGAGGCATTGCGTAAAATTTTCCGTCCCCCGAGTGCCGCGCAATAGCCCCTGAAAGGGCTTTCGGCACAATTTTCACGCCCTTATTTGAGCCACTTGTAGCCAAAGGAATTTTGCGCAAATGACTGAGAGGTGCTCCTGGGCACTGCTCATCACTTTGCAATAGGTTCCGGGGCTTTTCGCGAAGGTCGCGTTTTCTCAAACTTTGAGGGCATTAGTGGGTGGGGTGTGAAAACCTCCGAATGCATGGTTCTCAGCTCCTGCTGTGGGCAGCAAGCCAATTTTTTTTCCAAAATGTTGACCTATAAAAGAGCTTACTCGGGTGTGAAAATTATCATTGTGCGCGCGCGCCCCGGACCGCAATTATGATATTTCCTGTTTTCCCATAGGGCCCAAGGCAAATGGGGATAGCGGTTGTACGCGCTTTCTAAGGCTCTGATCGCTTTTAGATTTTGCACGCGGATAGGGCCAACAGAGGCGCAGGTATTGCCATGCGCACCCGCCCGCAACAATGTTTCGATACCGAGTTATCGGGGTGTGGAAGTCCGCCGCCCCGAAGCTTTACGCGCTTCCGTCTCGCGAACTACTATTTTCATCATGCCCACACGGGCATCAGTTTGTAGTACGGGAGGCCGTCTACAAATGGTGAAAATTTCAAAGCGTTCAGTCGGGAAATTAAAAAGTTATGAGCATTAGAAGATCTTCCCATTAGGCCCCATTAGGCCACAGTAGCCGAACCGGCCTAAAACTTGCGCGGGTCACTTTCACGGACGGGCTCGAAACTGGTGCCAGAAGTTAGCCCCCGACCAGTGCTTCATTGTGAGGCATTGCGTAAAATTTTCCGTCCCCCGAGTGCCGCGCAATAGCCCCTGAAAGGGCTTTCGGCACAATTTTCACGCCCTTATTTGAGCCACTTGTAGCCGAAGGAATTTTGCGCAAATGACTGAGAGGTGCTCCTGGGCACTGCTCATCACTTTGCAATAGGTTCCGGGGCTTTTCGCGAAGGTCGCGTTTTCTCAAACTTTGAGGGCATTAGTGGGTGGGGTGTGAAAACCTCCGAATGCATGGTTCTCAGCTCCTGCTGTGGGCAGCAAGCCAATTTTTTTTCCAAAATGTTGACCTATAAAAGAGCTTACTCGGGTGTGAAAATTATCATTGTGCGCGCGCGCCCCGGACCGCAATTATGATATTTCCTGTTTTCCCATAGGGCCCAAGGCAAATGGGGATAGCGGTTGTACGCGCTTTCTAAGGCTCTGATCGCTTTTAGATTTTGCACGCGGATAGGGCCAACAGAAACGCAGGTATTGCCATGCGCACCCGCCCGCAACAATGTTTCGATACCGAGTTATCGGGGTGTGGAAGTCCGCCGCCCCGAAGCTTTACGCGCTTCCGTCTCGCGAACTACTATTTTCATCATGCCCACACGGGCATCCGTTTGTAGTACGGGAGGCCGTCTACAAATGGTGAAAATTTCAAAGCGTTCAGTCGGGAAATTAAAAAGTTATGAGCATTAGAAGATCTTCCCATTAGGCCCCATTAGGCCACAGTATCCGAACCGGCCTAAAACTTGCGCGGGTCACTTTCACGGACGGGCTCGAAACTGGTGCCAGAAGTTAGCCCCCGACCAGTGCTTCATTGTGAGGCATTGCGTAAAATTTTCCGTCCCCCGAGTGCCGCGCAATAGCCCCTGAAAGGGCTTTCGGCACAATTTTCACGCCCTTATTTGAGCCACTTGTAGCCGAAGGAATTTTGCGCAAATGACTGAGAGGTGCTCCTGGGCACTGCTCATCACTTTGCAATAGGTTCCGGGGCTTTTCGCGAAGGTCGCGTTTTCTCAAACTTTGAGGGCATTAGTGGGTGGGGTGTGAAAACCTCCGAATGCATGGTTCTCAGCTCCTGCTGTGGGCAGCAAGCCAATTTTTTTTCCAAAATGTTGACCTATAAAAGAGCTTACTCGGGTGTGAAAATTATCATTGTGCGCGCGCGCCCCGGACCGCAATTATGATATTTCCTGTTTTCCCATAGGGCCCAAGGCAAATGGGGATAGCGGTTGTACGCGCTTTCTAAGGCTCTGATCGCTTTTAGATTTTGCACGCGGATAGGGCCAACAGAGGCGCAGGTATTGCCATGCGCACCCGCCCGCAACAATGTTTCGATACCGAGTTATCGGGGTGTGGAAGTCCGCCGCCCCGAAGCTTTACGCGCTTCCGTCTCGCTAACTACTATTTTCATCATGCCCACACGGGCATCAGTTTGTAGTACGGGAGGCCGTCTACAAATGGTGAAAATTTCAAAGCGTTCAGTCGGGAAATTAAAAAGTTATGAGCATTAGAAGATCTTCCCATTAGGCCCCATTAGGCCACAGTAGCCGAACCGGCCTAAAACTTGCGCGGGTCACTTTCACGGACGGGCTCGAAACTGGTGCCAGAAGTTAGCCCCCGACCAGTGCTTCATTGTGAGGCATTGCGTAAAATTTTCCGTCCCCCGAGTGCCGCGCAATAGCCCCTGAAAGGGCTTTCGGCACAATTTTCACGCCCTTATTTGAGCCACTTGTAGCCGAAGGAATTTTGCGCAAATGACTGAGAGGTGCTCCTGGGCACTGCTCATCACTTTGCAATAGGTTCCGGGGCTTTTCCCGAAGGTCGCGTTTTCTCAAACTTTGAGGGCATTAGTGGGTGGGGTGTGAAAACCTCCGAATGCATGGTTCTCAGCTCCTGCTGTGGGCAGCAAGCCAATTTTTTTTCCAAAATGTTGACCTATAAAAGAGCTTACTCGGGTGTGAAAATTATCATTGTGCGCGTGCGCCCCGGACCGCAATTATGATATTTCCTGTTTTCCCATAGGGCCCAAGGCAAATGGGGATAGCGGTTGTACGCGCTTTCTAAGGCTCTGATCGCTTTTAGATTTTGCACGCGGATAGGGCCAACAGAGGCGCAGGTATTGCCATGCGCACCCGCCCGCAACAATGTTTCGATACCGAGTTATCGGGGTGTGGAAGTCCGCCGCCCCAAAGCTTTACGCGCTTCCGTCTCGCGAACTACTATTTTCATCATGCCCACACGGGCATCCGTTTGTAGTACGGGAGGCCGTCTACAAATGGTGAAAATTTCAAAGCGTTCAGTCGGGAAATTAAAAAGTTATGAGCATTAGAAGATCTTCCCATTAGGCCCCATTAGGCCACAGTAGCCGAACCGGCCTAAAACTTGCGCGGGTCACTTTCACGGACGGGCTCCAAACTGGTGCCAGAAGTTAGCCCCCGACCAGTGCTTCATTGTGAGGCATTGCGTAAAATTTTCCGTCCCCCGAATGCCGCGCAATAGCCCCTGAAAGGGCTTTCGGCACAATTTTCACGCCCTTATTTGAGCCACTTGTAGCCGAAGGAATTTTGCGCAAATGACTGAGAGGTGCTCCTGGGCACTGCTCATCACTTTGCAATAGGTTCCGGGGCTTTTCGCGAAGGTCGCGTTTTCTCAAACTTTGAGGGCATTAGTGGGTGGGGTGTGAAAACCTCCGAATGCATGGTTCTCAGCTCCTGCTGTGGGCAGCAAGCCAATTTTTTTTCCAAAATGCTGACCTATAAAAGAGCTTACTCGGGTGTGAAAATTATCATTGTGCGCGCGCGCCCCGGACCGCAATTATGATATTTCCTGTTTTCCCATAGGGCCCAAGGCAAATGGGGATAGCGGTTGTACGCGCTTTCTAAGGCTCTGATCGCTTTTAGATTTTGCACGCGGATAGGGCCAACAGAGGCGCAGGTATTGCCATGCGCACCCGCCCGCAACAATGTTTCGATACCGAGTTATCGGGGTGTGGAAGTCCGCCGCCCCGAAGCTTTACGCGCTTCCGTCTCGCGAACTACTATTTTCATCATGCCCACACGGGCATCAGTTTGTAGTACGGGAGGCCGTCTACAAATGGTGAAAATTTCAAAGCGTTCAGTCGGGAAATTAAAAAGTTATGAGCATTAGAAGATCTTCCCATTAGGCCCCATTAGGCCACAGTAGCCGAACCGGCCTAAAACTTGCGCGGGTCACTTTCACGGACGGGCTCGAAACTGGTGCCAGAAGTTAGCCCCCGACCAGTGCTTCATTGTGAGGCATTGCGTAAAATTTTCCGTCCCCCGAGTGCTGCGCAATAGCCCCTGAAAGGGCTTTCGGCACAATTTTCACGCCCTTATTTGAGCCACTTGTAGCCGAAGGAATTTTGCGCAAATGACTGAGAGGTGCTCCTGGGCACTGCTCATCACTTTGCAATAGGTTCCGGGGCTTTTCGCGAAGGTCGCGTTTTCTCAAACTTTGAGGGCATTAGTGGGTGGGGTGTGAAAACCTCCGAATGCATGGTTCTCAGCTCCTGCTGTGGGCAGCAAGCCAATTTTTTTTCCAAAATGTTGACCTATAAAAGAGCTTACTCGGGTGTGAAAATTATCATTGTGCGCGCGCGCCCCGGACCGCAATTATGATATTTCCTGTTTTCCCATAGGGCCCAAGGCAAATGGGGATAGCGGTTGTACGCGCTTTCTAAGGCTCTGATCGCTTTTAGATTTTGCACGCGGATAGGGCCAACAGAGGCGCAGGTATTGCCATGCGCACCCGCCCGCAACAATGTTTCGATACCGAGTTATCGGGGTGTGGAAGTCCGCCGCCCCAAAGCTTTACGCGCTTCCGTCTCGCGAACTACTATTTTCATCATGCCCACACGGGCATCCGTTTGTAGTACGGGAGGCCGTCTACAAATGGTGAAAATTTCAAAGCGTTCAGTCGGGAAATTAAAAAGTTATGAGCATTAGAAGATCTTCCCATTAGGCCCCATTAGGCCACAGTAGCCGAACCGGCCTAAAACTTGCGCGGGTCACTTTCACGGACGGGCTCGAAACTGGTGCCAGAAGTTAGCCCCCGACCAGTGCTTCATTGTGAGGCATTGCGTAAAATTTTCCGTCCCCCGAGTGCCGCGCAATAGCCCCTGAAAGGGCTTTCGGCACAATTTTCACGCCCTTATTTGAGCCACTTGTAGCCGAAGGAATTTTGCGCAAATGACTGAGAGGTGCTCCTGGGCACTGCTCATCACTTTGCAATAGGTTCCGGGGCTTTTCGCGAAGGTCACGTTTTCTCAAACTTTGAGGGCATTAGTGGGTGGGGTGTGAAAACCTCCGAATGCATGGTTCTCAGCTCCTGCTGTGGGCAGCAAGCCAATTTTTTTTCCAAAATGTTGACCTATAAAAGAGCTTACTCGGGTGTGAAAATTATCATTGTGCGCGCGCGCCCCGGACCGCAATTATGATATTTCCTGTTTTCCCATAGGGCCCAAGGCAAATGGGGATAGCGGTTGTACGCGCTTTCTAAGGCTCTGATCGCTTTTAGATTTTGCACGCGGATAGGGCCAACAGAGGCGCAGGTATTGCCATGCGCACCCGCCCGCAACAATGTTTCGATACCGAGTTATCGGGGTGTGGAAGTCCGCCGCCCCGAAGCTTTACGCGCTTCCGTCTCGCGAACTACTATTTTCATCATGCCCACACGGGCATCAGTTTGTAGTACGGGAGGCCGTCTACAAATGGTGAAAATTTCAAAGCGTTCAGTCGGGAAATTAAAAAGTTATGAGCATTAGAAGATCTTCCCATTAGGCCCCATTAGGCCACAGTAGCCGAACCGGCCTAAAACTTGCGCGGGTCACTTTCACGGACGGGCTCGAAACTGGTGCCAGAAGTTAGCCCCCGACCAGTGCTTCATTGTGAGGCATTGCGTAAAATTTTCCGTCCCCCGAGTGCCGCGCAATAGCCCCTGAAAGGGCTTTCGGCACAATTTTCACGCCCTTATTTGAGCCACTTGTAACCGAAGGAATTTTGCGCAAATGACTGAGAGGTGCTCCTGGGCACTGCTCATCACTTTGCAATAGGTTCCGGGGCTTTTCGCGAAGGTCGCGTTTTCTCAAACTTTGAGGGCATTAGTGGGTGGGGTGTGAAAACCTCCGAATGCATGGTTCTCAGCTCCTGCTGTGGGCAGCAAGCCAATTTTTTTTCCAAAATGTTGACCTATAAAAGAGCTTACTCGGGTGTGAAAATTATCATTGTGCGCGCGCGCCCCGGACCGCAATTATGATATTTCCTGTTTTCCAATAGGGCCCAAGGCAAATGGGGATAGCGGTTGTACGCGCTTTCTAAGGCTCTGATCGCTTTTAGATTTTGCACGCGGATAGGGCCAACAGAGGCGCAGGTATTGCCATGCGCACCCGCCCGCAACAATGTTTCGATACCGAGTTATCGGGGTGTGGAAGTCCGCCGCCCCGAAGCTTTACGCGCTTCCGTCTCGCAAACTACTATTTTCATCATGCCCACACGGGCATCCGTTTGTAGTACGGGAGGCCGTCTACAAATTGTGAAAATTTCAAAGCGTTCAGTCGGGAAATTAAAAAGTTATGAGCATTAGAAGATCTTCCCATTAGGCCCCATTAGGCCACAGTAGTCGAACCGGCCTAAAACTTGCGCGGGTCACTTTCACGGACGGGCTCGAAACTGGTGCCAGAAGTTAGCCCCCGACCAGTGCTTCATTGTGAGGCATTGCGTAAAATTTTCCGTCCCCCGAGTGCCGCGCAATAGCCCCTGAAAGGGCTTTCGGCACAATTTTTACGCCCTTATTTGAGCCACTTGTAGCCGAAGGAATTTTGCGCAAATGACTGAGAGGTGCTCCTGGGCACTGCTCATCACTTTGCAAAAGGGTTCCGGGGCTTTTCTCGAAGGTCGCGTTTTCTCAAACTTTGAGGGCATTAGTGGGTGGGGTGTGAAAACCTCCGAATGCATGGTTCTCAGCTCCTGCTGTGGGCAGCAAGCCAATTTTTTTTCCAAAATGTTGACCTATAAAAGAGCTTACTCGGGTGTGAAAATTATCATTGTGCGCGCGCGCCCCGGACCGCAATTATGATATTTCCTGTTTTCCCATAGGGCCCAAGGCAAATGGGGATAGCGGTTGTACGCGCTTTCTAAGGCTCTGATCGCTTTTAGATTTTGCACGCGGATAGGGCCAACAGAGGCGCAGGTATTGCCATGCGCACCCGCCCGCAACAATGTTTCGATACCGAGTTATCGGGGTGTGGAAGTCCGCCGCCCCGAAGCTTTACGCGCTTCCGTCTCGCGAACTACTATTTTCATCATGCCCACACGGGCATCCGTTTGTAGTACGGGAGGCCGTCTACAAATGGTGAAAATTTCAAAGCGTTCAGTCGGGAAATTAAAAAGTTATGAGCATTAGAAGATCTTCCCATTAGGCCCCATTAGGCCACAGTAGCCGAACCGGCCTAAAACTTGCGCGGGTCACTTTCACGGACGGGCTCGAAACTGGTGCCAGAAGTTAGCCCCCGACCAGTGCTTCATTGTGAGGCATTGCGTAAAATTTTCCGTCCCCCGAGTGCCGCGCAATAGCCCCTGAAAGGGCTTTCGGCACAATTTTCACGCCCTTATTTGAGCCACTTGTAGCCGAAGGAATTTTGCGCAAATGACTGAGAGGTGCTCCTGGGCACTGCTCATCACTTTGCAATAGGTTCCGGGGCTTTTCGCGAAGGTCGCGTTTTCTCAAACTTTGAGGGCATTAGTGGGTGGGGTGTGAAAACCTCCGAATGCATGGTTCTCAGCTCCTGCTGTGGGCAGCAAGCCAATTTTTTTTCCAAAATGTTGACCTATAAAAGAGCTTACTCGGGTGTGAAAATTATCATTGTGCGCGCGCGCCCCGGACCGCAATTATGATATTTCCTGTTTTCCCATAGGGCCCAAGGCAAATGGGGATAGCGGTTGTACGCGCTTTCTAAGGCTCTGATCGCTTTTAGATTTTGCACGCGGATAGGGCCAACAGAGGCGCAGGTATTGCCATGCGCACCCGCCCGCAACAATGTTTCGATACCGAGTTATCGGGGTGTGGAAGTCCGCCGCCCCGAAGCTTTACGCGCTTCCGTCTCGCGAACTACTATTTTCATCATGCCCACACGGGCATCCGTTTGTAGTACGGGAGGCCGTCTACAAATGGTGAAAATTTCAAAGCGTTCAGTCGGGAAATTAAAAAGTTATGAGCATTAGAAGATCTTCCCATTAGGCCCCATTAGGCCACAGTAGCCGAACCGGCCTAAAACTTGCGCTGGTCACTTTCACGGACGGGCTCAAAACTGGTGCCAGAAGTTAGCCCCCGACCAGTGCTTCATTGTGAGGCATTGCATAAAATTTTCCGTCCCCCGAGTGCCGCGCAATAGCCCCTGAAAGGGCTTTCGGCACAATTTTCACGCCCTTATTTGAGCCACTTGTAGCCGAAGGAATTTTGCGCAAATGACTGAGAGGTGCTCCTGGGCACTGCTCATCACTTTGCAATAGGTTCCGGGGCTTTTCGCGAAGGTCGCGTTTTCTCAAACTTTGAGGGCATTAGTGGGTGGGGTGTGAAAACCTCCGAATGCATGGTTCTCAGCTCCTGCTGTGGGCAGCAAGCCAATTTTTTTTCCAAAATGTTGACCTATAAAAGAGCTTACTCGGGTGTGAAAATTATCATTGTGCGCGCGCGCCCCGGACCGCAATTATGATATTTCCTGTTTTCCCATAGGGCCCAAGGCAAATGGGGATAGCGGTTGTACGCGCTTTCTAAGGCTCTGATCGCTTTTAGATTTTGCACGCGGATAGGGCCAACAGAGGCGCAGGTATTGCCATGCGCACCCGCCCGCAACAATGTTTCGATACCGAGTTATCGGGGTGTGGAAGTCGGCCGCCCCGAAGCTTTACGCGCTTCCGTCTCGCGAACTACTATTTTCATCATGCCCACACGGGCATCCGTTTGTAGTACGGGAGGCCGTCTACAAATGGTGAAAATTTCAAAGCGTTCAGTCGGGAAATTAAAAAGTTATGAGCATTAGAAGATCTTCCCATTAGGCCCCATTAGGCCACAGTAGCCGAACCGGCCTAAAACTTGCGCGGGTCACTTTCACGGACGGGCTCGAAACTGGTGCCAGAAGTTAGCCCCCGACCAGTGCTTCATTGTGAGGCATTGCGTAAAATTTTCCGTCCCCCTAGTGCCGCGCAATAGCCCCTGAAAGGGCTTTCGGCACAATTTTCACGCCCTTATTTGAGCCACTTGTAGCCGAAGGAATTTTGCGCAAATGACTGAGAGGTGCTCCTGGGCACTGCTCATCACTTTGCAATAGGTTCCGGGGCTTTTCGCGAAGGTCGCGTTTTCTCAAACTTTGAGGGCATTAGTGGGTGGGGTGTGAAAACCTCCGAATGCATGGTTCTCAGCTCCTGCTGTGGGCAGCAAGCCAATTTTTTTTCCAAAATGTTGACCTATAAAAGAGCTTACTCGGGTGTGAAAATTATCATTGTGCGCGCGCGCCCCGGACCGCAATTATGATATTTCCTGTTTTCCCATAGGGCCCAAGGCAAATGGGGATAGCGGTTGTACGCGCTTTCTAAGGCTCTGATCGCTTTTAGATCTTGCACGCGGATAGGGCCAACAGAGGCGCAGGTATTGCCATGCACACCCGCCCGCAACAATGTTTCGATACCGAGTTATCGGGGTGTGGAAGTCCGCCGCCCCGAAGCTTTACGCGCTTCCGTCTCGCGAACTACTATTTTCATCATGCCCACACGGGCATCCGTTTGTAGTACGGGAGGCCGTCTACAAATGGTGAAAATTTCAAAGCGTTCAGTCGGGAAATTAAAAAGTTATGAGCATTAGAAGATCTTCCCATTAGGCCCCATTAGGCCACAGTAGCCGAACCGGCCTAAAACTTGCGCGGGTCACTTTCACGGACGGGCTCGAAACTGGTGCCAGAAGTTAGCCCCCGACCAGTGCTTCATTGTGAGGCATTGCGTAAAATTTTCCGTCCCCCGAGTGCCGCGCAATAGCCCCTGAAAGGGCTTTCGGCACAATTTTCACGCCCTTATTTGAGCCACTTGTAGCCGAAGGAATTTTGCGCAAATGACTGAGAGGTGCTCCTGGGCACTGCTCATCACTTTGCAATAGGTTCCGGGGCTTTTCGCGAAGGTCGCGTTTTCTCAAACTTTGAGGGCATTAGTGGGTGGGGTGTGAAAACCTCCGAATGCATGGTTCTCAGCTCCTGCTGTGGGCAGCAAGCCAATTTTTTTTCCAAAATGTTGACCTATAAAAGAGCTTACTCGGGTGTGAAAATTATCATTGTGCGCGCGCGCCCCGGACCGCAATTATGATATTTCCTGTTTTCCCATAGGGCCCAAGGCAAATGGGGATAGCGGTTGTACGCGCTTTCTAAGGCTCTGATCGCTTTTAGATTTTGCACGCGGATAGGGCCAACAGAGGCGCAGGTATTGCCATGCGCACCCGCCCGCAACAATGTTTCGATACCGAGTTATCGGGGTGTGGAAGTCCGCCGCCCCGAAGCTTTACGCGCTTCCGTCTCGCGAACTACTATTTTCATCATGCCCACACGGGCATCCGTTTGTAGTACGGGAGGCCGTCTACAAATGGTGAAAATTTCAAAGCGTTCAGTCGGGAAATTAAAAAGTTATGAGCATTAGAAGATCTTCCCATTAGGCCCCATTAGGCCACAGTAGCCGAACCGGCCTAAAACTTGCGCGGGTCACTTTCACGGACGGGCTCGAAACTGGTGCCAGAAGTTAGCCCCCGACCAGTGCTTCATTGTGAGGCATTGCGTAAAATTTTCCGTCCCCCGAGTGCCGCGCAATAGCCCCTGAAAGGGCTTTCGGCACAATTTTCACGCCCTTATTTGAGCCACTTGTAGCCGAAGGAATTTTGCGCAAATGACTGAGAGGTGCTCCTGGGCACTGCTCATCACTTTGCAATAGGTTCCGGGGCTTTTCGCGAAGGTCGCGTTTTCTCAAACTTTGAGGGCATTAGTGGGTGGGGTGTGAAAACCTCCGAATGCATGGTTCTCAGCTCCTGCTGTGGGCAGCAAGCCAATTTTTTTCCAAAATGTTGACCTATAAAAGAGCTTACTCGGGTGTGAAAATTATCATTGTGCGCGCGCGCCCCGGACCGCAATTATGATATTTCCTGTTTTCCCATAGGGCCCAAGGCAAATGGGGATAGCGGTTGTACGCGCTTTCTAAGGCTCTGATCGCTTTTAGATTTTGCACGCGGATAGGGCCAACAGAGGCGCAGGTATTGCCATGCGCACCCGCCCGCAACAATGTTTCGATACCGAGTTATCGGGGTGTGGAAGTCCGCCGCCCCGAAGCTTTACGCGCTTCCGTCTCGCGAACTTCTATTTTCATCATGCCCACACGGGCATCCGTTTGTAGTACGGGAGGCCGTCTACAAATGGTGAAAATTTCAAAGCGTTCAGTCGGGAAATTAAAAAGTTATGAGCATTAGAAGATCTTCCCATTAGGCCCCATTAGGCCACAGTAGCCGAACCGGCCTAAAACTTGCGCGGGTCACTTTCACGGACGGGCTCGAAACTGGTGCCAGAAGTTAGCCCCCGACCAGTGCTTCATTGTGAGGCATTGCGTAAAATTTTCCGTCCCCCGAGTGCCGCGCAATAGCCCCTGAAAGGGCTTTCGGCACAATTTTCACGCCCTTATTTGAGCCACTTGTAGCCGAAGGAATTTTGCACAAATGACTGAGAGGTGCTCCTGGGCACTGCTCATCACTTTGCAATAGGTTCCGGGGCTTTTCGCGAAGGTCGCGTTTTCTCAAACTTTGAGGGCATTAGTGGGTGGGGTGTGAAAACCTCCGAATGCATGGTTCTCAGCTCCTGCTGTGGGCAGCAAGCCAATTTTTTTCCAAAATGTTGACCTATAAAAGAGCTTACTCGGGTGTGAAAATTATCATTGTGCGCGCGCGCCCCGGACCGCAATTATGATATTTCCTGTTTTCCCATAGGGCCCAAGGCAAATGGGGATAGCGGTTGTACGCGCTTTCTAAGGCTCTGATCGCTTTTAGATTTTGCACGCGGATAGGGCCAACAGAGGCGCAGGTATTGCCATGCGCACCCGCCCGCAACAATGTTTCGATACCGAGTTATCGGGGTGTGGAAGTCCGCCGCCCCGAAGCTTTACGCGCTTCCGTCTCGCGAACTACTATTTTCATCATGCCCACACGGGCATCCGTTTGTAGTACGGGAGGCCGTCTACAAATGGTGAAAATTTCAAAGCGTTCAGTCGGGAAATTAAAAAGTTATGAGCATTAGAAGATCTTCCCATTAGGCCCCATTAGGCCACAGTAGCCGAACCGGCCTAAAACTTGCGCGGGTCACTTTCACGGACGGGCTCGAAACTGGTGCCAGAAGTTAGCCCCCGACCAGTGCTTCATTGTGAGGCATTGCGTAAAATTTTCCGTCCCCCGAGTGCCGCGCAATAGCCCCTGAAAGGGCTTTCGGCACAATTTTCACGCCCTTATTTGAGCCACTTGTAGCCGAAGGAATTTTGCGCAAATGACTGAGAGGTGCTCCTGGGCACTGCTCATCACTTTGCAATAGGTTCCGGGGCTTTTCGCGAAGGTCGCGTTTTCTCAAACTTTGAGGGCATTAGTGGGTGGGGTGTGAAAACCTCCGAATGCATGGTTCTCAGCTCCTGCTGTGGGCAGCAAGCCAATTTTTTTTCCAAAATGTTGACCTATAAAAGAGCTTACTCGGGTGTGAAAATTATCATTGTGCGCGCGCGCCCCGGACCGCAATTATGATATTTCCTGTTTTCCCATAGGGCCCAAGGCAAATGGGGATAGCGGTTGTACGCGCTTTCTAAGGCTCTGATCGCTTTTAGATTTTGCACGCGGATAGGGCCAACAGAGGCGCAGGTATTGCCATGCGCACCCGCCCGCAACAATGTTTCGATACCGAGTTATCGGGGTGTGGAAGTCCGCCGCCCCGAAGCTTTACGCGCTTCCGTCTCGCGAACTACTATTTTCATCATGCCCACACGGGCATCCGTTTGTAGTACGGGAGGCCGTCTACAAATGGTGAAAATTTCAAAGCGTTCAGTCGGGAAATTAAAAAGTTATGAGCATTAGAAGATCTTCCCATTAGGCCCCATTAGGCCACAGTAGCCGAACCGGCCTAAAACTTGCGCTGGTCACTTTCACGGACGGGCTCGAAACTGGTGCCAGAAGTTAGCCCCCGACCAGTGCTTCATTGTGAGGCATTGCATAAAATTTTCCGTCCCCCGAGTGCCGCGCAATAGCCCCTGAAAGGGCTTTCGGCACAATTTTCACGCCCTTATTTGAGCCACTTGTAGCCGAAGGAATTTTGCGCAAATGACTGAGAGGTGCTCCTGGGCACTGCTCATCACTTTGCAATAGGTTCCGGGGCTTTTCGCGAAGGTCGCGTTTTCTCAAACTTTGAGGGCATTAGTGGGTGGGGTGTGAAAACCTCCGAATGCATGGTTCTCAGCTCCTGCTGTGGGCAGCAAGCCAATTTTTTTTCCAAAATGTTGACCTATAAAAGAGCTTACTCGGGTGTGAAAATTATCATTGTGCGCGCGCGCCCCGGACCGCAATTATGATATTTCCTGTTTTCCCATAGGGCCCAAGGCAAATGGGGATAGCGGTTGTACGCGCTTTCTAAGGCTCTGATCGCTTTTAGATTTTGCACGCGGATAGGGCCAACAGAGGCGCAGGTATTGCCATGCGCACCCGCCCGCAACAATGTTTCGATACCGAGTTATCGGGGTGTGGAAGTCCGCCGCCCCGAAGCTTTACGCGCTTCCGTCTCGCGAACTACTATTTTCATCATGCCCACACGGGCATCCGTTTGTAGTACGGGAGGCCGTCTACAAATGGTGAAAATTTCAAAGCGTTCAGTCGGGAAATTAAAAAGTTATGAGCATTAGAAGATCTTCCCATTAGGCCCCATTAGGCCACAGTAGCCGAACCGGCCTAAAACTTGCGCGGGTCACTTTCACGGACGGGCTCGAAACTGGTGCCAGAAGTTAGCCCCCGACCAGTGCTTCATTGTGAGGCATTGCGTAAAATTTTCCGTCCCCCGAGTGCCGCGCAATAGCCCCTGAAAGGGCTGTCGGCACAATTTTCACGCCCTTATTTGAGCCACTTGTAGCCGAAGGAATTTTGCGCAAATGACTGAGAGGTGCTCCTGGGCACTGCTCATCACTTTGCAATAGGTTCCGGGGCTTTTCGCGAAGGTCGCGTTTTCTCAAACTTTGAGGGCATTAGTGGGTGGGGTGTGAAAACCTCCGAATGCATGGTTCTCAGCTCCTGCTGTGGGCAGCAAGCCAATTTTTTTTCCAAAATGTTGACCTATAAAAGAGCTTACTCGGGTGTGAAAATTATCATTGTGCGCGCGCGCCCCGGACCGCAATTATGATATTTCCTGTTTTCCCATAGGGCCCAAGGCAAATGGGGATAGCGGTTGTACGCGCTTTCTAAGGCTCTGATCGCTTTTAGATCTTGCACACGGATAGGGCCAACAGAGGCGCAGGTATTGCCATGCACACCCGCCCGCAACAATGTTTCGATACCGAGTTATCGGGGTGTGGAAGTCCGCCGCCCCGAAGCTTTACGCGCTTCCGTCTCGCGAACTACTATTTTCATCATGCCCACACGGGCATCCGTTTGTAGTACGGGAGGCCGTCTACAAATGGTGAAAATTTCAAAGCGTTCAGTCGGGAAATTAAAAAGTTATGAGCATTAGAAGATCTTCCCATTAGGCCCCATTAGGCCACAGTAGCCGAACCGGCCTAAAACTTGCGCGGGTCACTTTCATGGACGGGCTCGAAACTGGTGCCAGAAGTTAGCCCCCGACCAGTGCTTCATTGTGAGGCATTGCGTAAAATTTTCCGTCCCCCGAGTGCCGCGCAATAGCCCCTGAAAGGGCTTTCGGCACAATTTTCACGCCCTTATTTGAGCCACTTGTAGCCGAAGGAATTTTGCGCAAATGACTGAGAGGTGCTCCTGGGCACTGCTCATCACTTTGCAATAGGTTCCGGGGCTTTTCGCGAAGGTCGCGTTTTCTCAAACTTTGAGGGCATTAGTGGGTGGGGTGTGAAAACCTCCGAATGCATGGTTCTCAGCTCCTGCTGTGGGCAGCAAGCCAATTTTTTTTCCAAAATGTTGACCTATAAAAGAGCTTACTCGGGTGTGAAAATTATCATTGTGCGCGCGCGCCCCGGACCGCAATTATGATATTTCCTGTTTTCCCATAGGGCCCAAGGCAAATGGGGATAGCGGTTGTACGCGCTTTCTAAGGCTCTGATCGCTTTTAGATTTTGCACGCGGATAGGGCCAACAGAGGCGCAGGTATTGCCATGCGCACCCGCCCGCAACAATGTTTCGATACCGAGTTATCGGGGTGTGGAAGTCCGCCGCCCCGAAGCTTTACGCGCTTCCGTCTCGCGAACTACTATTTTCATCATGCCCACACGGGCATCCGTTTGTAGTACGGGAGGCCGTCTACAAATGGTGAAAATTTCAAAGCGTTCAGTCGGGAAATTAAAAAGTTATGAGCATTAGAAGATCTTCCCATTAGGCCCCATTAGGCCACAGTAGCCGAACCGGCCTAAAACTTGCGCGGGTCACTTTCACGGACGGGCTCGAAACTGGTGCCAGAAGTTAGCCCCCGACCAGTGCTTCATTGTGAGGCATTGCGTAAAATTTTCCGTCCCCCGAGTGCCGCGCAATAGCCCCTGAAAGGGCTTTCGGCACAATTTTCACGCCCTTATTTGAGCCACTTGTAGCCGAAGGAATTTTGCGCAAATGACTGAGAGGTGCTCCTGGGCACTGCTCATCACTTTGCAATAGGTTCCGGGGCTTTTCGCGAAGGTCGCGTTTTCTCAAACTTTGAGGGCATTAGTGGGTGGGGTGTGAAAACCTCCGAATGCATGGTTCTCAGCTCCTGCTGTGGGCAGCAAGCCAATTTTTTTTCCAAAATGTTGACCTATAAAAGAGCTTACTCGGGTGTGAAAATTATCATTGTGCGCGCGCGCCCCGGACCGCAATTATGATATTTCCTGTTTTCCCATAGGGCCCAAGGCAAATGGGGATAGCGGTTGTACGCGCTTTCTAAGGCTCTGATCGCTTTTAGATTTTGCACGCGGATAGGGCCAACAGAGGCGCAGGTATTGCCATGCGCACCCGCCCGCAACAATGTTTCGATACCGAGTTATCGGGGTGTGGAAGTCCGCCGCCCCGAAGCTTTACGCGCTTCCGTCTCGCGAACTACTATTTTCATCATGCCCACACGGGCATCCGTTTGTAGTACGGGAGGCCGTCTACAAATGGTGAAAATTTCAAAGCGTTCAGTCGGGAAATTAAAAAGTTATGAGCATTAGAAGATCTTCCCATTAGGCCCCATTAGGCCACAGTAGCCGAACCGGCCTAAAACTTGCGCGGGTCACTTTCACGGACGGGCTCGAAACTGGTGCCAGAAGTTAGCCCCCGACCAGTGCTTCATTGTGAGGCATTGCGTAAAATTTTCCGTCCCCCGAGTGCCGCGCAATAGCCCCTGAAAGGGCTTTCGGCACAATTTTCACGCCCTTATTTGAGCCACTTGTAGCCGAAGGAATATTGCACAAATGACTGAGAGGTGCTCCTGGGCACTGCTCATCACTTTGCAATAGGTTCCGGGGCTTTTCGCGAAGGTCGCGTTTTCTCAAACTTTGAGGGCATTAGTGGGTGGGGTGTGAAAACCTCCGAATGCATGGTTCTCAGCTCCTGCTGTGGGCAGCAAGCCAATTTTTTTTTCCAAAATGTTGACCTATAAAAGAGCTTACTCGGGTGTGAAAATTATCATTGTGCGCGCGCGCCCCGGACCGCAATTATGATATTTCCTGTTTTCCCATAGGGCCCAAGGCAAATGGGGATAGCGGTTGTACGCGCTTTCTAAGGCTCTGATCGCTTTTAGATTTTGCACGCGGATAGGGCCAACAGAGGCGCAGGTATTGCCATGCGCACCCGCCCGCAACAATGTTTCGATACCGAGTTATCGGGGTGTGGAAGTCCGCCGCCCCGAAGCTTTACGCGCTTCCGTCTCGCGAACTACTATTTTCATCATGCCCACACGGGCATCCGTTTGTAGTACGTAAGGCTGTCTACAAATGGTGAAAATTTCAAAGCGTTCAGTCGGGAAATTAAAAAGTTATGAGCATTAGAAGATCTTCCCATTAGGCCCCATTAGGCCACAGTAGCGGAACCGGCCTAAAACTTGCGCGGGTCACTTTCACGGACGGGCTCGAAACTGGTGCCAGAAGTTAGCCCCCGACCAGTGCTTCATTGTGAGGCATTGCGTAAAATTTTCCGTCCCCCGAGTGCCGCGCAATAGCCCCTGAAAGGGCTTTCGGCACAATTTTCACGCCCTTATTTGAGCCACTTGTAGCCGAAGGAATTTTGCGCAAATGACTGAGAGGTGCTCCTGGGCACTGCTCATCACTTTGCAATAGGTTCCGGGGCTTTTCGCGAAGGTCGCGTTTTCTCAAACTTTGAGGGCATTAGTGGGTGGGGTGTGAAAACCTCCGAATGCATGGTTCTCAGCTCCTGCTGTGGGCAGCAAGCCAATTTTTTTTCCAAAATGTTGACCTATAAAAGAGCTTACTCGGGTGTGAAAATTATCATTGTGCGCGCGCGCCCTGGACCGCAATTATGATATTTCCTGTTTTCCCATAGGGCCCAAGGCAAATGGGGATAGCGGTTGTACGCGCTTTCTAAGGCTCTGATCGCTTTTAGATTTTGCACGCGGATAGGGCCAACAGAGGCGCAGGTATTGCCATGCGCACCCGCCCGCAACAATGTTTCGATACCGAGTTATCGGGGTGTGGAAGTCCGCCGCCCCGAAGCTTTACGCGCTTCCGTCTCGCGAACTACTATTTTCATCATGCCCACATGGGCATCCGTTTGTAGTACGGGAGGCCGTCTACAAATGGTGAAAATTTCAAAGCGTTCAGTCGGGAAATTAAAAAGTTATGAGCATTAGAAGATCTTCCCATTAGGCCCCATTAGGCCACAGTAGCCGAACCGGCCTAAAACTTGCGCGGGTCACTTTCACGGACGGGCTCGAAACTGGTGCCAGAAGTTAGCCCCCGACCAGTGCTTCATTGTGAAGCATTGCGTAAAATTTTCCGTCCCCCGAGTGCCGCGCAATAGCCCCTGAAAGGGCTTTCGGCACAATTTTCACGCCCTTATTTGAGCCACTTGTAGCCGAAGGAATTTTGCGCAAATGACTGAGAGGTGCTCCTGGGCACTGCTCATCACTTTGCAATAGGTTCCGGGGCTTTTCGCGAAGGTCGCGTTTTCTCAAACTTTGAGGGCATTAGTGGGTGGGGTGTGAAAACCTCCGAATGCATGGTTCTCAGCTCCTGCTGTGGGCAGCAAGCCAATTTTTTTTCCAAAATGTTGACCTATAAAAGAGCTTACTCGGGTGTGAAAATTATCATTGTGCGCGCGCGCCCCGGACCGCAATTATGATATTTCCTGTTTTCCCATAGGGCCCAAGGCAAATAGGGATAGCGGTTGTACGCGCTTTCTAAGGCTCTGATCGCTTTTAGATTTTGCACGCGGATAGGGCCAACAGAGGCGCAGGTATTGCCATGCGCACCCGCCCGCAACAATGTTTCGATACCGAGTTATCGGGGTGTGGAAGTCCGCCGCCCCGAAGCTTTACGCGCTTCCGTCTCGCGAACTACTATTTTCATCATGCCCACACGGGCATCCGTTTGTAGTACGGGAGGCCTTCTACAAATGGTGAAAATTTCAAAGCGTTCAGTCGGGAAATTAAAAAGTTATGAGCATTAGAAGATCTTCCCATTAGGCCCCATTAGGCCACAGTAGCCATACCGGCCTAAAACTTGCGCGGGTCACTTTCACGGACGGGCTCGAAACTGGTGCCAGAAGTTAGCCCCCGACCAGTGCTTCATTGTGAGGCATTGCGTAAAATTTTCCGTCCCCCGAGTGCCGCGCAATAGCCCCTGAAAGGGCTTTCGGCACAATTTTCACGCCCTTATTTGAGCCACTTGTAGCCGAAGGAATTTTGCGCAAATGACTGAGAGGTGCTCCTGGGCACTGCTCATCACTTTGCAATAGGTTCCGGGGCTTTTCGCGAAGGTCGCGTTTTCTCAAACTTTGAGGGCATTAGTGGGTGGGGTGTGAAAACCTCCGAATGCATGGTTCTCAGCTCCTGCTGTGGGCAGCAAGCCAATTTTTTTTCCAAAATGTTGACCTATAAAAGAGCTTACTCGGGTGTGAAAATTATCATTGTGCGCGCGCGCCCCGGACCGCAATTATGATATTTCCTGTTTTCCCATAGGGCCCAAGGCAAATGGGGATAGCGGTTGTACGCGCTTTCTAAGGCTCTGATCGCTTTTAGATTTTGCACGCGGATAGGGCCAACAGAGGCGCAGGTATTGCCATGCGCACCCGCCCGCAACAATGTTTCGATACCGAGTTATCGGGGTGTGGAAGTCCGCCGCCCCGAAGCTTTACGCGCTTCCGTCTCGCGAACTACTATTTTCATCATGCCCACACGGGCATCCGTTTGTAGTACGGGAGGCCGTCTACAAATGGTGAAAATTTCAAAGCGTTCAGTCGGGAAATTAAAAAGTTATGAGCATTAGAAGATCTTCTCATTAGGCCCCATTAGGCCACAGTAGCCGAACCGGCCTAAAACTTGCGCGGGTCACTTTCACGGACGGGCTCGAAACTGGTGCCAGAAGTTAGCCCCCGACCAGTGCTTCATTGTGAGGCATTGCGTAAAATTTTCCGTCCCCCGAGTGCCGCGCAATAGCCCCTGAAAGGGCTTTCGGCACAATTTTCACGCCCTTATTTGAGCCACTTGTAGCCGAAGGAATTTTGCGCAAATAACTGAGAGGTGCTCCTGGGCACTGCTCATCACTTTGCAATAGGTTCTGGGGCTTTTCGCGAAGGTCGCGTTTTCTCAAACTTTGAGGGCATTAGTGGGTGGGGTGTGAAAACCTCCGAATGCATGGTTCTCAGCTCCTGCTGTGGGCAGCAAGCCAATTTTTTTTCCAAAATGTTGACCTATAAAAGAGCTTACTCGGGTGTGAAAATTATCATTGTGCGCGCGCGCCCCGGACCGCAATTATGATATTTCCTGTTTTCCCATAGGGCCCAAGGCAAATGGGGATAGCGGTTGTACGCGCTTTCTAAGGCTCTGATCGCTTTTAGATTTTGCACGCGGATAGGGCCAACAGAGGCGCAGGTATTGCCATGCGCACCCGCCCGCAACAATGTTTCGATACTGAGTTATCGGGGTGTGGAAGTCCGCCGCCCCGAAGCTTTACGCGCTTCCGTCTCGCGAACTACTATTTTCATCATGCCCACACGGGCATCCGTTTGTAGTACGGGAGGCCGTCTACAAATGGTGAAAATTTCAAAGCGTTCAGTCGGGAAATTAAAAAGTTATGAGCATTAGAAGATCTTCCCATTAGGCCCCATTAGGCCACAGTAGCCGAACCGGCCTAAAACTTGCGCTGGTCACTTTCACGGACGGGCTCGAAACTGGTGCCAGAAGTTAGCCCCCGACCAGTGCTTCATTGTGAGGCATTGCGTAAAATTTTCCGTCCCCCGAGTGCCGCGCAATAGCCCCTGAAAGGGCTTTCGGCACAATTTTCACGCCCTTATTTGAGCCACTTGTAGCCGAAGGAATTTTGCGCAAATGACTGAGAGGTGCTCCTGGGCACTGCTCATCACTTTGCAATAGGTTCCGGGGCTTTTCGCGAAGGTCGCGTTTTCTCAAACTTTGAGGGCATTAGTGGGTGGGGTGTGAAAACCTCCGAATGCATGGTTCTCAGCTCCTGCTGTGGGCAGCAAGCCAATTTTTTTTCCAAAATGTTGACCTATAAAAGAGCTTACTCGGGTGTGAAAATTATCATTGTGCGCGCGCGCCCCGGACCGCAATTATGATATTTCCTGTTTTCCCATAGGGCCCAAGGCAAATGGGGATAGCGGTTGTACGCGCTTTCTAAGGCTCTGATCGCTTTTAGATTTTGCACGCGGATAGGGCCAACAGAGGCACAGGTATTGCCATGCGCACCCGCCCGCAACAATGTTTCGATACCGAGTTATCGGGGTGTGGAAGTCCGCCGCCCCGAAGCTTTACGCGCTTCCGTCTCGCGAACTACTATTTTCATCATGCCCACACGGGCATCCGTTTGTAGTACGGGAGGCCGTCTACAAATGGTGAAAATTTCAAAGCGTTCAGTCGGGAAATTAAAAAGTTATGAGCATTAGAAGATCTTCCCATTAGGCCCCATTAGGCCACAGTAGCCGAACCGGCCTAAAACTTGCGCGGGTCACTTTCACGGACGGGCTCGAAACTGGTGCCAGAAGTTAGCCCCCGACCAGTGCTTCATTGTGAGGCATTGCGTAAAATTTTCCGTCCCCCGAGTGCCGCGCAATAGCCCCTGAAAGGGCTTTCGGCACAATTTTCACGCCCTTATTTGAGCCACTTGTAGCCGAAGGAATTTTGCGCAAATGACTGAGAGGTGCTCCTGGGCACTGCTCATCACTTTGCAATAGGTTCCGGGGCTTTTCGCGAAGGTCGCGTTTTCTCAAACTTTGAGGGCATTAGTGGGTGGGGTGTGAAAACCTCCGAATGCATGGTTCTCAGCTCCTGCTGTGGGCAGCAAGCCAATTTTTTTTCCAAAATGTTGACCTATAAAAGAGCTTACTCGGGTGTGAAAATTATCATTGTGCGCGCGCGCCCCGGACCGCAATTATGATATTTCCTGTTTTCCCATAGGGCCCAAGGCAAATGGGGATAGCGGTTGTACGCGCTTTCTAAGGCTCTGATCGCTTTTAGATTTTGCACGCGGATAGGGCCAACAGAGGCGCAGGTATTGCCATGCGCACCCGCCCGCAACAATGTTTCGATACCGAGTTATCGGGGTGTGGAAGTCCGCCGCCCCGAAGCTTTACGCGCTTCCGTCTCGCGAACTACTATTTTCATCATGCCCACACGGGCATCCGTTTGTAGTACGGGAGGCCGTCTACAAATGGTGAAAATTTCAAAGCGTTCAGTCGGGAAATTAAAAAGTTATGAGCATAAGAAGATCTTCCCATTAGGCCCCATTAGGCCACAGTAGCCGAACCGGCCTAAAACTTGCGCGGGTCACTTTCACGGACGGGCTCGAAACTGGTGCCAGAAGTTAGCCCCCGACCAGTGCTTCATTGTGAGGCATTGCGTAAAATTTTCCGTCCCCCGAGTGCCGCGCAATAGCCCCTGAAAGGGCTTTTGGCACAATTTTCACGCCCTTATTTGAGCCACTTGTAGCCGAAGGAATTTTGCGCAAATGACTGAGAGGTGCTCCTGGGCACTGCTCATCACTTTGCAATAGGTTCCGGGGCTTTTCGCGAAGGTCGCGTTTTCTCAAACTTTGAGGGCATTAGTGGGTGGGGTGTGAAAACCTCCGAATGCATGGTTCTCAGCTCCTGCTGTGGGCAGCAAGCCAATTTTTTTTCCAAAATGTTGACCTATAAAAGAGCTTACTCGGATGTGAAAATTATCATTGTGCGCGCGCCCCGGACCGCAATTATGATATTTCCTGTTTTCCCATAGGGCCCAAGGCAAATGGGGATAGCGGTTGTACGCGCTTTCTAAGGCTCTGATCGCTTTTAGATCTTGCACGCGGATAGGGCCAACAGAGGCGCAGGTATTGCCATGCACACCCGCCCGCAACAATGTTTCGATACCGAGTTATCGGGGTGTGGAAGTCCGCCGCCCCGAAGCTTTACGCGCTTCCGTCTCGCGAACTACTATTTTCATCATGCCCACACGGGCATCCGTTTGTAGTACGGGAGGCCGTCTACAAATGGTGAAAATTTCAAAGCGTTCAGTCGGGAAATTTAAAAGTTATGAGCATTAGAAGATCTTCCCATTAGGCCCCATTAGGCCACAGTAGCCGAACCGGCCTAAAACTTGCGCGGGTCACTTTCACGGACGGGCTCGAAACTGGTGCCAGAAGTTAGCCCCCGACCAGTGCTTCATTGTGAGGCATTGCGTAAAATTTTCCGTCCCCCGAGTGCCGCGCAATAGCCCCTGAAAGGGCTTTCGGCACAATTTTCACGCCCTTATTTGAGCCACTTGTAGCCGAAGGAATTTTGCGCAAATGACTGAGAGGTGCTCCTGGGCACTGCTCATCACTTTGCAATAGGTTCCGGGGCTTTTCGCGAAGGTCGCGTTTTCTCAAACTTTGAGGGCATTAGTGGGTGGGGTGTGAAAACCTCCGAATGCATGGTTCTCAGCTCCTGCTGTGGGCAGCAAGCCAATTTTTTTTCCAAAATGTTGACCTATAAAAGAGCTTACTCGGGTGTGAAAATTATCATTGTGCGCGCGCGCCCCGGACCGCAATTATGATATTTCCTGTTTTCCCATAGGGCCCAAGGCAAATGGGGATAGCGGTTGTACGCGCTTTCTAAGGCTCTGATCGCTTTTAGATTTTGCACGCGGATAGGGCCAACAGAGGCGCAGGTATTGCCATGCGCACCCGCCCGCAACAATGTTTCGATACCGAGTTATCGGGGTGTGGAAGTCCGCCGCCCCGAAGCTTTACGCGCTTCCGTCTCGCCAACTTCTATTTTCATCATGCCCACACGGGCATCCGTTTGTAGTACGGGAGGCCGTCTACAAATGGTGAAAATTTCAAAGCGTTCAGTCGGGAAATTAAAAAGTTATGAGCATTAGAAGATCTTCCCATTAGGCCCCATTAGGCCACAGTAGCCGAACCGGCCTAAAACTTGCGCGGGTCACTTTCACGGACGGGCTCGAAACTGGTGCCAGAAGTTAGCCCCCGACCAGTGCTTCATTGTGAGGCATTGCGTAAAATTTTCCGTCCCCCGAGTGCCGCGCAATAGCCCCTGAAAGGGCTTTCGGCACAATTTTCACGCCCTTATTTGAGCCACTTGTAGCCGAAGGAATTTTGCACAAATGACTGAGAGGTGCTCCTGGGCACTGCTCATCACTTTGCAATAGGTTCCGGGGCTTTTCGCGAAGGTCGCGTTTTCTCAAACTTTGAGGGCATTAGTGGGTGGGGTGTGAAAACCTCCGAATGCATGGTTCTCAGCTCCTGCTGTGGGCAGCAAGCCAATTTTTTTTCCAAAATGTTGACCTATAAAAGAGCTTACTCGGGTGTGAAAATTATCATTGTGCGCGCGCGCCCCGGACCGCAATTATGATATTTCCTGTTTTCCCATAGGGCCCAAGGCAAATGGGGATAGCGGTTGTACGCGCTTTCTAAGGCTCTGATCGCTTTTAGATTTTGCACGCGGATAGGGCCAACAGAGGCGCAGGTATTGCCATGCGCACCCGCCCGCAACAATGTTTCGATACCGAGTTATCGGGGTGTGGAAGTCCGCCGCCCCGAAGCTTTACGCGCTTCCGTCTCGCGAACTACTATTTTCATCATGCCCACACGGGCATCCGTTTGTAGTACGTGAGGCCGTCTACAAATGGTGAAAATTTCAAAGCGTTCAGTCGGGAAATTAAAAAGTTATGAGCATTAGAAGATCTTCCCATTAGGCCCCATTAGGCCACAGTAGCGGAACCGGCCTAAAACTTGCGCGGGTCACTTTCACGGACGGGCTCGAAACTGGTGCCAGAAGTTAGCCCCCGACCAGTGCTTCATTGTGAGGCATTGCGTAAAATTTTCCGTCCCCCGAGTGCCGCGCAATAGCCCCTGAAAGGGCTTTCGGCACAATTTTCACGCCCTTATTTGAGCCACTTGTAGCCGAAGGAATTTTGCGCAAATGACTGAGAGGTGCTCCTGGGCACTGCTCATCACTTTGCAATAGGTTCCGGGGCTTTTCGCGAAGGTCGCGTTTTCTCAAACTTTGAGGGCATTAGTGGGTGGGGTGTGAAAACCTCCGAATGCATGGTTCTCAGCTCCTGCTGTGGGCAGCAAGCCAATTTTTTTTCCAAAATGTTGACCTATAAAAGAGCTTACTCGGGTGTGAAAATTATCATTGTGCGCGCGCGCCCCGGACCGCAATTATGATATTTCCTGTTTTCCCATAGGGCCCAAGGCAAATGGGGATAGCGGTTGTACGCGCTTTCTAAGGCTCTGATCGCTTTTAGATTTTGCACGCGGATAGGGCCAACAGAGGCGCAGGTATTGCCATGCGCACCCGCCCGCAACAATGTTTCGATACCGAGTTATCGGGGTGTGGAAGTCCGCCGCCCCGAAGCTTTACGCGCTTCCGTCTCGCGAACTACTATTTTCATCATGCCCACACAGGCATCCGTTTGTAGTACGGGAGGCCGTCTACAAATGGTGAAAATTTCAAAGCGTTCAGTCGGGAAATTAAAAAGTTATGAGCATTAGAAGATCTTCCCATTAGGCCCCATTAGGCCACAGTAGCCGAACCGGCCTAAAACTTGCGCGGGTCACTTTCACGGACGGGCTCGAAACTGGTGCCAGAAGTTAGCCCCCGACCAGTGCTTCATTGTGAGGCATTGCGTAAAATTTTCCGTCCCCCGAGTGCCGCGCAATATCCCCTGAAAGGGCTTTCGGCACAATTTTCACGCCCTTATTTGAGCCACTTGTAGCCGAAGGAATTTTGCGCAAATGACTGAGAGGTGCTCCTGGGCACTGCTCATCACTTTGCAATAGGTTCCGGGGCTTTTCGAGAAGGTCGCGTTTTCTCAAACTTTGAGGGCATTAGTGGGTGGGGTGTGAAAACCTCCGAATGCATGGTTCTCAGCTCCTGCTGTGGGCAGCAAGCCAATTTTTTTTCCAAAATGTTGACCTATAAAAGAGCTTACTCGGGTGTGAAAATTATCATTGTGCGCGCGCGCCCCGGACCGCAATTATGATATTTCCTGTTTTCCCATAGGGCCCAAGGCAAATGGGGATAGCGGTTGTACGCGCTTTCTAAGGCTCTGATCGCTTTTAGATTTTGCACGCGGATAGGGCCAACAGAGGCGCAGGTATTGCCATGCGCACCCGCCCGCAACAATGTTTCGATACCGAGTTATCGGGGTGTGGAAGTCCGCCGCCCCGAAGCTTTACGCGCTTCCGTCTCGCGAACTACTATTTTCATCATGCCCACACGGGCATCCGTTTGTAGTACGGGAGGCCGTCTACAAATGGTGAAAATTTCAAAGCGTTCAGTCGGGAAATTAAAAAGTTATGAGCATTAGAAGATCTTCCCATTAGGCCCCATTAGGCCACAGTAGCCGAACCGGCCTAAAACTTGCGCGGGTCACTTTCACGGACGGGCTCGAAACTGGTGCCAGAAGTTAGCCCCCGACCAGTGCTTCATTGTGAGGCATTGCGTAAAATTTTCCGTCCCCCGAGTGCCGCGCAATAGCCCCTGAAAGGGCTTTCGGCACAATTTTCACGCCCTTATTTGAGCCACTTGTAGCCGAAGGAATTTTGCGCAAATGACTGAGAGGTGCTCCTGGGCACTGCTCATCACTTTGCAATAGGTTCCGGGGCTTTTCGCGAAGGTCGCGTTTTCTCAAACTTTGAGGGCATTAGTGGGTGGGGTGTGAAAACCTCCGAATGTATGGTTCTCAGCTCCTGCTGTGGGCAGCAAGCCAATTTTTTTGCAAAATGTTGACCTATAAAAGAGCTTACTCAGGTGTGAAAATTATCATTGTGCGCGCGCGCCCCGGACCGCAATTATGATATTTCCTGTTTTCCCATAGGGCCCAAGGCAAATGGGGATAGCGGTTGTACGCGCTTTCTAAGGCTCTGATCGCTTTTAGATTTTGCACGCCGATAGGGCCAACAGAGGCGCAGGTATTGCCATGCGCACCTGCCCGCAACAATGTTTCGATACCGAGTTATCGGGGTGTGGAAGTCCGCCGCCCCGAAGCTTTACGCGCTTCCGTCTCGCGAACTACTATTTTCATCATGCCCACATGGGCATCAGTTTGTAGTACGGGAGGCCGTCTACAAATGGTGAAAATTTCAAAGCGTTCCGTCGGGAAATTAAAAAGTTATGAGCATTAGAAGATCTTCCCATTAGGCCCCATTAGGCCACAGTAGCCGAACCGGCCTAAAACTTGCGCGGGTCACTTTCACGGACGGGCTCGAAACTGGTGCCAGAAGTTAGCCCCCGACCAGTGCTTCATTGTGAGGCATTGCGTAAAATTTTCTGTCCCCCGAGTGCCGCGCAATAGCCCCTGAAAGGGCTTTCGGCACAATTTTCACGCCCTTATTTGAGCCACTTGTAGCCGAAGGAATTTTGCGCAAATGACTGAGAGGTGCTCCTGGGCACTGCTCATCACTTTGCAATAGGTTCCGGGGCTTTTCGCGAAGGTCGCGTTTTCTCAAACTTTGAGGGCATTAGTGGGTGGGGTGTGAAAACCTCCGAATGCATGGTTCTCAGCTCCTGCTGTGGGCAGCAAGCCAATTTTTTTTCCAAAATGTTGACCTATAAAAGAGCTTACTCGGGTGTGAAAATTATCATTGTGCGCGCGCGCCCCGGACCGCAATTATGATATTTCCTGTTTTCCCATAGGGCCCAAGGCAAATGGGGATAGCGGTTGTACGCGCTTTCTAAGGCTCTGATCGCTTTTAGATTTTGCACGCGGATAGGGCCAACAGAGGCGCAGGTATTGCCATGCGCACCCGCCCGCAACAATGTTTCGATACCGAGTTATCGGGGTGTGGAAGTCCGCCGCCCCGAAGCTTTACGCGCTTCCGTCTCGCGAACTACTATTTTCATCATGCCCACACGGGCATCCGTTTGTAGTACGTGAGGCCGTCTACAAATGCTGAAAATTTCAAAGCGTTCAGTCGGGAAATTAAAAAGTTATGAGCATTAGAAGATCTTCCCATTAGGCCCCATTAGGCCACAGTAGCGGAACCGGCCTAAAACTTGCGCGGGTCACTTTCACGGACGGGCTCGAAACTGGTGCCAGAAGTTAGCCCCCGACCAGTGCTTCATTGTGAGGCATTGCGTAAAATTTTCCGTCCCCCGAGTGCCGCGCAATAGCCCCTGAAAGGGCTTTCGGCACAATTTTCACGCCCTTATTTGAGCCACTTGTAGCCGAAGGAATTTTGCGCAAATGACTGAGAGGTGCTCCTGGGCACTGCTCATCACTTTGCAATAGGTTCCGGGGCTTTTCGCGAAGGTCGCGTTTTCTCAAACTTTGAGGGCATTAGTGGGTGGGGTGTGAAAACCTCCGAATGCATGGTTCTCAGCTCCTGCTGTGGGCAGCAAGCCAATTTTTTTTCCAAAATGTTGACCTATAAAAGAGCTTACTCGGGTGTGAAAATTATCATTGTGCGCGCGCGCCCCGGACCGCAATTATGATATTTCCTGTTTTCCCATAGGGCCCAAGGCAAATGGGGATAGCGGTTGTACGCGCTTTCTAAGGCTCTGATCGCTTTTAGATTTTGCACGCGGATAGGGCCAACAGAGGCGCAGGTATTGCCATGCGCACCCGCCCGCAACAATGTTTCGATACCGAGTTATCGGGGTGTGGAAGTCCGCCGCCCCGAAGCTTTACGCGCTTCCGTCTCGCGAACTACTATTTTCATCATGCCCACACAGGCATCCGTTTGTAGTACGGGAGGCCGTCTACAAATGGTGAAAATTTCAAAGCGTTCAGTCGGGAAATTAAAAAGTTATGAGCATTAGAAGATCTTCCCATTAGGCCCCATTAGGCCACAGTAGCCGAACCGGCCTAAAACTTGCGCGGGTCACTTTCACGGACGGGCTCGAAACTGGTGCCAGAAGTTAGCCCCCGACCAGTGCTTCATTGTGAGGCTTTGCGTAAAATTTTCCGTCCCCCGAGTGCCGCGCAATATCCCCTGAAAGGGCTTTCGGCACAATTTTCACGCCCTTATTTGAGCCACTTGTAGCCGAAGGAATTTTGCGCAAATGACTGAGAGGTGCTCCTGGGCACTGCTCATCACTTTGCAATAGGTTCCGGGGCTTTTCGCGAAGGTCGCGTTTTCTCAAACTTTGAGGGCATTAGTGGGTGGGGTGTGAAAACCTCCGAATGCATGGTTCTCAGCTCCTGCTGTGGGCAGCAAGCCAATTTTTTTTCCAAAATGTTGACCTATAAAAGAGCTTACTCGGGTGTGAAAATTATCATTGTGCGCGCGCGCCCCGGACCGCAATTATGATATTTCCTGTTTTCCCATGGGGCCCAAGGCAAATGGGGATAGCGGTTGTACGCGCTTTCTAAGGCTCTGATCGCTTTTAGATTTTGCACGCGGATAGGGCCAACAGAGGCGCAGGTATTGCCATGCGCACCCGCCCGCAACAATGTTTCGATACCGAGTTATCGGGGTGTGGAAGTCCGCCGCCCCGAAGCTTTACGCGCTTCCGTCTCGCGAACTACTATTTTCATCATGCCCACACGGGCATCCGTTTGTAGTACGGGAGGCCGTCTACAAATGGTGAAAATTTCAAAGCGTTCAGTCGGGAAATTAAAAAGTTATGAGCATTAGAAGATCTTCCCATTAGGCCCCATTAGGCCACAGTAGCCGAACCGGCCTAAAACTTGCACGGGTCACTTTCACGGACGGGCTCGAAACTGGTGCCAGAAGTTAGCCCCCGACCAGTGCTTCATTGTGAGGCATTGCGTAAAATTTTCCGTCCCCCGAGTGCCGCGCAATAGCCCCTGAAAGGGCTTTCGGCACAATTTTCACGCCCTTATTTGAGCCACTTGTAGCTGAAGGAATTTTGCGCAAATGACTGAGAGGTGCTCCTGGGCACTGCTCATCACTTTGCAATAGGTTCCGGGGCTTTTCGCGAAGGTCGCGTTTTCTCAAACTTTGAGGGCATTAGTGGGTGGGGTGTGAAAACCTCCGAATGTATGGTTCTCAGCTCCTGCTGTGGGCAGCAAGCCAATTTTTTTGCAAAATGTTGACCTATAAAAGAGCTTACTCAGGTGTGAAAATTATCATTGTGCGCGCGCGCCCCGGACCGCAATTATGATATTTCCTGTTTTCCCATAGGGCCCAAGGCAAATGGGGATAGCGGTTGTACGCGCTTTCTAAGGCTCTGATCGCTTTTAGATTTTGCACGCCGATAGGGCCAACAGAGGCGCAGGTATTGCCATGCGCACCTGCCCGCAACAATGTTTCGATACCGAGTTATCGGGGTGTGGAAGTCCGCCGCCCCGAAGCTTTACGCGCTTCCGTCTCGCGAACTACTATTTTCATCATGCCCACATGGGCATCAGTTTGTAGTACGGGAGGCCGTCTACAAATGGTGAAAATTTCAAAGGGTTCCGTCGGGAAATTAAAAAGTTATGAGCATTAGAAGATCTTCCCATTAGGCCCCATTAGGCCACAGTAGCCGAACCGGCCTAAAACTTGCGCGGGTCACTTTCACGGACGGGCTCGAAACTGGTGCCAGAAGTTAGCCCCCGACCAGTGCTTCATTGTGAGGCATTGCGTAAAATTTTCTGTCCCCCGAGTGCCGCGCAATAGCCCCTGAAAGGGCTTTCGGCACAATTTTCACGCCCTTATTTGAGCCACTTGTAGCCGAAGGAATTTTGCGCAAATGACTGAGAGGTGCTCCTGGGCACTGCTCATCACTTTGCAATAGGTTCCGGGGCTTTTCGCGAAGGTCGCGTTTTCTCAAACTTTGAGGGCATTAGTGGGTGGGGTGTGAAAACCTCCGAATGCATGGTTCTCAGCTCCTGCTGTGGGCAGCAAGCCAATTTTTTTTCCAAAATGTTGACCTATAAAAGAGCTTACTCGGGTGTGAAAATTATCATTGTGCGCGCGCGCCCCGGACCGCAATTATGATATTTCCTGTTTTCCCATAGGGCCCAAGGCAAATGGGGATAGCGGTTGTACGCGCTTTCTAAGGCTCTGATCGCTTTTAGATTTTGCACGTGGATAGGGCCAACAGAGGCGCAGGTATTGCCATGCGCACCCGCCCGCAACAATGTTTCGATACCGAGTTATCGGGGTGTGGAAGTCCGCCGCCCCGAAGCTTTACGCGCTTCCGTCTCGCGAACTACTATTTTCATCATGCCCACACGGGCATCAGTTTGTAGTACGGGAGGCCGTCTACAAATGGTGAAAATTTCAAAGCGTTCCGTCGGGAAATTAAAAAGTTATGAGCATTAGAAGATCTTCCCATTAGGCCCCATTAGGCCACAGTAGCCGAACCGGCCTAAAACTTGCGCGGGTCACTTTCACGGACGGGCTCGAAACTGGTGCCAGAAGTTAGCCCCCGACCAGTGCTTCATTGTGAGGCATTGCGTAAAATTTTCCGTCCCCCGAGTGCCGCGCAATAGCCCCTGAAAGGGCTTTCGGCACAATTTTCACGCCCTTATTTGAGCCACTTGTAGCCGAAGGAATTTTGCGCAAATGACTGAGAGGTGCTCCTGGGCACTGCTCATCACTTTGCAATAGGTTCCGGGGCTTTTCGCGAAGGTCGCGTTTTCTCAAACTTTGAGGGCATTAGTGGGTGGGGTGTGAAAACCTCCGAATGCATGGTTCTCAGCTCCTGCTGTGGGCAGCAAGCCAATTTTTTTTCCAAAATGTTGACCTATAAAAGAGCTTACTCGGGTGTGAAAATTATCATTGTGCGCGCGCGCCCCGGACCGCAATTATGATATTTCCTGTTTTCCCATAGGGCCCAAGGCAAATGGGGATAGCGGTTGTACGCGCTTTCTAAGGCTCTGATCGCTTTTAGATTTTGCACGCGGATAGGGCCAACAGAGGCGCAGGTATTGCCATGCGCACCCGCCCGCAACAAGGTTTCGATACCGAGTTATCCGGGTGTGGAAGTCCGCCGCCCCGAAGCTTTACGCGCTTCCGTCTCGCGAACTACTATTTTCATCATGCCCACACGGGCATTAGTTTGTAGTACGGGAGGCCGTCTACAAATTGGTGAAAATTTCAAAGCGTTCCGTCGGAAAATTAAAAAGTTATGAGCATTAGAAGATCTTCCCATTAGGCCCCATTAGGCCACAGTAGCCGAACCGGCCTAAAACTTGCGCGGGTCACTTTCACGGACGGGCTCGAAACTGGTGCCAGAAGTTAGCCCCCGACCAGTGCTTCATTGTGAGGCATTGCGTAAAATTTTCCGTCCCCCGAGTGCCGCGCAATAGCCCCTTAAAGGGCTTTCGGCACAATTTTCACGCCCTTATTTGAGCCACTTGTAGCCGAAGGAATTTTGCGCAAATGACTGAGAGGTGCCCCTGGGCACTGCTCATCACTTTGCAATAGGTTCCGGGGCTTTTCGCGAAGGTCGCGTTTTCTCAAACTTTGAGGGCATTAGTGGGTGGGGTGTGAAAACCTCCGAATGCATGGTTCTCAGCTCCTGCTGTGGGCAGCAAGCCAATTTTTTTTCCAAAATGTTGACCTATAAAAGAGCTTACTCGGGTGTGAAAATTATCATTGTGCGCGCGCGCCCCGGACCGCAATTATGATATTTCCTGTTTTCCCATAGGGCCCAAGGCAAATGGGGATAGCGGTTGTACGCGCTTTCTAAGGCTCTGATCGCTTTTAGATTTTGCACGCGGATAGGGCCAACAGAGGCGCAGGTATTGCCATGCGCACCCGCCCGCAACAATGTTTCGATACCGAGTTATCAGGGTGTGGAAGTCCGCCGCCCCGAAGCTTTACGCGCTTCCATCTCGCGAACTACTATTTTCATCATGCCCACACGGGCATCAGTTTGTAGTACGGGAGGCCGTCTACAAATGGTGAAAATTTCAAAGCGTTCCGTCGGGAAATTAAAAAGTTATGAGCATTAGAAGATCTTCCCATTAGGCCCCATTAGGCCACAGTAGCCGAACCGGCCTAAAACTTGCGCGGGTCACTTTCACGGACGGGCTCGAAACTGGTGCCAGAAGTTAGCCCCCGACCAGTGCTTCATTGTGAGGCATTGCGTAAAATTTTCCGTCCCCCGAGTGCCGCGCAATAGCCCCTGAAAGGGCTTTCGGCACAATTTTCACGCCCTTATTTGAGCCACTTGTAGCCGAAGGAATTTTGCGCAAATGACTGAGAGGTGCTCCTGGGCACTGCTCATCACTTTGCAATAGGTTCCGGGGCTTTTCGCGAAGGTCGCGTTTTCTCAAACTTTGAGGGCATTAGTGGGTGGGGTGTGAAAACCTCCGAATGCATGGTTCTCAGCTCCTGCTGTGGGCAGCAAGCCAATTTTTTTTCCAAAATGTTGACCTATAAAAGAGCTTACTCGGGTGTGAAAATTATCATTGTGCGCGCGCGCCCCGGACCGCAATTATGATATTTCCTGTTTTCCCATAGGGCCCAAGGCAAATGGGGATAGCGGTTGTACGCGCTTTCTAAGGCTCTGATCGCTTTTAGATTTTGCACGCGGATAGGGCCAACAGAGGCGCAGGTATTGCCATGCGCACCCGCCCGCAACAATGTTTCGATACCGAGTTATCGGGGTGTGGAAGTCCGCCGCCCCGAAGCTTTACGCGCTTCCGTCTCGCGAACTACTATTTTCATCATGCCCACACGGGCATCCGTTTGTAGTACGGGAGGCCGTCTACAAATGGTGAAAATTTCAAAGCGTTCAGTCGGGAAATTAAAAAGTTATGAGCATTAGAAGATCTTCCCATTAGGCCCCATTAGGCCACAGTAGCCGAACCGGCCTAAAACTTGCGCGGGTCACTTTCACGGACGGGCTCGAAACTGGTGCCAGAAGTTAGCCCCCGACCAGTGCTTCATTGTGAGGCATTGCGTAAAATTTTCCGTCCCCCGAGTGCCGCGCAATATCCCCTGAAAGGGCTTTCGGCACAATTTTCACGCCCTTATTTGAGCCACTTGTAGCCGAAGGAATTTTGCGCAAATGACTGAGAGGTGCTCCTGGGCACTGCTCATCACTTTGCAATAGGTTCCGGGGCTTTTCGCGAAGGTCGCGTTTTCTCAAACTTTGAGGGCATTAGTGGGTGGGGTGTGAAAACCTCCGAATGCATGGTTCTCAGCTCCTGCTGTGGGCAGCAAGCCAATTTTTTTTCCAAAATGTTGACCTATAAAAGAGCTTACTCGGGTGTGAAAATTATCATTGTGCGCGCGCGCCCCGGACCGCAATTATGATATTTCCTGTTTTCCCATAGGGCCCAAGGCAAATGGGGATAGCGGTTGTACGCGCTTTCTAAGGCTCTGATCGCTTTTAGATTTTGCACGCGGATAGGGCCAACAGAGGCGCAGGTATTGCCATGCGCACCCGCCCGCAACAATGTTTCGATACCGAGTTATCGGGGTGTGGAAGTCCGCCGCCCTGAAGCTTTACGCGCTTCCGTCTCGCGAACTACTATTTTCATCATGCCCACACGGGCATCCGTTTGTAGTACGGGAGGCCGTCTACAAATGGTGAAAATTTCAAAGCGTTCAGTCGGGAAATTAAAAAGTTATGAGCATTAGAAGATCTTCCCATTAGGCCCCATTAGGCCACAGTAGCCGAACCGGCCTAAAACTTGCGCGGGTCACTTTCACGGACGGGCTCGAAACTGGTGCCAGAAGTTAGCCCCCGACCAGTGCTTCATTGTGAGGCATTGCGTAAAATTTTCCGTCCCCCGAGTGCCGCGCAATAGCCCCTGAAAGGGCTTTCGGCACAATTTTCACGCCCTTATTTGAGCCACTTGTAGCCGAAGGAATTTTGCGCAAATGACTGAGAGGTGCTCCTGGGCACTGCTCATCACTTTGCAATAGGTTCCGGGGCTTTTCGCGAAGGTCGCGTTTTCTCAAACTTTGAGGGCATTAGTGGGTGGGGTGTGAAAACCTCCGAATGCATGGTTCTCAGCTCCTGCTGTGGGCAGCAAGCCAATTTTTTTTCCAAAATGTTGACCTATAAAAGAGCTTACTCGGGTGTGAAAATTATCATTGTGCGCGCGCGCCCCGGACCGCAATTATGATATTTCCTGTTTTCCCATAGGGCCCAAGGCAAATGGGGATAGCGGTTGTACGCGCTTTCTAAGGCTCTGATCGCTTTTAGATTTTGCACGCGGATAGGGCCAACAGAGGCGCAGGTATTGCCATGCGCACCCGCCCGCAACAATGTTTCGATACCGAGTTATCGGGGTGTGGAAGTCCGCCGCCCCGAAGCTTTACGCGCTTCCGTCTCGCGAACTACTATTTTCATCATGCCCACACGGGCATCCGTTTGTAGTACGGGAGGCCGTCTACAAATGGTGAAAATTTCAAAGCGTTCAGTCGGGAAATTAAAAAGTTATGAGCATTAGAAGATCTTCCCATTAGGCCCCATTAGGCCACAGTAGCCGAACCGGCCTAAAACTTGCGCGGGTCACTTTCACGGACGGGCTCGAAACTGGTGCCAGAAGTTAGCCCCCGACCAGTGCTTCATTGTGAGGCATTGCGTAAAATTTTCCGTCCCCCGAGTGCCGCGCAATAGCCCCTGAAAGGGCTTTCGGCACAATTTTCACGCCCTTATTTGAGCCACTTGTAGCCGAAGGAATTTTGCGCAAATGACTGAGAGGTGCTCCTGGGCACTGCTCATCACTTTGCAATAGGTTCCGGGGCTTTTCGCGAAGGTCGCGTTTTCTCAAACTTTGAGGGCATTAGTGGGTGGGGTGTGAAAACCTCCGAATGCATGGTTCTCAGCTCCTGCTGTGGGCAGCAAGCCAATTTTTTTTCCAAAATGTTGACCTATAAAAGAGCTTACTCGGGTGTGAAAATTATCATTGTGCGCGCGCGCCCCGGACCGCAATTATGATATTTCCTGTTTTCCCATAGGGCCCAAGGCAAATGGGGATAGCGGTTGTACGCGCTTTCTAAGGCTCTGATCGCTTTTAGATTTTGCACGCGGATAGGGCCAACAGAGGCGCAGGTATTGCCATGCGCACCCGCCCGCAACAATGTTTCGATACCGAGTTATCGGGGTGTGGAAGTCCGCCGCCCCGAAGCTTTACGCGCTTCCGTCTCGCGAACTACTATTTTCATCATGCCCACACGGGCATCCGTTTGTAGTACGGGAGGCCGTCTACAAATGGTGAAAATTTCAAAGCGTTCAGTCGGGAAATTAAAAAGTTATGAGCATTAGAAGATCTTCCCATTAGGCCCCATTAGGCCACAGTAGCCGAACCGGCCTAAAACTTGCGCGGGTCACTTTCACGGACGGGCTCGAAACTGGTGCCAGAAGTTAGCCCCCGACCAGTGCTTCATTGTGAGGCATTGCGTAAAATTTTCCGTCCCCCGAGTGCCGCGCAATAGCCCCTGAAAGGGCTTTCGGCACAATTTTCACGCCCTTATTTGAGCCACTTGTAGCCGAAGGAATTTTGCGCAAATGACTGAGAGGTGCTCCTGGGCACTGCTCATCACTTTGCAATAGGTTCCGGGGCTTTTCGCGAAGGTCGCGTTTTCTCAAACTTTGAGGGCATTAGTGGGTGGGGTGTGAAAACCTCCGAATGCATGGTTCTCAGCTCCTGCTGTGGGCAGCAAGCCAATTTTTTTTCCAAAATGTTGACCTATAAAAGAGCTTACTCGGTTGTGAAAATTATCATTGTGCGCGCGCGCCCCGGACCGCAATTATGATATTTCCTGTTTTCCCATAGGGCCCAAGGCAAATGGGGATAGCGGTTGTACGCGCTTTCTAAGGCTCTGATCGCTTTTAGATTTTGCACGCGGATAGGGCCAACAGAGGCGCAGGTATTGCCATGCGCACCCGCCCGCAACAATGTTTCGATACCGAGTTATCGGGGTGTGGAAGTCCGCCGCCCCGAAGCTTTACGCGCTTCCGTCTCGCGAACTACTATTTTCATCATGCCCACACGGGCATCCGTTTGTAGTACGGGAGGCCGTCTACAAATGGTGAAAATTTCAAAGCGTTCAGTCGGGAAATTAAAAAGTTATGAGCATTAGAAGATCTTCCCATTAGGCCCCATTAGGCCACAGTAGCCGAACCGGCCTAAAACTTGCGCGGGTCACTTTCACGGACGGGCTCGAAACTGGTGCCAGAAGTTAGCCCCCGACCAGTGCTTCATTGTGAGGCATTGCGTAAAATTTTCCGTCCCCCGAGTGCCGCGCAATAGCCCCTGAAAGGGCTTTCGGCACAATTTTCACGCCCTTATTTGAGCCACTTGTAGCCGAAGGAATTTTGCGCAAATGACTGAGAGGTGCTCCTGGGCACTGCTCATCACTTTGCAATAGGTTCCGGGGCTTTTCGCGAAGGTCGCGTTTTCTCAAACTTTGAGGGCATTAGTGGGTGGGGTGTGAAAACCTCCGAATGCATGGTTCTCAGCTCCTGCTGTGGGCAGCAAGCCAATTTTTTTTCCAAAATGTTGACCTATAAAAGAGCTTACTCGGTTGTGAAAATTATCATTGTGCGCGCGCGCCCCGGACCGCAATTATGATATTTCCTGTTTTCCCATAGGGCCCAAGGCAAATGGGGATAGCGGTTGTACGCGCTTTCTAAGGCTCTGATCGCTTTTAGATTTTGCACGCGGATAGGGCCAACAGAGGCGCAGGTATTGCCATGCGCACCCGCCCGCAACAATGTTTCGATACCGAGTTATCGGGGTGTGGAAGTCCGCCGCCCCGAAGCTTTACGCGCTTCCGTCTCGCGAACTACTATTTTCATCATGCCCACACGGGCATCCGTTTGTAGTACGGGAGGCCGTCTACAAATGGTGAAAATTTCAAAGCGTTCAGTCGGGAAATTAAAAAGTTATGAGCATTAGAAGATCTTCCCATTAGGCCCCATTAGGCCACAGTAGCCGAACCGGCCTAAAACTTGCGCGGGTCACTTTCACGGACGGGCTCGAAACTGGTGCCAGAAGTTAGCCCCCGACCAGTGCTTCATTGTGAGGCATTGCGTAAAATTTTCCGTCCCCCGAGTGCCGCGCAATAGCCCCTGAAAGGGCTTTCGGCACAATTTTCACGCCCTTATTTGAGCCACTTGTAGCCGAAGGAATTTTGCGCAAATGACTGAGAGGTGCTCCTGGGCACTGCTCATCACTTTGCAATAGGTTCCGGGGCTTTTCGCGAAGGTCGCGTTTTCTCAAACTTTGAGGGCATTAGTGGGTGGGGTGTGAAAACCTCCGAATGCATGGTTCTCAGCTCCTGCTGTGGGCAGCAAGCCAATTTTTTTTCCAAAATGTTGACCTATAAAAGAGCTTACTCGGGTGTGAAAATTATCATTGTGCGCGCGCGCCCCGGACCGCAATTATGATATTTCCTGTTTTCCCATAGGGCCCAAGGCAAATGGGGATAGCGGTTGTACGCGCTTTCTAAGGCTCTGATCGCTTTTAGATTTTGCACGCGGATAGGGCCAACAGAGGCGCAGGTATTGCCATGCGCACCCGCCCGCAACAATGTTTCGATACCGAGTTATCGGGGTGTGGAAGTCCGCCGCCCCGAAGCTTTACGCGCTTCCGTCTCGCGAACTACTATTTTCATCATGCCCACACGGGCATCCGTTTGTAGTACGGGAGGCCGTCTACAAATGGTGAAAATTTCAAAGCGTTCAGTCGGGAAATTAAAAAGTTATGAGCATTAGAAGATCTTCCCATTAGGCCCCATTAGGCCACAGTAGCCGAACCGGCCTAAAACTTGCGCGGGTCACTTTCACGGACGGGCTCGAAACTGGTGCCAGAAGTTAGCCCCCGACCAGTGCTTCATTGTGAGGCATTTCGTAAAATTTTCCGTCCCCCGAGTGCCGCGCAATAGCCCCTGAAAGGGCTTTCGGCACAATTTTCACGCCCTTATTTGAGCCACTTGTAGCCGAAGGAATTTTGCGCAAATGACTGAGAGGTGCTCCTGGGCACTGCTCATCACTTTGCAATAGGTTCCGGGGCTTTTCGCGAAGGTCGCGTTTTCTCAAACTTTGAGGGCATTAGTGGGTGGGGTGTGAAAACCTCCGAATGCATGGTTCTCAGCTCCTGCTGTGGGCAGCAAGCCAATTTTTTTTCCAAAATGTTGACCTATAAAAGAGCTTACTCGGGTGTGAAAATTATCATTGTGCGCGCGCGCCCCGGACCGCAATTATGATATTTCCTGTTTTCCCATAGGGCCCAAGGCAAATGGGGATAGCGGTTGTACGCGCTTTCTAAGGCTCTGATCGCTTTTAGATTTTGCACGCGGATAGGGCCAACAGAGGCGCAGGTATTGCCATGCGCACCCGCCCGCAACAATGTTTCGATACCGAGTTATCGGGGTGTGGAAGTCCGCCGCCCCGAAGCTTTACGCGCTTCCGTCTCGCGAACTACTATTTTCATCATGCCCACACGGGCATCCGTTTGTAGTACGGGAGGCCGTCTACAAATGGTGAAAATTTCAAAGCGTTCAGTCGGGAAATTAAAAAGTTATGAGCATTAGAAGATCTTCCCATTAGGCCCCATTAGGCCACAGTAGCCGAACCGGCCTAAAACTTGCGCGGGTCACTTTCACGGACGGGCTCGAAACTGGTGCCAGAAGTTAGCCCCCGACCAGTGCTTCATTGTGAGGCATTGCGTAAAATTTTCCGTCCCCCGAGTGCCGCGCAATATCCCCTGAAAGGGCTTTCGGCACAATTTTCACGCCCTTATTTGAGCCACTTGTAGCCGAAGGAATTTTGCGCAAATGACTGAGAGGTGCTCCTGGGCACTGCTCATCACTTTGCAATAGGTTCCGGGGCTTTTCGCGAAGGTCGCGTTTTCTCAAACTTTGAGGGCATTAGTGGGTGGGGTGTGAAAACCTCCGAATGCATGGTTCTCAGCTCCTGCTGTGGGCAGCAAGCCAATTTTTTTTCCAAAATGTTGACCTATAAAAGAGCTTACTCGGGTGTGAAAATTATCATTGTGCGCGCGCGCCCCGGACCGCAATTATGATATTTCCTGTTTTCCCATAGGGCCCAAGGCAAATGGGGATAGCGGTTGTACGCGCTTTCTAAGGCTCTGATCGCTTTTAGATTTTGCACGCGGATAGGGCCAACAGAGGCGCAGGTATTGCCATGCGCACCCGCCCGCAACAATGTTTCGATACCGAGTTATCGGGGTGTGGAAGTCCGCCGCCCCGAAGCTTTACGCGCTTCCGTCTCGCGAACTACTATTTTCATCATGCCCACACGGGCATCCGTTTGTAGTACGGGAGGCCGTCTACAAATGGTGAAAATTTCAAAGCGTTCAGTCGGGAAATTAAAAAGTTATGAGCATTAGAAGATCTTCCCATTAGGCCCCATTAGGCCACAGTAGCCGAACCGGCCTAAAACTTGCGCGGGTCACTTTCACGGACGGGCTCGAAACTGGTGCCAGAAGTTAGCCCCCGACCAGTGCTTCATTGTGAGGCATTGCGTAAAATTTTCCGTCCCCCGAGTGCCGCGCAATAGCCCCTGAAAGGGCTTTCGGCACAATTTTCACGCCCTTATTTGAGCCACTTGTAGCCGAAGGAATTTTGCGCAAATGACTGAGAGGTGCTCCTGGGCACTGCTCATCACTTTGCAATAGGTTCCGGGGCTTTTCGCGAAGGTCGCGTTTTCTCAAACTTTGAGGGCATTAGTGGGTGGGGTGTGAAAACCTCCGAATGCATGGTTCTCAGCTCCTGCTGTGGGCAGCAAGCCAATTTTTTTTCCAAAATGTTGACCTATAAAAGAGCTTACTCGGGTGTGAAAATTATCATTGTGCGCGCGCGCCCCGGACCGCAATTATGATATTTCCTGTTTTCCCATAGGGCCCAAGGCAAATGGGGATAGCGGTTGTACGCGCTTTCTAAGGCTCTGATCGCTTTTAGATTTTGCACGCGGATAGGGCCAACAGAGGCGCAGGTATTGCCATGCGCACCCGCCCGCAACAATGTTTCGATACCGAGTTATCGGGGTGTGGAAGTCCGCCGCCCCGAAGCTTTACGCGCTTCCGTCTCGCGAACTACTATTTTCATCATGCCCACACGGGCATCCGTTTGTAGTACGGGAGGCCGTCTACAAATGGTGAAAATTTCAAAGCGTTCAGTCGGGAAATTAAAAAGTTATGAGCATTAGAAGATCTTCCCATTAGGCCCCATTAGGCCACAGTAGCCGAACCGGCCTAAAACTTGCGCGGGTCACTTTCACGGACGGGCTCGAAACTGGTGCCAGAAGTTAGCCCCCGACCAGTGCTTCATTGTGAGGCATTGCGTAAAATTTTCCGTCCCCCGAGTGCCGCGCAATAGCCCCTGAAAGGGCTTTCGGCACAATTTTCACGCCCTTATTTGAGCCACTTGTAGCCGAAGGAATTTTGCGCAAATGACTGAGAGGTGCTCCTGGGCACTGCTCATCACTTTGCAATAGGTTCCGGGGCTTTTCGCGAAGGTCGCGTTTTCTCAAACTTTGAGGGCATTAGTGGGTGGGGTGTGAAAACCTCCGAATGCATGGTTCTCAGCTCCTGCTGTGGGCAGCAAGCCAATTTTTTTTCCAAAATGTTGACCTATAAAAGAGCTTACTCGGTTGTGAAAATTATCATTGTGCGCGCGCGCCCCGGACCGCAATTATGATATTTCCTGTTTTCCCATAGGGCCCAAGGCAAATGGGGATAGCGGTTGTACGCGCTTTCTAAGGCTCTGATCGCTTTTAGATTTTGCACGCGGATAGGGCCAACAGAGGCGCAGGTATTGCCATGCGCACCCGCCCGCAACAATGTTTCGATACCGAGTTATCGGGGTGTGGAAGTCCGCCGCCCCGAAGCTTTACGCGCTTCCGTCTCGCGAACTACTATTTTCATCATGCCCACACGGGCATCCGTTTGTAGTACGGGAGGCCGTCTACAAATGGTGAAAATTTCAAAGCGTTCAGTCGGGAAATTAAAAAGTTATGAGCATTAGAAGATCTTCCCATTAGGCCCCATTAGGCCACAGTAGCCGAACCGGCCTAAAACTTGCGCGGGTCACTTTCACGGACGGGCTCGAAACTGGTGCCAGAAGTTAGCCCCCGACCAGTGCTTCATTGTGAGGCATTGCGTAAAATTTTCCGTCCCCCGAGTGCCGCGCAATAGCCCCTGAAAGGGCTTTCGGCACAATTTTCACGCCCTTATTTGAGCCACTTGTAGCCGAAGGAATTTTGCGCAAATGACTGAGAGGTGCTCCTGGGCACTGCTCATCACTTTGCAATAGGTTCCGGGGCTTTTCGCGAAGGTCGCGTTTTCTCAAACTTTGAGGGCATTAGTGGGTGGGGTGTGAAAACCTCCGAATGCATGGTTCTCAGCTCCTGCTGTGGGCAGCAAGCCAATTTTTTTTCCAAAATGTTGACCTATAAAAGAGCTTACTCGGTTGTGAAAATTATCATTGTGCGCGCGCGCCCCGGACCGCAATTATGATATTTCCTGTTTTCCCATAGGGCCCAAGGCAAATGGGGATAGCGGTTGTACGCGCTTTCTAAGGCTCTGATCGCTTTTAGATTTTGCACGCGGATAGGGCCAACAGAGGCGCAGGTATTGCCATGCGCACCCGCCCGCAACAATGTTTCGATACCGAGTTATCGGGGTGTGGAAGTCCGCCGCCCCGAAGCTTTACGCGCTTCCGTCTCGCGAACTACTATTTTCATCATGCCCACACGGGCATCCGTTTGTAGTACGGGAGGCCGTCTACAAATGGTGAAAATTTCAAAGCGTTCAGTCGGGAAATTAAAAAGTTATGAGCATTAGAAGATCTTCCCATTAGGCCCCATTAGGCCACAGTAGCCGAACCGGCCTAAAACTTGCGCGGGTCACTTTCACGGACGGGCTCGAAACTGGTGCCAGAAGTTAGCCCCCGACCAGTGCTTCATTGTGAGGCATTGCGTAAAATTTTCCGTCCCCCGAGTGCCGCGCAATAGCCCCTGAAAGGGCTTTCGGCACAATTTTCACGCCCTTATTTGAGCCACTTGTAGCCGAAGGAATTTTGCGCAAATGACTGAGAGGTGCTCCTGGGCACTGCTCATCACTTTGCAATAGGTTCCGGGGCTTTTCGCGAAGGTCGCGTTTTCTCAAACTTTGAGGGCATTAGTGGGTGGGGTGTGAAAACCTCCGAATGCATGGTTCTCAGCTCCTGCTGTGGGCAGCAAGCCAATTTTTTTTCCAAAATGTTGACCTATAAAAGAGCTTACTCGGGTGTGAAAATTATCATTGTGCGCGCGCGCCCCGGACCGCAATTATGATATTTCCTGTTTTCCCATAGGGCCCAAGGCAAATGGGGATAGCGGTTGTACGCGCTTTCTAAGGCTCTGATCGCTTTTAGATTTTGCACGCGGATAGGGCCAACAGAGGCGCAGGTATTGCCATGCGCACCCGCCCGCAACAATGTTTCGATACCGAGTTATCGGGGTGTGGAAGTCCGCCGCCCCGAAGCTTTACGCGCTTCCGTCTCGCGAACTACTATTTTCATCATGCCCACACGGGCATCCGTTTGTAGTACGGGAGGCCGTCTACAAATGGTGAAAATTTCAAAGCGTTCAGTCGGGAAATTAAAAAGTTATGAGCATTAGAAGATCTTCCCATTAGGCCCCATTAGGCCACAGTAGCCGAACCGGCCTAAAACTTGCGCGGGTCACTTTCACGGACGGGCTCGAAACTGGTGCCAGAAGTTAGCCCCCGACCAGTGCTTCATTGTGAGGCATTTCGTAAAATTTTCCGTCCCCCGAGTGCCGCGCAATAGCCCCTGAAAGGGCTTTCGGCACAATTTTCACGCCCTTATTTGAGCCACTTGTAGCCGAAGGAATTTTGCGCAAATGACTGAGAGGTGCTCCTGGGCACTGCTCATCACTTTGCAATAGGTTCCGGGGCTTTTCGCGAAGGTCGCGTTTTCTCAAACTTTGAGGGCATTAGTGGGTGGGGTGTGAAAACCTCCGAATGCATGGTTCTCAGCTCCTGCTGTGGGCAGCAAGCCAATTTTTTTTCCAAAATGTTGACCTATAAAAGAGCTTACTCGGGTGTGAAAATTATCATTGTGCGCGCGCGCCCCGGACCGCAATTATGATATTTCCTGTTTTCCCATAGGGCCCAAGGCAAATGGGGATAGCGGTTGTACGCGCTTTCTAAGGCTCTGATCGCTTTTAGATTTTGCACGCGGATAGGGCCAACAGAGGCGCAGGTATTGCCATGCGCACCCGCCCGCAACAATGTTTCGATACCGAGTTATCGGGGTGTGGAAGTCCGCCGCCCCGAAGCTTTACGCGCTTCCGTCTCGCGAACTACTATTTTCATCATGCCCACACGGGCATCCGTTTGTAGTACGGGAGGCCGTCTACAAATGGTGAAAATTTCAAAGCGTTCAGTCGGGAAATTAAAAAGTTATGAGCATTAGAAGATCTTCCCATTAGGCCCCATTAGGCCACAGTAGCCGAACCGGCCTAAAACTTGCGCGGGTCACTTTCACGGACGGGCTCGAAACTGGTGCCAGAAGTTAGCCCCCGACCAGTGCTTCATTGTGAGGCATTGCGTAAAATTTTCCGTCCCCTAAGTGCCGCGCAATAGCCCCTGAAAGGGCTTTCGGCACAATTTTCACGCCCTTATTTGAGCCACTTGTAGCCGAAGGAATTTTGCGCAAATGACTGAGAGGTGCTCCTGGGCACTGCTCATCACTTTGCAATAGGTTCCGGGGCTTTTCGCGAAGGTCGCGTTTTCTCAAACTTTGAGGGCATTAGTGGGTGGGGTGTGAAAACCTCCGAATGCATGGTTCTCAGCTCCTGCTGTGGGCAGCAAGCCAATTTTTTTTCCAAAATGTTGACCTATAAAAGAGCTTACTCGGGTGTGAAAATTATCATTGTGCGCGCGCGCCCCGGACCGCAATTATGATATTTCCTGTTTTCCCATAGGGCCCAAGGCAAATGGGGATAGCGGTTGTACGCGCTTTCTAAGGCTCTGATCGCTTTTAGATTTTGCACGCGGATAGGGCCAACAGAGGCGCAGGTATTGCCATGCGCACCCGCCCGCAACAATGTTTCGATACCGAGTTATCGGGGTGTGGAAGTCCGCCGCCCCGAAGCTTTACGCGCTTCCGTCTCGCGAACTACTATTTTCATCATGCCCACACGGGCATCCGTTTGTAGTACGGGAGGCCGTCTACAAATGGTGAAAATTTCAAAGCGTTCAGTCGGGAAATTAAAAAGTTATGAGCATTAGAAGATCTTCCCATTAGGCCCCATTAGGCCACAGTAGCCGAACCGGCCTAAAACTTGCGCGGGTCACTTTCACGGACGGGCTCGAAACTGGTGCCAGAAGTTAGCCCCCGACCAGTGCTTCATTGTGAGGCATTGCGTAAAATTTTCCGTCCCCCGAGTGCCGCGCAATAGCCCCTGAAAGGGCTTTCGGCACAATTTTCACGCCCTTATTTGAGCCACTTGTAGCCGAAGGAATTTTGCGCAAATGACTGAGAGGTGCTCCTGGGCACTGCTCATCACTTTGCAATAGGTTCCGGGGCTTTTCGCGAAGGTCGCGTTTTCTCAAACTTTGAGGGCATTAGTGGGTGGGGTGTGAAAACCTCCGAATGCATGGTTCTCAGCTCCTGCTGTGGGCAGCAAGCCAATTTTTTTTCCAAAATGTTGACCTATAAAAGAGCTTACTCGGGTGTGAAAATTATCATTGTGCGCGCGCGCCCCGGACCGCAATTATGATATTTCCTGTTTTCCCATAGGGCCCAAGGCAAATGGGGATAGCGGTTGTACGCGCTTTCTAAGGCTCTGATCGCTTTTAGATTTTGCACGCGGATAGGGCCAACAGAGGCGCAGGTATTGCCATGCGCACCCGCCCGCAACAATGTTTCGATACCGAGTTATCGGGGTGTGGAAGTCCGCCGCCCCGAAGCTTTACGCGCTTCCGTCTCGCGAACTACTATTTTCATCATGCCCACACGGGCATCCGTTTGTAGTACGGGAGGCCGTCTACAAATGGTGAAAATTTCAAAGCGTTCAGTCGGGAAATTAAAAAGTTATGAGCATTAGAAGATCTTCCCATTAGGCCCCATTAGGCCACAGTAGCCGAACCGGCCTAAAACTTGCGCGGGTCACTTTCACGGACGGGCTCGAAACTGGTGCCAGAAGTTAGCCCCCGACCAGTGCTTCATTGTGAGGCATTGCGTAAAATTTTCCGTCCCCCGAGTGCCGCGCAATAGCCCCTGAAAGGGCTTTCGGCACAATTTTCACGCCCTTATTTGAGCCACTTGTAGCCGAAGGAATTTTGCGCAAATGACTGAGAGGTGCTCCTGGGCACTGCTCATCACTTTGCAATAGGTTCCGGGGCTTTTCGCGAAGGTCGCGTTTTCTCAAACTTTGAGGGCATTAGTGGGTGGGGTGTGAAAACCTCCGAATGCATGGTTCTCAGCTCCTGCTGTGGGCAGCAAGCCAATTTTTTTTCCAAAATGTTGACCTATAAAAGAGCTTACTCGGGTGTGAAAATTATCATTGTGCGCGCGCGCCCCGGACCGCAATTATGATATTTCCTGTTTTCCCATAGGGCCCAAGGCAAATGGGGATAGCGGTTGTACACGCTTTCTAAGGCTCTGATCGCTTTTAGATTTTGCACGCGGATAGGGCCAACAGAGGCGCAGGTATTGCCATGCGCACCCGCCCGCAACAATGTTTCGATACCGAGTTATCGGGGTATGGAAGTCCGCCGCCCCGAAGCTTTACGCGCTTCCGTCTCGCGAACTACTATTTTCATCATGCCCACACGGGCATCCGTTTGTAGTACGGGAGGCCGTCTACAAATGGTGAAAATTTCAAAGCGTTCAGTCGGGAAATTAAAAAGTTATGAGCATTAGAAGATCTTCCCATTAGGCCCCATTAGGCCACAGTAGCCGAACCGGCCTAAAACTTGCGCGGGTCACTTTCACGGACGGGCTCGAAACTGGTGCCAGAAGTTAGCCCCCGACCAGTGCTTCATTGTGAGGCATTGCGTAAAATTTTCCGTCCCCCGAGTGCCGCGCAATAGCCCCTGAAAGGGCTTTCGGCACAATTTTCACGCCCTTATTTGAGCCACTTGTAGCCGAAGGAATTTTGCGCAAATGACTGAGAGGTGCTCCTGGGCACTGCTCATCACTTTGCAATAGGTTCCGGGGCTTTTCGCGAAGGTCGCGTTTTCTCAAACTTTGAGGGCATTAGTGGGTGGGGTGTGAAAACCTCCGATTGCATGGTTCTCAGCTCCTGCTGTGGGCAGCAAGCCAATTTTTTTTCCAAAATGTTGACCTATAAAAGAGCTTACTCGGGTGTGAAAATTATCATTGTGCGCGCGCGCCCCGGACCGCAATTATGATATTTCCTGTTTTCCCATAGGGCCCAAGGCAAATGGGGATAGCGGTTGTACGCGCTTTCTAAGGCTCTGATCGCTTTTAGATTTTGCACGCGGATAGGGCCAACAGAGGCGCAGGTATTGCCATGCGCACCCGCCCGCAACAATGTTTCGATACCGAGTTATCGGGGTGTGGAAGTCCGCCGCCCCTAAGCTTTACGCGCTTCCGTCTCGCGAACTACTATTTTCATCATGCCCACACGGGCATCTGTTTGTAGTACGGGAGGCCGTCTACAAATGGTGAAAATTTCAAAGCGTTCAGTCGGGAAATTAAAAAGTTATGAGCATTAGAAGATCTTCCCATTAGGCCGCATTAGGCCACAGTAGCCGAACCGGCCTAAAACTTGCGCGGGTCACTTTCACGGACGGGCTCGAAACTGGTGCCAGAAGTTAGCCCCCGACCAGTGCTTCATTGTGAGGCATTGCGTAAAATTTTCCGTCCCCCGAGTGCCGCGCAATAGCCCCTGAAAGGGCTTTCGGCACAATTTTCACGCCCTTATTTGAGCCACTTGTAGCCGAAGGAATTTTGCGCAAATGACTGAGAGGTGCTCCTGGGCACTGCTCATCACTTTGCAATAGGTTCCGGGGCTTTTCGCGAAGGTCGCGTTTTCTCAAACTTTGAGGGCATTAGTGGGTGGGGTGTGAAAACCTCCGAATGCATGGTTCTCAGCTCCTGCTGTGGGCAGCAAGCCAATTTTTTTTCCAAAATGTTGACCTATAAAAGAGCTTACTCGGGTGTGAAAATTATCATTGTGCGCGCGCGCCCCGGACCGCAATTATGATATTTCCTGTTTTCCCATAGGGCCCAAGGCAAATGGGGATAGCGGTTGTACACGCTTTCTAAGGCTCTGATCGCTTTTAGATTTTGCACGCGGATAGGGCCAACAGAGGCGCAGGTATTGCCATGCGCACCCGCCCGCAACAATGTTTCGATACCGAGTTATCGGGGTGTGGAAGTCCGCCGCCCCGAAGCTTTACGCGCTTCCGTCTCGCGAACTACTATTTTCATCATGCCCACACGGGCATCCGTTTGTAGTACGGGAGGCCGTCTACAAATGGTGAAAATTTCAAAGCGTTCAGTCGGGAAATTAAAAAGTTATGAGCATTAGAAGATCTTCCCATTAGGCCCCATTAGGCCACAGTAGCCGAACCGGCCTAAAAATTTCGCGGGTCACTTTCACGGACGGGCTCGAAACTGGTGCCAGAAGTTAGCCCCCGACCAGTGCTTCATTGTGAGGCATTGCGTAAAATTTTCCGTCCCCCGAGTGACGCGCAATAGCCCCTGAAAGGGCTTTCGGCACAATTTTCACGCCCTTATTTGAGCCACTTGTAGCCGAAGGAATTTTGCGCAAATGACTGAGAGGTGCTCCTGGGCACTGCTCATCACTTTGCAATAGGTTCCGGGGCTTTTCGCGAAGGTCGCGTTTTCTCAAACTTTGAGGGCATTAGTGGGTGGGGTGTGAAAACCTCCGAATGCATGGTTCTCAGCTCCTGCTGTGGGCAGCAAGCCAATTTTTTTTCCAAAATGTTGACCTATAAAAGAGCTTACTCGGGTGTGAAAATTATCATTGTGCGCGCGCGCCCCGGACCGCAATTATGATATTTCCTGTTTTCCCATAGGGCCCAAGGCAAATGGGGATAGCGGTTGTATGCGCTTTCTAAGGCTCTGATCGCTTTTAGATTTTGCACGCGGATAGGGCCAACAGAGGCGCAGGTATTGCCATGCGCACCCGCCCGCAACAATGTTTCGATACCGAGTTATCGGGGTGTGGAAGTCCGCCGCCCCGAAGCTTTACGCGCTTCAGTCTCGCGAACTACTATTTTCATCATGCCCACACGGGCATCCGTTTGTAGTACGGGAGGCCGTCTACAAATGGTGAAAATTTCAAAGCGTTCAGTCGGGAAATTAAAAAGTTATGAGCATTAGAAGATCTTCCCATTAGGCCCCATTAGGCCACAGTAGCTGAACCGGCCTAAAACTTGCGCGGGTCACTTTCACGGACGGGCTCGAAACTGGTGCCAGAAGTTAGCCCCCGACCAGTGCTTCATTGTGAGGCATTGCGTAAAATTTTCCGTCCCCCGAGTGCCGCGCAATAGCCCCTGAAAGGGCTTTCGGCACAATTTTCACGCCCTTATTTGAGCCACTTGTAGCCGAAGGAATTTTGCGCAAATGACTGAGAGGTGCTCCTGGGCACTGCTCATCACTTTGCAATAGGTTCCGGGGCTTTTCGCGAAGGTCGCGTTTTCTCAAACTTTGAGGGCATTAGTGGGTGGGGTGTGAAAACCTCCGAATGCATGGTTCTCAGCTCCTGCTGTGGGCAGCAAGCCAATTTTTTTTCCAAAATGTTGACCTATAAAAGAGCTTACTCGGGTGTGAAAATTATCATTGTGCGCGCGCGCCCCGGACCGCAATTATGATATTTCCTGTTTTCCCATAGGGCCCAAGGCAAATGGGGATAGCGGTTGTACGCGCTTTCTAAGGCTCTGATCGCTTTTAGATTTTGCACGCGGATAGGGCCAACAGAGGCGCAGGTATTGCCATGCGCACCCGCCCGCAACAATGTTTCGATACCGAGTTATCGGGGTGTGGAAGTCCGCCGCCCCGAAGCTTTACGCGCTTCCGTCTCGCGAACTACTATTTTCATCATGCCCACACGGGCATCCGTTTGTAGTACGGGAGGCCGTCTACAAATGGTGAAAATTTCAAAGCGTTCAGTCGGGAAATTAAAAAGTTATGAGCATTAGAAGATCTTCCCATTAGGCCCCATTAGGCCACAGTAGCCGAACCGGCCTAAAACTTGCGCGGGTCACTTTCACGGACGGGCTCGAAACTGGTGCCAGAAGTTAGCCCCCGACCAGTGCTTCATTGTGAGGCATTGCGTAAAATTTTCCGTCCCCCGAGTGCCGCGCAATAGCCCCTGAAAGGGCTTTCGGCACAATTTTCACGCCCTTATTTGAGCCACTTGTAGCCGAAGGAATTTTGCGCAAATGACTGAGAGGTGCTCCTGGGCACTGCTCATCACTTTGCAATAGGTTCCGGGGCTTTTCGCGAAGGTCGCGTTTTCTCAAACTTTGAGGGCATTAGTGGGTGGGGTGTGAAAACCTCCGATTGCATGGTTCTCAGCTCCTGCTGTGGGCAGCAAGCCAATTTTTTTTCCAAAATGTTGACCTATAAAAGAGCTTACTCGGGTGTGAAAATTATCATTGTGCGCGCGCGCCCCGGACCGCAATTATGATATTTCCTGTTTTCCCATAGGGCCCAAGGCAAATGGGGATAGCGGTTGTACGCGCTTTCTAAGGCTCTGATCGCTTTTAGATTTTGCACGCGGATAGGGCCAACAGAGGCGCAGGTATTGCCATGCGCACCCGCCCGCAACAATGTTTCGATACCGAGTTATCGGGGTGTGGAAGTCCGCCGCCCCTAAGCTTTACGCGCTTCCGTCTCGCGAACTACTATTTTCATCATGCCCACACGGGCATCTGTTTGTAGTACGGGAGGCCGTCTACAAATGGTGAAAATTTCAAAGCGTTCAGTCGGGAAATTAAAAAGTTATGAGCATTAGAAGATCTTCCCATTAGGCCGCATTAGGCCACAGTAGCCGAACCGGCCTAAAACTTGCGCGGGTCACTTTCACGGACGGGCTCGAAACTGGTGCCAGAAGTTAGCCCCCGACCAGTGCTTCATTGTGAGGCATTGCGTAAAATTTTCCGTCCCCCGAGTGCCGCGCAATAGCCCCTGAAAGGGCTTTCGGCACAATTTTCACGCCCTTATTTGAGCCACTTGTAGCCGAAGGAATTTTGCGCAAATGACTGAGAGGTGCTCCTGGGCACTGCTCATCACTTTGCAATAGGTTCCGGGGCTTTTCGCGAAGGTCGCGTTTTCTCAAACTTTGAGGGCATTAGTGGGTGGGGTGTGAAAACCTCCGAATGCATGGTTCTCAGCTCCTGCTGTGGGCAGCAAGCCAATTTTTTTTCCAAAATGTTGACCTATAAAAGAGCTTACTCGGGTGTGAAAATTATCATTGTGCGCGCGCGCCCCGGACCGCAATTATGATATTTCCTGTTTTCCCATAGGGCCCAAGGCAAATGGGGATAGCGGTTGTACACGCTTTCTAAGGCTCTGATCGCTTTTAGATTTTGCACGCGGATAGGGCCAACAGAGGCGCAGGTATTGCCATGCGCACCCGCCCGCAACAATGTTTCGATACCGAGTTATCGGGGTGTGGAAGTCCGCCGCCCCGAAGCTTTACGCGCTTCCGTCTCGCGAACTACTATTTTCATCATGCCCACACGGGCATCCGTTTGTAGTACGGGAGGCCGTCTACAAATGGTGAAAATTTCAAAGCGTTCAGTCGGGAAATTAAAAAGTTATGAGCATTAGAAGATCTTCCCATTAGGCCCCATTAGGCCACAGTAGCCGAACCGGCCTAAAAATTTCGCGGGTCACTTTCACGGACGGGCTCGAAACTGGTGCCAGAAGTTAGCCCCCGACCAGTGCTTCATTGTGAGGCATTGCGTAAAATTTTCCGTCCCCCGAGTGCCGCGCAATAGCCCCTGAAAGGGCTTTCGGCACAATTTTCACGCCCTTATTTGAGCCACTTGTAGCCGAAGGAATTTTGCGCAAATGACTGAGAGGTGCTCCTGGGCACTGCTCATCACTTTGCAATAGGTTCCGGGGCTTTTCGCGAAGGTCGCGTTTTCTCAAACTTTGAGGGCATTAGTGGGTGGGGTGTGAAAACCTCCGAATGCATGGTTCTCAGCTCCTGCTGTGGGCAGCAAGCCAATTTTTTTTCCAAAATGTTGACCTATAAAAGAGCTTACTCGGGTGTGAAAATTATCATTGTGCGCGCGCGCCCCGGACCGCAATTATGATATTTCCTGTTTTCCCATAGGGCCCAAGGCAAATGGGGATAGCGGTTGTATGCGCTTTCTAAGGCTCTGATCGCTTTTAGATTTTGCAGGCGGATAGGGCCAACAGAGGCGCAGGTATTGCCATGCGCACCCGCCCGCAACAATGTTTCGATACCGAGTTATCGGGGTGTGGAAGTCCGCCGCCCCGAAGCTTTACGCGCTTCAGTCTCGCGAACTACTATTTTCATCATGCCCACACGGGCATCCGTTTGTAGTACGGGAGGCCGTCTACAAATGGTGAAAATTTCAAAGCGTTCAGTCGGGAAATTAAAAAGTTATGAGCATTAGAAGATCTTCCCATTAGGCCCCATTAGGCCACAGTAGCTGAACCGGCCTAAAACTTGCGCGGGTCACTTTCACGGACGGGCTCGAAACTGGTGCCAGAAGTTAGCCCCCGACCAGTGCTTCATTGTGAGGCATTGCGTAAAATTTTCCGTCCCCCGAGTGCCGCGCAATAGCCCCTGAAAGGGCTTTCGGCACAATTTTCACGCCCGTATTTGAGCCACTTGTAGCCGAAGGAATTTTGCGCAAATGACTGAGAGGTGCTCCTGGGCACTGCTCATCACTTTGCAATAGGTTCCGGGGCTTTTCGCGAAGGTCGCGTTTTCTCAAACTTTGAGGGCATTAGTGGGTGGGGTGTGAAAACCTCCGAATGCATGGTTCTCAGCTCCTGCTGTGGGCAGCAAGCCAATTTTTTTTCCAAAATGTTGACCTATAAAAGAGCTTACTCGGGTGTGAAAATTATCATTGTGCGCGCGCGCCCCGGACCGCAATTATGATATTTCCTGTTTTCCCATAGGGCCCAAGGCAAATGGGGATAGCGGTTGTATGCGCTTTCTAAGGCTCTGATCGCTTTTAGATTTTGCAGGCGGATAGGGCCAACAGAGGCGCAGGTATTGCCATGCGCACCCGCCCGCAACAATGTTTCGATACCGAGTTATCGGGGTGTGGAAGTCCGCCGCCCCGAAGCTTTACGCGCTTCAGTCTCGCGAACTACTATTTTCATCATGCCCACACGGGCATCCGTTTGTAGTACGGGAGGCCGTCTACAAATGGTGAAAATTTCAAAGCGTTCAGTCGGGAAATTAAAAAGTTATGAGCATTAGAAGATCTTCCCATTAGGCCCCATTAGGCCACAGTAGCTGAACCGGCCTAAAACTTGCGCGGGTCACTTTCACGGACGGGCTCGAAACTGGTGCCAGAAGTTAGCCCCCGACCAGTGCTTCATTGTGAGGCATTGCGTAAAATTTTCCGTCCCCCGAGTGCCGCGCAATAGCCCCTGAAAGGGCTTTCGGCACAATTTTCACGCCCGTATTTGAGCCACTTGTAGCCGAAGGAATTTTGCGCAAATGACTGAGAGGTGCTCCTGGGCACTGCTCATCACTTTGCAATAGGTTCCGGGGCTTTTCGCGAAGGTCGCGTTTTCTCAAACTTTGAGGGCATTAGTGGGTGGGGTGTGAAAACCTCCGAATGCATGGTTCTCAGCTCCTGCTGTGGGCAGCAAGCCAATTTTTTTTCCAAAATGTTGACCTATAAAAGAGCTTACTCGGGTGTGAAAATTATCATTGTGCGCGCGCGCCCCGGACCGCAATTATGATATTTCCTGTTTTCCCATAGGGCCCAAGGCAAATGGGGATAGCGGTTGTACGCGCTTTCTAAGGCTCTGATCGCTTTTAGATTTTGCACGCGGATAGGGCCAACAGAGGCGCAGGTATTGCCATGCGCACCCGCCCGCAACAATGTTTCGATACCGAGTTATCGGGGTGTGGAAGTCCGCCGCCCCGAAGCTTTACGCGCTTCCGTCTCGCGAACTACTATTTTCATCATGCCCACACGGGCATCCGTTTGTAGTACGGGAGGCCGTCTACAAATGGTGAAAATTTCAAAGCGTTCAGTCGGGAAATTAAAAAGTTATGAGCATTAGAAGATCTTCCCATTAGGCCCCATTAGGCCACAGTAGCCGAACCGGCCTAAAACTTGCGCGGGTCACTTTCACGAACGGGCTCGAAACTGGTGCCAGAAGTTAGCCCCCGACCAGTGCTTCATTGTGAGGCATTGCGTAAAATTTTCCGTCCCCCGAGTGCCGCGCAATAGCCCCTGAAAGGGCTTTCGGCACAATTTTCACGCCCTTATTTGAGCCACTTGTAGCCGAAGGAATTTTGCGCAAATGACTGAGAGGTGCTCCTGGGCACTGCTCATCACTTTGCAATAGGTTCCGGGGCTTTTCGCGAAGGTCGCGTTTTCTCAAACTTTGAGGGCATTAGTGGGTGGGGTGTGAAAACCTCCGATTGCATGGTTCTCAGCTCCTGCTGTGGGCAGCAAGCCAATTTTTTTTCCAAAATGTTGACCTATAAAAGAGCTTACTCGGGTGTGAAAATTATCATTGTGCGCGCGCGCCCCGGACCGCAATTATGATATTTCCTGTTTTCCCATAGGGCCCAAGGCAAATGGGGATAGCGGTTGTACGCGCTTTCTAAGGCTCTGATCGCTTTTAGATTTTGCACGCGGATAGGGCCAACAGAGGCGCAGGTATTGCCATGCGCACCCGCCCGCAACAATGTTTCGATACCGAGTTATCGGGGTGTGGAAGTCCGCCGCCCCGAAGCTTTACGCGCTTCCGTCTCGCGAACTACTATTTTCATCATGCCCACACGGGCATCCGTTTGTAGTACGGGAGGCCGTCTACAAATGGTGAAAATTTCAAAGCGTTCAGTCGGGAAATTAAAAAGTTATGAGCATTAGAAGATCTTCCCATTAGGCCGCATTAGGCCACAGTAGCCGAACCGGCCTAAAACTTGCGCGGGTCACTTTCACGGACGGGCTCGAAACTGGTGCCAGAAGTTAGCCCCCGACCAGTGCTTCATTGTGAGGCATTGCGTAAAATTTTCCGTCCCCCGAGTGCCGCGCAATAGCCCCTGAAAGGGCTTTCGGCACAATTTTCACGCCCTTATTTGAGCCACTTGTAGCCGAAGGAATTTTGCGCAAATGACTGAGAGGTGCTCCTGGGCACTGCTCATCACTTTGCAATAGGTTCCGGGGCTTTTCGCGAAGGTCGCGTTTTCTCAAACTTTGAGGGCATTAGTGGGTGGGGTGTGAAAACCTCCGAATGCATGGTTCTCAGCTCCTGCTGTGGGCAGCAAGCCAATTTTTTTTCCAAAATGTTGACCTATAAAAGAGCTTACTCGGGTGTGAAAATTATCATTGTGCGCGCGCGCCCCGGACCGCAATTATGATATTTCCTGTTTTCCCATAGGGCCCAAGGCAAATGGGGATAGCGGTTGTACACGCTTTCTAAGGCTCTGATCGCTTTTAGATTTTGCACGCGGATAGGGCCAACAGAGGCGCAGGTATTGCCATGCGCACCCGCCCGCAACAATGTTTCGATACCGAGTTATCGGGGTGTGGAAGTCCGCCGCCCCGAAGCTTTACGCGCTTCCGTCTCGCGAACTACTATTTTCATCATGCCCACACGGGCATCCGTTTGTAGTACGGGAGGCCGTCTACAAATGGTGAAAATTTCAAAGCGTTCAGTCGGGAAATTAAAAAGTTATGAGCATTAGAAGATCTTCCCATTAGGCCCCATTAGGCCACAGTAGCCGAACCGGCCTAAAAATTTCGCGGGTCACTTTCACGGACGGGCTCGAAACTGGTGCCAGAAGTTAGCCCCCGACCAGTGCTTCATTGTGAGGCATTGCGTAAAATTTTCCGTCCCCCGAGTGCCGCGCAATAGCCCCTGAAAGGGCTTTCGGCACAATTTTCACGCCCTTATTTGAGCCACTTGTAGCCGAAGGAATTTTGCGCAAATGACTGAGAGGTGCTCCTGGGCACTGCTCATCACTTTGCAATAGGTTCCGGGGCTTTTCGCGAAGGTCGCGTTTTCTCAAACTTTGAGGGCATTAGTGGGTGGGGTGTGAAAACCTCCGAATGCATGGTTCTCAGCTCCTGCTGTGGGCAGCAAGCCAATTTTTTTTCCAAAATGTTGACCTATAAAAGAGCTTACTCGGGTGTGAAAATTATCATTGTGCGCGCGCGCCCCGGACCGCAATTATGATATTTCCTGTTTTCCCATAGGGCCCAAGGCAAATGGGGATAGCGGTTGTATGCGCTTTCTAAGGCTCTGATCGCTTTTAGATTTTGCAGGCGGATAGGGCCAACAGAGGCGCAGGTATTGCCATGCGCACCCGCCCGCAACAATGTTTCGATACCGAGTTATCGGGGTGTGGAAGTCCGCCGCCCCGAAGCTTTACGCGCTTCAGTCTCGCGAACTACTATTTTCATCATGCCCACACGGGCATCCGTTTGTAGTACGGGAGGCCGTCTACAAATGGTGAAAATTTCAAAGCGTTCAGTCGGGAAATTAAAAAGTTATGAGCATTAGAAGATCTTCCCATTAGGCCCCATTAGGCCACAGTAGCTGAACCGGCCTAAAACTTGCGCGGGTCACTTTCACGGACGGGCTCGAAACTGGTGCCAGAAGTTAGCCCCCGACCAGTGCTTCATTGTGAGGCATTGCGTAAAATTTTCCGTCCCCCGAGTGCCGCGCAATAGCCCCTGAAAGGGCTTTCGGCACAATTTTCACGCCCGTATTTGAGCCACTTGTAGCCGAAGGAATTTTGCGCAAATGACTGAGAGGTGCTCCTGGGCACTGCTCATCACTTTGCAATAGGTTCCGGGGCTTTTCGCGAAGGTCGCGTTTTCTCAAACTTTGAGGGCATTAGTGGGTGGGGTGTGAAAACCTCCGAATGCATGGTTCTCAGCTCCTGCTGTGGGCAGCAAGCCAATTTTTTTCCAAAATGTTGACCTATAAAAGAGCTTACTCGGGTGTGAAAATTATCATTGTGCGCGCGCGCCCCGGACCGCAATTATGATATTTCCTGTTTTCCCATAGGGCCCAAGGCAAATGGGGATAGCGGTTGTACGCGCTTTCTAAGGCTCTGATCGCTTTTAGATTTTGCACGCGGATAGGGCCAACAGAGGCGCAGGTATTGCCATGCGCACCCGCCCGCAACAATGTTTCGATACCGAGTTATCGGGGTGTGGAAGTCCGCCGCCCCGAAGCTTTACGCGCTTCCGTCTCGCGAACTACTATTTTCATCATGCCCACACGGGCATCCGTTTGTAGTACGGGAGGCCGTCTACAAATGGTGAAAATTTCAAAGCGTTCAGTCGGGAAATTAAAAAGTTATGAGCATTAGAAGATCTTCCCATTAGGCCCCATTAGGCCACAGTAGCCGAACCGGCCTAAAACTTGCGCGGGTCACTTTCACGGACGGGCTCGAAACTGGTGCCAGAAGTTAGCCCCCGACCAGTGCTTCATTGTGAGGCATTGCGTAAAATTTTCCGTCCCCCGAGTGCCGCGCAATAGCCCCTGAAAGGGCTTTCGGCACAATTTTCACGCCCTTATTTGAGCCACTTGTAGCCGAAGGAATTTTGCGCAAATGACTGAGAGGTGCTCCTGGGCACTGCTCATCACTTTGCAATAGGTTCCGGGGCTTTTCGCGAAGGTCGCGTTTTCTCAAACTTTGAGGGCATTAGTGGGTGGGGTGTGAAAACCTCCGATTGCATGGTTCTCAGCTCCTGCTGTGGGCAGCAAGCCAATTTTTTTTCCAAAATGTTGACCTATAAAAGAGCTTACTCGGGTGTGAAAATTATCATTGTGCGCGCGCGCCCCGGACCGCAATTATGATATTTCCTGTTTTCCCATAGGGCCCAAGGCAAATGGGGATAGCGGTTGTACGCGCTTTCTAAGGCTCTGATCGCTTTTAGATTTTGCACGCGGATAGGGCCAACAGAGGCGCAGGTATTGCCATGCGCACCCGCCCGCAACAATGTTTCGATACCGAGTTATCGGGGTGTGGAAGTCCGCCGCCCCGAAGCTTTACGCGCTTCCGTCTCGCGAACTACTATTTTCATCATGCCCACACGGGCATCCGTTTGTAGTACGGGAGGCCGTCTACAAATGGTGAAAATTTCAAAGCGTTCAGTCGGGAAATTAAAAAGTTATGAGCATTAGAAGATCTTCCCATTAGGCCGCATTAGGCCACAGTAGCCGAACCGGCCTAAAACTTGCGCGGGTCACTTTCACGGACGGGCTCGAAACTGGTGCCAGAAGTTAGCCCCCGACCAGTGCTTCATTGTGAGGCATTGCGTAAAATTTTCCGTCCCCCGAGTGCCGCGCAATAGCCCCTGAAAGGGCTTTCGGCACAATTTTCACGCCCTTATTTGAGCCACTTGTAGCCGAAGGAATTTTGCGCAAATGACTGAGAGGTGCTCCTGGGCACTGCTCATCACTTTGCAATAGGTTCCGGGGCTTTTCGCGAAGGTCGCGTTTTCTCAAACTTTGAGGGCATTAGTGGGTGGGGTGTGAAAACCTCCGAATGCATGGTTCTCAGCTCCTGCTGTGGGCAGCAAGCCAATTTTTTTTCCAAAATGTTGACCTATAAAAGAGCTTACTCGGGTGTGAAAATTATCATTGTGCGCGCGCGCCCCGGACCGCAATTATGATATTTCCTGTTTTCCCATAGGGCCCAAGGCAAATGGGGATAGCGGTTGTACACGCTTTCTAAGGCTCTGATCGCTTTTAGATTTTGCACGCGGATAGGGCCAACAGAGGCGCAGGTATTGCCATGCGCACCCGCCCGCAACAATGTTTCGATACCGAGTTATCGGGGTGTGGAAGTCCGCCGCCCCGAAGCTTTACGCGCTTCCGTCTCGCGAACTACTATTTTCATCATGCCCACACGGGCATCCGTTTGTAGTACGGGAGGCCGTCTACAAATGGTGAAAATTTCAAAGCGTTCAGTCGGGAAATTAAAAAGTTATGAGCATTAGAAGATCTTCCCATTAGGCCCCATTAGGCCACAGTAGCCGAACCGGCCTAAAAATTTCGCGGGTCACTTTCACGGACGGGCTCGAAACTGGTGCCAGAAGTTAGCCCCCGACCAGTGCTTCATTGTGAGGCATTGCGTAAAATTTTCCGTCCCCCGAGTGACGCGCAATAGCCCCTGAAAGGGCTTTCGGCACAATTTTCACGCCCTTATTTGAGCCACTTGTAGCCGAAGGAATTTTGCGCAAATGACTGAGAGGTGCTCCTGGGCACTGCTCATCACTTTGCAATAGGTTCCGGGGCTTTTCGCGAAGGTCGCGTTTTCTCAAACTTTGAGGGCATTAGTGGGTGGGGTGTGAAAACCTCCGAATGCATGGTTCTCAGCTCCTGCTGTGGGCAGCAAGCCAATTTTTTTTCCAAAATGTTGACCTATAAAAGAGCTTACTCGGGTGTGAAAATTATCATTGTGCGCGCGCGCCCCGGACCGCAATTATGATATTTCCTGTTTTCCCATAGGGCCCAAGGCAAATGGGGATAGCGGTTGTATGCGCTTTCTAAGGCTCTGATCGCTTTTAGATTTTGCACGCGGATAGGGCCAACAGAGGCGCAGGTATTGCCATGCGCACCCGCCCGCAACAATGTTTCGATACCGAGTTATCGGGGTGTGGAAGTCCGCCGCCCCGAAGCTTTACGCGCTTCAGTCTCGCGAACTACTATTTTCATCATGCCCACACGGGCATCCGTTTGTAGTACGGGAGGCCGTCTACAAATGGTGAAAATTTCAAAGCGTTCAGTCGGGAAATTAAAAAGTTATGAGCATTAGAAGATCTTCCCATTAGGCCCCATTAGGCCACAGTAGCTGAACCGGCCTAAAACTTGCGCGGGTCACTTTCACGGACGGGCTCGAAACTGGTGCCAGAAGTTAGCCCCCGACCAGTGCTTCATTGTGAGGCATTGCGTAAAATTTTCCGTCCCCCGAGTGCCGCGCAATAGCCCCTGAAAGGGCTTTCGGCACAATTTTCACGCCCTTATTTGAGCCACTTGTAGCCGAAGGAATTTTGCGCAAATGACTGAGAGGTGCTCCTGGGCACTGCTCATCACTTTGCAATAGGTTCCGGGGCTTTTCGCGAAGGTCGCGTTTTCTCAAACTTTGAGGGCATTAGTGGGTGGGGTGTGAAAACCTCCGAATGCATGGTTCTCAGCTCCTGCTGTGGGCAGCAAGCCAATTTTTTTTCCAAAATGTTGACCTATAAAAGAGCTTACTCGGGTGTGAAAATTATCATTGTGCGCGCGCGCCCCGGACCGCAATTATGATATTTCCTGTTTTCCCATAGGGCCCAAGGCAAATGGGGATAGCGGTTGTACGCGCTTTCTAAGGCTCTGATCGCTTTTAGATTTTGCACGCGGATAGGGCCAACAGAGGCGCAGGTATTGCCATGCGCACCCGCCCGCAACAATGTTTCGATACCGAGTTATCGGGGTGTGGAAGTCCGCCGCCCCGAAGCTTTACGCGCTTCCGTCTCGCGAACTACTATTTTCATCATGCCCACACGGGCATCCGTTTGTAGTACGGGAGGCCGTCTACAAATGGTGAAAATTTCAAAGCGTTCAGTCGGGAAATTAAAAAGTTATGAGCATTAGAAGATCTTCCCATTAGGCCCCATTAGGCCACAGTAGCCGAACCGGCCTAAAACTTGCACGGGTCACTTTCACGGACGGGCTCGAAACTGGTGCCAGAAGTTAGCCCCCGACCAGTGCTTCATTGTGAGGCATTGCGTAAAATTTTCCGTCCCCCGAGTGCCGCGCAATAGCCCCTGAAAGGGCTTTCGGCACAATTTTCACGCCCTTATTTGAGCCACTTGTAGCCGAAGGAATTTTGCGCAAATGACTGAGAGGTGCTCCTGGGCACTGCTCATCACTTTGCAATAGGTTCCGGGGCTTTTCGCGAAGGTCGCGTTTTCTCAAACTTTGAGGGCATTAGTGGGTGGGGTGTGAAAACCTCCGAATGCATGGTTCTCAGCTCCTGCTGTGGGCAGCAAGCCAATTTTTTTTCCAAAATGTTGACCTATAAAAGAGCTTACTCGGGTGTGAAAATTATCATTGTGCGCGCGCGCCCCGGACCGCAATTATGATATTTCCTGTTTTCCCATAGGGCCCAAGGCAAATGGGGATAGCGGTTGTACGCGCTTTCTAAGGCTCTGATCGCTTTTAGATTTTGCACGCGGATAGGGCCAACAGAGGCGCAGGTATTGCCATGCGCACCCGCCCGCAACAATGTTTCGATACCGAGTTATCGGGGTGTGGAAGTCCGCCGCCCCGAAGCTTTACGCGCTTCCGTCTCGCGAACTACTATTTTCATCATGCCCACACGGGCATCCGTTTGTAGTACGGGAGGCCGTCTACAAATGGTGAAAATTTCAAAGCGTTCAGTCGGGAAATTAAAAAGTTATGAGCATTAGAAGATCTTCCCATTAGGCCCCATTAGGCCACAGTAGCCGAACCGGCCTAAAACTTGCGCGGGTCACTTTCACGGACGGGCTCGAAACTGGTGCCAGAAGTTAGCCCCCGACCAGTGCTTCATTGTGAGGCATTGCGTAAAATTTTCCGTCCCCTAAGTGCCGCGCAATAGCCCCTGAAAGGGCTTTCGGCACAATTTTCACGCCCTTATTTGAGCCACTTGTAGCCGAAGGAATTTTGCGCAAATGACTGAGAGGTGCTCCTGGGCACTGCTCATCACTTTGCAATAGGTTCCGGGGCTTTTCGCGAAGGTCGCGTTTTCTCAAACTTTGAGGGCATTAGTGGGTGGGGTGTGAAAACCTCCGAATGCATGGTTCTCAGCTCCTGCTGTGGGCAGCAAGCCAATTTTTTTTCCAAAATGTTGACCTATAAAAGAGCTTACTCGGGTGTGAAAATTATCATTGTGCGCGCGCGCCCCGGACCGCAATTATGATATTTCCTGTTTTCCCATAGGGCCCAAGGCAAATGGGGATAGCGGTTGTACGCGCTTTCTAAGGCTCTGATCGCTTTTAGATTTTGCACGCGGATAGGGCCAACAGAGGCGCAGGTATTGCCATGCGCACCCGCCCGCAACAATGTTTCGATACCGAGTTATCGGGGTGTGGAAGTCCGCCGCCCCGAAGCTTTACGCGCTTCCGTCTCGCGAACTACTATTTTCATCATGCCCACACGGGCATCCGTTTGTAGTACGGGAGGCCGTCTACAAATGGTGAAAATTTCAAAGCGTTCAGTCGGGAAATTAAAAAGTTATGAGCATTAGAAGATCTTCCCATTAGGCCCCATTAGGCCACAGTAGCCGAACCGGCCTAAAACTTGCGCGGGTCACTTTCACGGACGGGCTCGAAACTGGTGCCAGAAGTTAGCCCCCGACCAGTGCTTCATTGTGAGGCATTGCGTAAAATTTTCCGTCCCCCGAGTGCCGCGCAATAGCCCCTGAAAGGGCTTTCGGCACAATTTTCACGCCCTTATTTGAGCCACTTGTAGCCAAAGGAATTTTGCGCAAATGACTGAGAGGTGCTCCTGGGCACTGCTCATCACTTTGCAATAGGTTCCGGGGCTTTTCGCGAAGGTCGCGTTTTCTCAAACTTTGAGGGCATTAGTGGGTGGGGTGTGAAAACCTCCGAATGCATGGTTCTCAGCTCCTGCTGTGGGCAGCAAGCCAATTTTTTTTCCAAAATGTTGACCTATAAAAGAGCTTACTCGGGTGTGAAAATTATCATTGTGCGCGCGCGCCCCGGACCGCAATTATGATATTTCCTGTTTTCCCATAGGGCCCAAGGCAAATGGGGATAGCGGTTGTACGCGCTTTCTAAGGCTCTGATCGCTTTTAGATTTTGCACGCGGATAGGGCCAACAGAGGCGCAGGTATTGCCATGCGCACCCGCCCGCAACAATGTTTCGATACCGAGTTATCGGGGTGTGGAAGTCCGCCGCCCCGAAGCTTTACGCGCTTCCGTCTCGCGAACTACTATTTTCATCATGCCCACACGGGCATCCGTTTGTAGTACGGGAGGCCGTCTACAAATGGTGAAAATTTCAAAGCGTTCAGTTGGGAAATTAAAAAGTTATGAGCATTAGAAGATCTTCCCATTAGGCCCCATTAGGCCACAGTAGCCGAACCGGCCTAAAACTTGCGCGGGTCACTTTCACGGACGGGCTCGAAACTGGTGCCAGAAGTTAGCCCCCGACCAGTGCTTCATTGTGAGGCATTGCGTAAAATTTTCCGTCCCCCGAGTGCCGCGCAATAGCCCCTGAAAGGGCTTTCGGCACAATTTTCACGCCCTTATTTGAGCCACTTGTAGCCGAAGGAATTTTGCGCAAATGACTGAGAGGTGCTCCTGGGCACTGCTCATCACTTTGCAATAGGTTCCGGGGCATTTCGCGAAGGTCGCGTTTTCTCAAACTTTGAGGGCATTAGTGGGTGGGGTGTGAAAACCTCCGAATGCATGGTTCTCAGCTCCTGCTGTGGGCAGCAAGCCAATTTTTTTTCCAAAATGTTGACCTATAAAAGAGCTTACTCGGGTGTGAAAATTATCATTGTGCGCGCGCGCCCCGGACCGCAATTATGATATTTCCTGTTTTCCCATAGGGCCCAAGGCAAATGGGGATAGCGGTTGTACGCGCTTTCTAAGGCTCTGATCGCTTTTAGATTTTGCACGCGGATAGGGCCAACAGAGGCGCAGGTATTGCCATGCGCACCCGCCCGCAACAATGTTTCGATACCGAGTTATCGGGGTGTGGAAGTCCGCCGCCCCGAAGCTTTACGCGCTTCCGTCTCGCGAACTACTATTTTCATCATGCCCACACGGGCATCCGTTTGTAGTACGGGAGGCCGTCTACAAATGGTGAAAATTTCAAAGCGTTCAGTCGGGAAATTAAAAAGTTATGAGCATTAGAAGATCTTCCCATTAGGCCCCATTAGGCCACAGTAGCCGAACCGGCCTAAAACTTGCGCGGGTCACTTTCACGGACGGGCTCGAAACTGGTGCCAGAAGTTAGCCCCCGACCAGTGCTTCATTGTGAGGCATTGCGTAAAATTTTCCGTCCCCCGAGTGCCGCGCAATAGCCCCTGAAAGGGCTTTCGGCACAATTTTCACGCCCTTATTTGAGCCACTTGTAGCCGAAGGAATTTTGCGCAAATGACTGAGAGGTGCTCCTGGGCACTGCTCATCACTTTGCAATAGGTTCCGGGGCTTTTCGCGAAGGTCGCGTTTTCTCAAACTTTGAGGGCATTAGTGGGTGGGGTGTGAAAACCTCCGAATGCATGGTTCTCAGCTCCTGCTGTGGGCAGCAAGCCAATTTTTTTTCCAAAATGTTGACCTATAAAAGAGCTTACTCGGGTGTGAAAATTATCATTGTGCGCGCGCGCCCCGGACCGCAATTATGATATTTCCTGTTTTCCCATAGGGCCCAAGGCAAATGGGGATAGCGGTTGTACGCGCTTTCTAAGGCTCTGATCGCTTTTAGATTTTGCACGCGGATAGGGCCAACAGAGGCGCAGGTATTGCCATGCGCACCCGCCCGCAACAATGTTTCGATACCGAGTTATCGAGGTGTGGAAGTCCGCCGCCCCGAAGCTTTACGCGCTTCCCTCTCGCGAACTACTATTTTCATCATGCCCACACGGGCATCCGTTTGTAGTACGGGAGGCCGTCTACAAATGGTGAAAATTTCAAAGCGTTCAGTCGGGAAATTAAAAAGTTATGAGCATTAGAAGATCTTCCCATTAGGCCCCATTAGGCCACAGTAGCCGAACCGGCCTAAAACTTGCGCGGGTCACTTTCACGGACGGGCTCGAAACTGGTGCCAGAAGTTAGCCCCCGACCAGTGCTTCATTGTGAGGCATTGCGTAAAATTTTCCGTCCCCCGAGTGCCGCGCAATAGCCCCTGAAAGGGCTTTCGGCACAATTTTCACGCCCTTATTTGAGCCACTTGTAGCCGAAGGAATTTTGCGCAAATGACTGAGAGGTGCTCCTGGGCACTGCTCATCACTTTGCAATAGGTTCCGGGGCTTTTCGCGAAGGTCGCGTTTTCTCAAACTTTGAGGGCATTAGTGGGTGGGGTGTGAAAACCTCCGAATGCATGGTTCTCAGCTCCTGCTGTGGGCAGCAAGCCAATTTTTTTTCCAAAATGTTGACCTATAAAAGAGCTTACTCGGGTGTGAAAATTATCATTGTGCGCGCGCGCCCCGGACCGCAATTATGATATTTCCTGTTTTCCCATAGGGCCCAAGGCAAATGGGGATAGCGGTTGTACGCGCTTTCTAAGGCTCTGATCGCTTTTAGATTTTGCACGCGGATAGGGCCAACAGAGGCGCAGGTATTGCCATGCGCACCCGCCCGCAACAATGTTTCGATACCGAGTTATCGGGGTGTGGAAGTCCGCCGCCCCGAAGCTTTACGCGCTTCCGTCTCGAGAACTACTATTTTCATCATGCCCACACGGGCATCCGTTTGTAGTACGGGAGGCCGTCTACAAATGGTGAAAATTTCAAAGCGTTCAGTCGGGAAATTAAAAAGTTATGAGCATTAGAAGATCTTCCCATTAGGCCCCATTAGGCCACAGTAGCCGAACCGGCCTAAAACTTGCGCGGGTCACTTTCACGGACGGGCTCGAAACTGGTGCCAGAAGTTAGCCCCCGACCAGTGCTTCATTGTGAGGCATTGCGTAAAATTTTCCGTCCCCCGAGTGCCGCGCAATAGCCCCTGAAAGGGCTTTCGGCACAATTTTCACGCCCTTATTTGAGCCACTTGTAGCCGAAGGAATTTTGCGCAAATGACTGAGAGGTGCTCCTGGGCACTGCTCATCACTTTGCAATAGGTTCCGGGGCTTTTCGCGAAGGTCGCGTTTTCTCAAACTTTGAGGGCATTAGTGGGTGGGGTGTGAAAACCTCCGAATGCATGGTTCTCAGCTCCTGCTGTGGGCAGCAAGCCAATTTTTTTTCCAAAATGTTGACCTATAAAAGAGCTTACTCGGGTGTGAAAATTATCATTGTGCGCGCGCGCCCCGGACCGCAATTATGATATTTCCTGTTTTCCCATAGGGCCCAAGGCAAATGGGGATAGCGGTTGTACGCGCTTTCTAAGGCTCTGATCGCTTTTAGATTTTGCACGCGGATAGGGCCAACAGAGGCGCAGGTATTGCCATGCGCACCCGCCCGCAACAATGTTTCGATACCGAGTTATCGGGGTGTGGAAGTCCGCCGCCCCGAAGCTTTACGCGCTTCCGTCTCGCGAACTACTATTTTCATCATGCCCACACGGGCATCCGTTTGTAGTACGGGAGGCCGTCTACAAATGGTGAAAATTTCAAAGCGTTCAGTCGGGAAATTAAAAAGTTATGAGCATTAGAAGATCTTCCCATTAGGCCCCATTAGGCCACAGTAGCCGAACCGGCCTAAAACTTGCGCGGGTCACTTTCACGGACGGGCTCGAAACTGGTGCCAGAAGTTAGCCCCCGACCAGTGCTTCATTGTGAGGCATTGCGTAAAATTTTCCGTCCCCCCGAGTGCCGCGCAATAGCCCCTGAAAGGGCTTTCGGCACAATTTTCACGCCCTTATTTGAGCCACTTGTAGCCGAAGGAATTTTGCGCAAATGACTGAGAGGTGCTCCTGGGCACTGCTCATCACTTTGCAATAGGTTCCGGGGCTTTTCGCGAAGGTCGCGTTTTCTCAAACTTTGAGGGCATTAGTGGGTGGGGTGTGAAAACCTCCGAATGCATGGTTCTCAGCTCCTGCTGTGGGCAGCAAGCCAATTTTTTTTCCAAAATGTTGACCTATAAAAGAGCTTACTCGGGTGTGAAAATTATCATTGTGCGCGCGCGCCCCGGACCGCAATTATGATATTTCCTGTTTTCCCATAGGGCCCAAGGCAAATGGGGATAGCGGTTGTACGCGCTTTCTAAGGCTCTGATCGCTTTTAGATTTTACACGCGGATAGGGCCAACAGAGGCGCAGGTATTGCCATGCGCACCCGCCCGCAACAATGTTTCGATACCGAGTTATCGGGGTGTGGATGTCCGCCGCCCCGAAGCTTTACGCGCTTCCGTCTCGCGAACTACTATTTTCATCATGCCCACACGGGCATCCGTTTGTAGTACGGGAGGCCGTCTACAAATGGTGAAAATTTCAAAGCGTTCAGTCGGGAAATTAAAAAGTTATGAGCATTAGAAGATCTTCCCATTAGGCCCCATTAGGCCACAGTAGCCGAACCGGCCTAAAACTTGCGCGGGTCACTTTCACGGACGGGCTCGAAACTGGTGCCAGAAGTTAGCCCCCGACCAGTGCTTCATTGTGAGGCATTGCGTAAAATTTTCCGTCCCCCGAGTGCCGCGCAATAGCCCCTGAAAGGGCTTTTGGCACAATTTTCACGCCCTTATTTGAGCCACTTGTAGCCGAAGGAATTTTGCGCAAATGACTGAGAGGTGCTCCTGGGCACTGCTCATCACTTTGCAATAGGTTCCGGGGCTTTTCGCGAAGGTCGCGTTTTCTCAAACTTTGAGGGCATTAGTGGGTGGGGTGTGAAAACCTCCGAATGCATGGTTCTCAGCTCCTGCTGTGGGCAGCAAGCCAATTTTTTTTCCAAAATGTTGACCTATAAAAGAGCTTACTCGGGTGTGAAAATTATCATTGTGCACGCGCGCCCCGGACCGCAATTATGATATTTCCTGTTTTCCCATAGGGCCCAAGGCAAATGGGGATAGCGGTTGTACGCGCTTTCTAAGGCTCTGATCGCTTTTAGATTTTGCACGCGGATAGGGCCAACAGAGGCGCAGGTTTTGCCATGCGCACCCGCCCGCAACAATGTTTCGATACCGAGTTATCGGGGTGTGGAAGTCCGCCGCCCCGAAGCTTTACGCGCTTCCGTCTCGCGAACTACTATTTTCATCATGCCCACACGGGCATCCGTTTGTAGTACGGGAGGCCGTCTACAAATGGTGAAAATTTCAAAGCGTTCAGTCGGGAAATTAAAAAGTTATGAGCATTAGAAGATCTTCCCATAAGCCCCATTAGGCCACAGTAGCCGAACCGGCCTAAAACTTGCGCGGGTCACTTTCACGGACGGGCTCGAAACTGGTGCCAGAAGTTAGCCCCCGACCAGTGCTTCATTGTGAGGCATTGCGTAAAATTTTCCGTCCCCCGAGTGCCGCGCAATAGCCCCTGAAAGGGCTTTCGGCACAATTTTCACGCCCTTATTTGAGCCACTTGTAGCCGAAGGAATTTTGCGCAAATGACTGAGAGGTGCTCCTGGGCACTGCTCATCACTTTGCAATAGGTTCCGGGGCTTTTCGCGAAGGTCGCGTTTTCTCAAACTTTGAGGGCATTAGTGGGTGGGGTGTGAAAACCTCTGAATGCATGGTTCTCAGCTCCTGCTGTGGGCAGCAAGCCAATTTTTTTTCCAAAATGTTGACCTATAAAAGAGCTTACTCGGGTGTGAAAATTATCATTGTGCGCGCGCGCCCCGGACCGCAATTATGATATTTCCTGTTTTCCCATAGGGCCCAAGGCAAATGGGGATAGCGGTTGTACGCGCTTTCTAAGGCTCTGATCGCTTTTAGATTTTGCACGCGGATAGGGCCAACAGAGGCGCAGGTATTGCCATGCGCACCCGCCCGCAACAATGTTTCGATACCGAGTTATCGGGGTGTGGAAGTCCGCCGCCCCGAAGCTTTACGCGCTTCCGTCTCGCGAACTACTATTTTCATCATGCCCACACGGGCATCCGTTTGTAGTACGGGAGGCCGTCTACAAATGGTGAAAATTTCAAAGCGTTCAGTCGGGAAATTAAAAAGTTATGAGCATTAGAAGATCTTCCCATTAGGCCCCATTAGGCCACAGTAGCCGAACCGGCCTAAAACTTGCGCGGGTCACTTTCACGGACGGGCTCGAAACTGGTGCCAGAAGTTAGCCCCCGACCAGTGCTTCATTGTGAGGCATTGCGTAAAATTTTCCGTCCCCCGAGTGCCGCGCAATAGCCCCTGAAAGGGCTTTCGGCACAATTTTCACGCCCTTATTTGAGCCACTTGTAGCCGAAGGAATTTTGCGCAAATGACTGAGAGGTGCTCCTGGGCACTGCTCATCACTTTGCAATAGGTTCCGGGGCTTTTCGCGAAGGTCGCGTTTTCTCAAACTTTGAGGGCATTAGTGGGTGGGGTGTGAAAACCTCCGAATGCATGGTTCTCAGCTCCTGCTGTGGACAGCAAGCCAATTTTTTTTCCAAAATGTTGACCTATAAAAGAGCTTACTCGGGTGTGAAAATTATCATTGTGCGCGCGCGCCCCGGACCGCAATTATGATATTTCCTGTTTTCCCATAGGGCCCAAGGCAAATGGGGATAGCGGTTGTACGCGCTTTCTAAGGCTCTGATCGCTTTTAGATTTTGCACGCGGATAGGGCCAACAGAGGCGCAGGTATTGCCATGCGCACCCGCCCGCAACAAAGTTTCGATACCGAGTTATCGGGGTGTGGAAGTCCGCCGCCCCGAAGCTTTACGCGCTTCCGTCTCGCGAACTACTATTTTCATCATGCCCACACGGGCATCCGTTTGTAGTACGGGAGGCCGTCTACAAATGGTGAAAATTTCAAAGCGTTCAGTCGGGAAATTAAAAAGTTATGAGCATTAGAAGATCTTCCCATTAGGCCCCATTAGGCCACAGTAGCCGAACCGGCCTAAAACTTGCGCGGGTCACTTTCACGGACTGGCTCGAAACTGGTGCCAGAAGTTAGCCCCCGACCAGTGCTTCATTGTGAGGCATTGCGTAAAATTTTCCGTCCCCCGAGTGCCGCGCAATAGCCCCTGAAAGGGCTTTCGGCACAATTTTCACGCCCTTATTTGAGCCACTTGTAGCCGAAGGAATTTTGCGCAAATGACTGAGAGGTGCTCCTGGGCACTGCTCATCACTTTGCAATAGGTTCCGGGGCTTTTCGCGAAGGTCGCGTTTTCTCAAACTTTGAGGGCATTAGTGGGTGGGGTGTGAAAACCTCCGAATGCATGGTTCTCAGCTCCTGCTGTGGGCAGCAAGCCAATTTTTTTTCCAAAATGTTGACCTATAAAAGAGCTTACTCGGGTGTGAAAATTATCATTGTGCGCGCGCGCGCCCCGGACCGCAATTATGATATTTCCTGTTTTCCCATAGGGCCCAAGGCAAATGGGGATAGCGGTTGTACGCGCTTTCTAAGGCTCTGATCGCTTTTAGATTTTGCACGCGGATAGGGCCAACAGAGGCGCAGGTATTGCCATGCGCACCCGCCCGCAACAATGTTTCGATACCGAGTTATCGGGGTGTGGAAGTCCGCCGCCCCGAAGCTTTACGCGCTTCCGTCTCGCGAACTACTATTTTCATCATGCCCACACGGGCATCCGTTTGTAGTACGGGAGGCCGTCTACAAATGGTGAAAATTTCAAAGCGTTCAGTCGGGAAATTAAAAAGTTATGAGCATTAGAAGATCTTCCCATTAGGCCCCATTAGGCCACAGTAGCCGAACCGGCCTAAAACTTGCGCGGGTCACTTTCACGGACGGGCTCGAAACTGGTGCCAGAAGTTAGCCCCCGACCAGTGCTTCATTGTGAGGCATTGCGTAAAATTTTCCGTCCCCCGAGTGCCGCGCAATAGCCCCTGAAAGGGCTTTCGGCACAATTTTCACGCCCTTATTTGAGCCACTTGTAGCCGAAGGAATTTTGCGCAAATGACTGAGAGGTGCTCCTGGGCACTGCTCATCACTTTGCAATAGGTTCCGGGGCTTTTCGCGAAGGTCGCGTTTTCTCAAACTTTGAGGGCATTAGTGGGTGGGGTGTGAAAACCTCCGAATGCATGGTTCTCAGCTCCTGCTGTGGGCAGCAAGCCAATTTTTTTTCCAAAATGTTGACCTATAAAAGAGCTTACTCGGGTGTGAAAATTATCATTGTGCGCGCGCGCCCCGGACCGCAATTATGATATTTCCTGTTTTCCCATAGGGCCCAAGGCAAATGGGGATAGCGGTTGTACGCGCTTTCTAAGGCTCTGATTGCTTTTAGATTTTGCACGCGGATAGGGCCAACAGAGGCGCAGGTATTGCCATGCGCACCCGCCCGCAACAATGTTTCGATACCGAGTTATCGGGGTGTGGAAGTCCGCCGCCCCGAAGCTTTACGCGCTTCCGTCTCGCGAACTACTATTTTCATCATGCCCACACGGGCATCCGTTTGTAGTACGGGAGGCCGTCTACAAATGGTGAAAATTTCAAAGCGTTCAGTCGGGAAATTAAAAAGTTATGAGCATTAGAAGATCTTCCCATTAGGCCCCATTAGGCCACAGTAGCCGAACCGGCCTAAAACTTGCGCGGGTCACTTTCACGGACGGGCTCGAAACTGGTGCCAGAAGTTAGCCCCCGACCAGTGCTTCATTGTGAGGCATTGCATAAAATTTTCCGTCCCCCGAGTGCCGCGCAATAGCCCCTGAAAGGGCTTTCGGCACAATTTTCACGCCCTTATTTGAGCTACTTGTAGCCGAAGGAATTTTGCGCAAATGACTGAGAGGTGCTCCTGGGCACTGCTCATCACTTTGCAATAGGTTCCGGGGCTTTTCGTGAAGGTCGCGTTTTCTCTAACTTTGAGGGCATTAGTGGGTGGGGTGTGAAAACCTCCGAATGCATGGTTCTCAGCTCCTGCTGTGGGCAGCAAGCCAATTTTTTTTCCAAAATGTTGACCTATAAAAGAGCTTACTCGGGTGTGAAAATTATCATTGTGCGCGCGCGCCCCGGACCGCAATTATGATATTTCCTGTTTTCCCATAGGGCCCAAGGCAAATGGGGATAGCGGTTGTACGCGCTTTCTAAGGCTCTGATCGCTTTTAGATTTTGCACGCGGATAGGGCCAACAGAGGCGCAGGTATTGCCATGCGCACCCGCCCGCAACAATGTTTCGATACCGAGTTATCGGGGTGTGGAAGTCCGCCGCCCCGAAGCTTTACGCGCTTCCGTCTCGCGAACTACTATTTTCATCATGCCCACACGGGCATCCGTTTGTAGTACGGGAGGCCGTCTACAAATGGTGAAAATTTCAAAGCGTTCAGTCGGGAAATTAAAAAGTTATGAGCATTAGAAGATCTTCCCATTAGGCCCCATTAGGCCACAGTAGCCGAACCGGCCTAAAACTTGCGCGGGTCACTTTCACGGACGGGCTCGAAACTGGTGCCAGAAGTTAGCCCCCGACCAGTGCTTCATTGTGAGGCATTGCGTAAAATTTTCCGTCCCCCGAGTGCCGCGCAATAGCCCCTGAAAGGGCTTTCGGCACAATTTTCACGCCCTTATTTGAGCCACTTGTAGCCGAAGGAATTTTGCGCAAATGACTGAGAGGTGCTCCTGGGCACTGCTCATCACTTTGCAATAGGTTCCGGGGCTTTTCGCGAAGGTCGCGTTTTCTCAAACTTTGAGGGCATTAGTGGGTGGGGTGTGAAAACCTCCGAATGCATGGTTCTCAGCTCCTGCTGTGGGTAGCAAGCCAATTTTTTTTCCAAAATGTTGACCTATAAAAGAGCTTACTCGGGTGTGAAAATTATCATTGTGCGCGCGCGCCCCAGACCGCAATTATGATATTTCCTGTTTTCCCATAGGGCCCAAGGCAAATGGGGATAGCGGTTGTACGCGCTTTCTAAGGCTCTGATCGCTTTTAGATTTTGCACGCGGATAGGGCCAACAGAGGCGCAGGTATTGCCATGCGCACCCGCCCGCAACAATGTTTCGATACCGAGTTATCGGGGTGTGGAAGTCCGCCGCCCCGAAGCTTTACGCGCTTCCGTCTCGCGAACTACTATTTTCATCATGCCCACACGGGCATCCGTTTGTAGTACGGGAGGCCGTCTACAAATGGTGAAAATTTCAAAGCGTTCAGTCGGGAAATTAAAAAGTTATGAGCATTAGAAGATCTTCCCATTAGGCCCCATTAGGCCACAGTAGCCGAACCGGCCTAAAACTTGCGCGGGTCACTTTCACGGACGGGCTCGAAACTGGTGCCAGAAGTTAGCCCCCGACCAGTGCTTCATTGTGAGGCATTGCGTAAAATTTTCCGTCCCCCGAGTGCCGCGCAATAGCCCCTGAAAGGGCTTTCGGCACAATTTTCATGCCCTTATTTGAGCCACTTGTAGCCGAAGGAATTTTGCGCAAATGACTGAGAGGTGCTCCTGGGCACTGCTCATCACTTTGCAATAGGTTCCGGGGCTTTTCGCGAAGGTCGCGTTTTCTCAAACTTTGAGGGCATTAGTGGGTGGGGTGTGAAAACCTCCGAATGCATGGTTCTCAGCTCCTGCTGTGGGCAGCAAGCCAATTTTTTTTCCAAAATGTTGACCTATAAAAGAGCTTACTCGGGTGTGAAAATTATCATTGTGCGCGCGCGCCCCGGACCGCAATTATGATATTTCCTGTTTTCCCATAGGGCCCAAGGCAAATGGGGATAGCGGTTGTACGCGCTTTCTAAGGCTCTGATCGCTTTTAGATTTTGCACGCGGATAGGGCCAACAGAGGCGCAGGTATTGCCATGCGCACCCGCCCGCAACAATGTTTCGATACCGAGTTATCGGGGTGTGGAAGTCCGCCGCCCCGAAGCTTTACGCGCTTCCGTCTCGCGAACTACTATTTTCATCATGCCCACACGGGCATCCGTTTGTAGTACGGGAGGCCGTCTACAAATGGTGAAAATTTCAAAGCGTTCAGTCGGGAAATTAAAAAGTTATGAGCATTAGAAGATCTTCCCATTAGGCCCCATTAGGCCACAGTAGCCGAACCGGCCTAAAACTTGCGCGGGTCACTTTCACGGACGGGCTCGAAACTGGTGCCAGAAGTTAGCCCCCGACCAGTGCTTCATTGTGAGGCATTGCGTAAAATTTTCCGTCCCCCGAGTGCCGCGCAATAGCCCCTGAAAGGGCTTTCGGCACAATTTTCACGCCCTTATTTGAGCCACTTGTAGCCGAAGGAATTTTGCGCAAATGACTGAGAGGTGCTCCTGGGCACTGCTCATCACTTTGCAATAGGTTCCGGGGCTTTTCGCGAAGGTCGCGTTTTCTCAAACTTTGAGGGCATTAGTGGGTGGGGTGTGAAAACCTCCGAATGCATGGTTCTCAGCTCCTGCTGTGGGCAGCAAGCCAATTTTTTTTCCAAAATGTTGACCTATAAAAGAGCTTACTCGGGTGTGAAAATTATCATTGTGCGCGCGCGCCCCGGACCGCAATTATGATATTTCCTGTTTTCCCATAGGGCCCAAGGCAAATGGGGATAGCGGTTGTACGCGCTTTCTAAGGCTCTGATCGCTTTTAGATTTTGCACGCGGATAGGGCCAACAGAGGCGCAGGTATTGCCATGCGCACCCGCCCGCAACAATGTTTCGATACCGAGTTATCGGGGTGTGGAAGTCCGCCGCCCCGAAGCTTTACGCGCTTCCGTCTCGCGAACTACTATTTTCATCATGCCCACACGGGCATCCGTTTGTAGTACGGGAGGCCGTCTACAAATGGTGAAAATTTCAAAGCGTTCAGTCGGGAAATTAAAAAGTTATGAGCATTAGAAGATCTTCCCATTAGGCCCCATTAGGCCACAGTAGCCGAACCGGCCTAAAACTTGCGCGGGTCACTTTCACGGACGGGCTCGAAACTGGTGCCAGAAGTTAGCCCCCGACCAGTGCTTCATTGTGAGGCATTGCGTAAAATTTTCCGTCCCCCGAGTGCCGCGCAATAGCCCCTGAAAGGGCTTTCGGCACAATTTTCACGCCCTTATTTGAGCCACTTGTAGCCGAAGGAATTTTGCGCAAATGACTGAGAGGTGCTCCTGGGCACTGCTCATCACTTTGCAATAGGTTCCGGGGCTTTTCGCGAAGGTCGCGTTTTCTCAAACTTTGAGGGCATTAGTGGGTGGGGTGTGAAAACCTCCGAATGCATGGTTCTCAGCTCCTGCTGTGGGCAGCAAGCCAATTTTTTTTCCAAAATGTTGACCTATAAAAGAGCTTACTCGGGTGTGAAAATTATCATTGTGCGCGCGCGCCCCGGACCGCAATTATGATATTTCCTGTTTTCCCATAGGGCCCAAGGCAAATGGGGATAGCGGTTGTACGCGCTTTCTAAGGCTCTGATCGCTTTTAGATTTTGCACGCGGATAGGGCCAACAGAGGCGCAGGTATTGCCATGCGCACCCGCCCGCAACAATGTTTCGATACCGAGTTATCGGGGTGTGGAAGTCCGCCGCCCCGAAGCTTTACGCGCTTCCGTCTCGCGAACTACTATTTTCATCATGCCCACACGGGCATCCGTTTGTAGTACGGGAGGCCGTCTACAAATGGTGAAAATTTCAAAGCGTTCAGTCGGGAAATTAAAAAGTTATGAGCATTAGAAGATCTTCCCATTAGGCCCCATTAGGCCACAGTAGCCGAACCGGCCTAAAACTTGCGCGGGTCACTTTCACGGACGGGCTCGAAACTGGTGCCAGAAGTTAGCCCCCGACCAGTGCTTCATTGTGAGGCATTGCGTAAAATTTTCCGTCCCCCGAGTGCCGCGCAATAGCCCCTGAAAGGGCTTTCGGCACAATTTTCACGCCCTTATTTGAGCCACTTGTAGCCGAAGGAATTTTGCGCAAATGACTGAGAGGTGCTCCTGGGCACTGCTCATCACTTTGCAATAGGTTCCGGGGCTTTTCGCGAAGGTCGCGTTTTCTCAAACTTTGAGGGCATTAGTGGGTGGGGTGTGAAAACCTCCGAATGCATGGTTCTCAGCTCCTGCTGTGGGCAGCAAGCCAATTTTTTTTCCAAAATGTTGACCTATAAAAGAGCTTACTCGGGTGTGAAAATTATCATTGTGCGCGCGCGCCCCGGACCGCAATTATGATATTTCCTGTTTTCCCATAGGGCCCAAGGCAAATGGGGATAGCGGTTGTACGCGCTTTCTAAGGCAATGATCGCTTTTAGATTTTGCACGCGGATAGGGCCAACAGAGGCGCAGGTATTGCCATGCGCACCCGCCCGCAACAATGTTTCGATACCGAGTTATCGGGGTGTGGAAGTCCGCCGCCCCGAAGCTTTACGCGCTTCCGTCTTGCGAACTACTATTTTCATCATGCCCACACGGGCATCCGTTTGTAGTACGGGAGGCCGTCTACAAATGGTGAAAATTTCAAAGCGTTCAGTCGGGAAATTAAAAAGTTATGAGCATTAGAAGATCTTCCCATTAGGCCCCATTAGGCCACAGTAGCCGAACCGGCCTAAAACTTGCGCGGGTCACTTTCACGGACGGGCTCGAAACTGGTGCCAGAAGTTAGCCCCCGACCAGTGCTTCATTGTGAGGCATTGCGTAAAATTTTCCGTCCCCCGAGTGCCGCGCAATAGCCCCTGAAAGGGCTTTCGGCACAATTTTCACGCCCTTATTTGAGCCACTTGTAGCCGAAGGAATTTTGCGCAAATGACTGAGAGGTGCTCCTGGGCACTGCTCATCACTTTGCAATAGGTTCCGGGGCTTTTCGCGAAGGTCGCGTTTTCTCAAACTTTGAGGGCATTAGTGGGTGGGGTGTGAAAACCTCCGAATGCATGGTTCTCAGCTCCTGCTGTGGGCAGCAAGCCAATTTTTTTTCCAAAATGTTGACCTATAAAAGAGCTTACTCGGGTGTGAAAATTATCATTGTGCGCGCGCGCCCCGGACCGCAATTATGATATTTCCTGTTTTCCCATAGGGCCCAAGGCAAATGGGGATAGCGGTTGTACGCGCTTTCTAAGGCTCTGATCGCTTTTAGATTTTGCACGCGGATAGGGCCAACAGAGGCGCAGGTATTGCCATGCGCACCCGCCCGCAACAATGTTTCGATACCGAGTTATCGGGGTGTGGAAGTCCGCCGCCCCGAAGCTTTACGCGCTTCCGTCTCGCGAACTACTTTTTTCATCATGCCCACACGGGCATCCGTTTGTAGTACGGGAGGCCGTCTACAAATGGTGAAAATTTCAAAGCGTTCAGTCGGGAAATTAAAAAGTTATGAGCATTAGAAGATCTTCCCATTAGGCCCCATTAGGCCACAGTAGCCGAACCGGCCTAAAACTTGCGCGGGTCACTTTCACGGACGGGCTCGAAACTGGTGCCAGAAGTTAGCCCCCGACCAGTGCTTCATTGTGAGGCATTGCGTAAAATTTTCCGTCCCCCGAGTGCCGCGCAATAGCCCCTGAAAGGGCTTTCGGCACAATTTTCACGCCCTTATTTGAGCCACTTGTAGCCGAAGGAATTTTGCGCAAATGACTGAGAGGTGCTCCTGGGCACTGCTCATCACTTTGCAATAGGTTCCGGGGCTTTTCGCGAAGGTCGCGTTTTCTCAAACTTTGAGGGCATTAGTGGGTGGGGTGTGAAAACCTCCGAATGCATGGTTCTCAGCTCCTGCTGTGGGCAGCAAGCCAATTTTTTTTCCAAAATGTTGACCTATAAAAGAGCTTACTCGGGTGTGAAAATTATCATTGTGCGCGCGCGCCCCGGACCGCAATTATGATATTTCCTGTTTTCCCATAGGGCCCAAGGCAAATGGGGATAGCGGTTGTACGCGCTTTCTAAGGCTCTGATCGCTTTTAGATTTTGCACGCGGATAGGGCCAACAGAGGCGCAGGTATTGCCATGCGCACCCGCCCGCAACAATGTTTCGATACCGAGTTATCAGGGTGTGGAAGTCCGCCGCCCCGAAGCTTTACGCGCTTCCGTCTCGCGAACTACTATTTTCATCATGCCCACACCGGCATCCGTTTGTAGTACGGGAGGCCGTCTACAAATGGTGAAAATTTCAAAGCGTTCAGTCGGGAAATTAAAAAGTTATGAGCATTAGAAGATCTTCCCATTAGGCCCCATTAGGCCACAGTAGCCGAACCGGCCTAAAACTTGCGCGGGTCACTTTCACGGACGGGCTCGAAACTGGTGCCAGAAGTTAGCCCCCGACCAGTGCTTCATTGTGAGGCATTGCGTAAAATTTTCCGTCCCCCGAGTGCCGCGCAATAGCCCCTGAAAGGGCTTTCGGCACAATTTTCACGCCCTTATTTGAGCCACTTGTAGCCGAAGGAATTTTGCGCAAATGACTGAGAGGTGCTCCTGGGCACTGCTCATCACTTTGCAATAGGTTCCGGGGCTTTTCGCGAAGATCGCGTTTTCTCAAACTTTGAAGGCATTAGTGGGTGGGGTGTGAAAACCTCCGAATGCATGGTTCTCAGCTCCTGCTGTGGGCAGCAAGCCAATTTTTTTTCCAAAATGTTGACCTATAAAAGAGCTTACTCGGGTGTGAAAATTATCATTGTGCGCGCGCGCCCCGGACCGCAATTATGATATTTCCTGTTTTCCCATAGGGCCCAAGGCAAATGGGGATAGCGGTTGTACGCGCTTTCTAAGGCTCTGATCGCTTTTAGATTTTGCACGCGGATAGGGCCAACAGAGGCGCAGGTATTGCCATGCGCACCCGCCCGCAACAATGTTTCGATACCGAGTTATCGGGGTGTGGAAGTCCGCCGCCCCGAAGCTTTACGCGCTTCCGTCTCGCGAACTACTATTTTCATCATGCCCACACGGGCATCCGTTTGTAGTACGGGAGGCCGTCTACAAATGGTGAAAATTTCAAAGCGTTCAGTCGGGAAATTAAAAAGTTATGAGCATTAGAAGATCTTCCCATTAGGCCCCATTAGGCCACAGTAGCCGAACCGGCCTAAAACTTGCGCGGGTCACTTTCACGGACGGGCTCAAAACTGGTGCCAGAAGTTAGCCCCCGACCAGTGCTTCATTGTGAGGCATTGCGTAAAATTTTCCGTCCCCCGAGTGCCGCGCAATAGCCCCTGAAAGGGCTTTCGGCACAATTTTCACGCCCTTATTTGAGCCACTTGTAGCCGAAGGAATTTTGCGCAAATGACTGAGAGGTGCTCCTGGGCACTGCTCATCACTTTGCAATAGGTTCCGGGGCTTTTCGCGAAGGTCGCGTTTTCTCAAACTTTGAGGGCATTAGTGGGTGGGGTGTGAAAACCTCCGAATGCATGGTTCTCAGCTCCTGCTGTGGGCAGCAAGCCAATTTTTTTTCCAAAATGTTGACCTATAAAAGAGCTTACTCGGGTGTGAAAATTATCATTGTGCGCGCGCGCCCCGGACCGCAATTATGATATTTCCTGTTTTCCCATAGGGCCCAAGGCAAATGGGGATAGCGGTTGTACGCGCTTTCTAAGGCTCTGATCGCTTTTAGATTTTGCACGCGGATAGGGCCAACAGAGGCGCAGGTATTGCCATGCGCACCCGCCCGCAACAATGTTTCGATACCGAGTTATCGGGGTGTGGAAGTCCGCCGCCCCGAAGCTTTACGCGCTTCCGTCTCGCGAACTACTATTTTCATCATGCCCACACGGGCATCCGTTTGTAGTACGGGAGGCCGTCTACAAATGGTGAAAATTTCAAAGCGTTCAGTCGGGAAATTAAAAAGTTATGAGCATTAGAAGATCTTCCCATTAGGCCCCATTAGGCCACAGTAGCCGAACCGGCCTAAAACTTGCGCGGGTCACTTTCACGGACGGGCTCGAAACTGGTGCCAGAAGTTAGCCCCCGACCAGTGCTTCATTGTGAGGCATTGCGTAAAATTTTCCGTCCCCCGAGTGCCGCGCAATAGCCCCTGAAAGGGCTTTCGGCACAATTTTCACGCCCTTATTTGAGCCACTTGTAGCCGAAGGAATTTTGCGCAAATGACTGAGAGGTGCTCCTGGGCACTGCTCATCACTTTGCAATAGGTTCCGGGGCTTTTCGCGAAGGTCGCGTTTTCTCAAACTTTGAGGGCATTAGTGGGTGGGGTGTGAAAACCTCCGAATGCATGGTTCTCAGGTCCTGCTGTGGGCAGCAAGCCAATTTTTTTTCCAAAATGTTGACCTATAAAAGAGCTTACTCGGGTGTGAAAATTATCATTGTGCGCGCGCGCCCCGGACCGCAATTATGATATTTCCTGTTTTCCCATAGGGCCCAAGGCAAATGGGGATAGCGGTTGTACGCGCTTTCTAAGGCTCTGATCGCTTTTAGATTTTGCACGCGGATAGGGCCAACAGAGGCGCAGGTATTGCCATGCGCACCCGCCCGCAACAATGTTTCGATACCGAGTTATCGGGGTGTGGAAGTCCGCCGCCCCGAAGCTTTACGCGCTTCCGTCTCGCGAACTACTATTTTCATCATGCCCACACGGGCATCCGTTTGTAGTACGGGAGGCCGTCTACAAATGGTGACAATTTCAAAGCGTTCAGTCGGGAAATTAAAAAGTTATGAGCATTAGAAGATCTTCCCATTAGGCCCCATTAGGCCACAGTAGCCGAACCGGCCTAAAACTTGCGCGGGTCACTTTCACGGACGGGCTCGAAACTGGTGCCAGAAGTTAGCCCCCGACCAGTGCTTCATTGTGAGGCATTGCGTAAAATTTTCCGTCCCCCGAGTGCCGCGCAATAGCCCCTGAAAGGGCTTTCGGCACAATTTTCACGCCCTTATTTGAGCCACTTGTAGCCGAAGGAATTTTGCGCAAATGACTGAGAGGTGCTCCTGGGCACTGCTCATCACTTTGCAATAGGTTCCGGGGCTTTTCGCGAAGGTCGCGTTTTCTCAAACTTTGAGGGCATTAGTGGGTGGGGTGTGAAAACCTCCGAATGCATGGTTCTCAGCTCCTGCTGTGGGCAGCAAGCCAATTTTTTTTCCAAAATGTTGACCTATAAAAGAGCTTACTCGGGTGTGAAAATTATCATTGTACGCGCGCGCCCCGGACCGCAATTATGATATTTCCTGTTTTCCCATAGGGCCCAAGGCAAATGGGGATAGCGGTTGTACGCGCTTTCTAAGGCTCTGATCGCTTTTAGATTTTGCACGCGGATAGGGCCAACAGAGGCGCAGGTATTGCCATGCGCACCCGCCCGCAACAATGTTTCGATACCGAGTTATAGGGGTGTGGAAGTCCGCCGCCCCGAAGCTTTACGCGCTTCCGTCTCGCGAACTACTATTTTCATCATGCCCACACGGGCATCCGTTTGTAGTACGGGAGGCCGTCTACAAATGGTGAAAATTTCAAAGCGTTCAGTCGGGAAATTAAAAAGTTATGAGCATTAGAAGATCTTCCCATTAGGCCCCATTAGGCCACAGTAGCCGAACCGGCCTAAAACTTGCGCGGGTCACTTTCACGGACGGGCTCAAAACTGGTGCCAGAAGTTAGCCCCCAACCAGTGCTTCATTGTGAGGCATTGCGTAAAATTTTCCGTCCCCCGAGTGCCGCGCAATAGCCCCTGAAAGGGCTTTTGGCACAATTTTCACGCCCTTATTTGAGCCACTTGTAGCCGAAGGAATTTTGCGCAAATGACTGAGAGGTGCTCCTGGGCACTGCTCATCACTTTGCAATAGGTTCCGGGGCTTTTCGCGAAGGTCGCGTTTTCTCAAACTTTGAGGGCATTAGTGGGTGGGGTGTGAAAACCTCCGAATGCATGGTTCTCAGCTCCTGCTGTGGGCAGCAAGCCAATTTTTTTTCCAAAATGTTGACCTATAAAAGAGCTTACTCGGGTGTGAAAATTATCATTGTGCGCGCGCGCCCCGGACCGCAATTATGATATTTCCTGTTTTCCCATAGGGCCCAAGGCAAATGGGGATAGCGGTTGTACGCGCTTTCTAAGGCTCTGATCGCTTTTAGATTTTGCACGCGGATAGGGCCAACAGAGGCGCAGGTATTGCCATGCGCACCCGCCCGCAACAATGTTTCGATACCGAGTTATCGGGGTGTGGAAGTCCGCCGCCCCGAAGCTTTATGCGCTTCCGTCTCGCGAACTACTATTTTCATCATGCCCACACGGGCATCCGTTTGTAGTACGGGAGGCCGTCTACAAATGGTGAAAATTTCAAAGCGTTCAGTCGGGAAATTAAAAAGTTATGAGCATTAGAAGATCTTCCCATTAGGCCCCATTAGGCCACAGTAGCCGAACCGGCCTAAAACTTGCGCGGGTCACTTTCACGGACGGGCTCGAAACTGGTGCCAGAAGTTAGCCCCCGACCAGTGCTTCATTGTGAGGCATTGCGTAAAATTTTCCGTCCCCCGAGTGCCGCGCAATAGCCCCTGAAAGGGCTTTCGGCACAATTTTCACGCCCTTATTTGAGCCACTTGTAGCCGAAGGAATTTTGCGCAAATGACTGAGAGGTGCTCCTGGGCACTGCTCATCACTTTGCAATAGGTTCCGGGGCTTTTCGCGAAGGTCGCGTTTTCTCAAACTTTGAGGGCATTAGTGGGTGGGGTGTGAAAACCTCCGAATGCATGGTTCTCAGCTCCTGCTGTGGGCAGCAAGCCAATTTTTTTTCCAAAATGTTGACCTATAAAAGAGCTTACTCGGGTGTGAAAATTATCATTGTGCGCGCGCGCCCCGGACCGCAATTATGATATTTCCTGTTTTCCCATAGGGCCCAAGGCAAATGGGGATAGCGGTTGTACGCGCTTTCTAAGGCTCTGATCGCTTTTAGATTTTGCACGCGGATAGGGCCAACAGAGGCGCAGGTATTGCCATGCGCACCCGCCCGCAACAATGTTTCGATACCGAGTTATCGGGGTGTGGAAGTCCGCCGCCCCGAAGCTTTACGCGCTTCCGTCTCGCGAACTACTATTTTCATCATGCCCACACGGGCATCCGTTTGTAGTACGGGAGGCCGTCTACAAATGGTGAAAATTTCAAAGCGTTCAGTCGGGAAATTAAAAAGTTATGAGCATTAGAAGATCTTCCCATTAGGCCCCATTAGGCCACAGTAGCCGAACCGGCCTAAAACTTGCGCGGGTCACTTTCACGGACGGGCTCGAAACTGGTGCCAGAAGTTAGCCCCCGACCAGTGCTTCATTGTGAGGCATTGCGTAAAATTTTCCGTCCCCCGAGTGCCGCGCAATAGCCCCTGAAAGGGCTTTCGGCACAATTTTCACGCCCTTATTTGAGCCACTTGTAGCCGAAGGAATTTTGCGCAAATGACTGAGAGGTGCTCCTGGGCACTGCTCATCACTTTGCAATAGGTTCCGGGGCTTTTCGCGAAGGTCGCGTTTTCTCAAACTTTGAGGGCATTAGTGGGTGGGGTGTGAAAACCTCCGAATGCATGGTTCTCAGCTCCTGCTGTGGGCAGCAAGCCAATTTTTTTTCCAAAATGTTGACCTATAAAAGAGCTTACTCGGGTGTGAAAATTATCATTGTGCGCGCGCGCCCCGGACCGCAATTATGATATTTCCTGTTTTCCCATAGGGCCCAAGGCAAATGGGGATAGCGGTTGTACGCGCTTTCTAAGGCTCTGATCGCTTTTAGATTTTGCACGCGGATAGGGCCAACAGAGGCGCAGGTATTGCCATGCGCACCCGCCCGCAACAATGTTTCGATACCGAGTTATCGGGGTGTGGAAGTCCGCCGCCCCGAAGCTTTACGCGCTTCCGTCTCGCGAACTACTATTTTCATCATGCCCACACGGGCATCCGTTTGTAGTACGGGAGGCCGTCTACAAATGGTGAAAATTTCAAAGCGTTCAGTCGGGAAATTAAAAAGTTATGAGCATTAGAAGATCTTCCCATTAGGCCCCATTAGGCCACAGTAGCCGAACCGGCCTAAAACTTGCGCGGGTCACTTTCACGGACGGGCTCGAAACTGGTGCCAGAAGTTAGCCCCCGACCAGTGCTTCATTGTGAGGCATTGCGTAAAATTTTCCGTCCCCCGAGTGCCGCGCAATAGCCCCTGAAAGGGCTTTCGGCACAATTTTCACGCCCTTATTTGAGCCACTTGTAGCCGAAGGAATTTTGCGCAAATGACTGAGAGGTGCTCCTGGGCACTGCTCATCACTTTGCAATAGGTTCCGGGGCTTTTCGCGAAGGTCGCGTTTTCTCAAACTTTGAGGGCATTAGTGGGTGGGGTGTGAAAACCTCCGAATGCATGGTTCTCAGCTCCTGCTGTGGGCAGCAAGCCAATTTTTTTTCCAAAATGTTGACCTATAAAAGAGCTTACTCGGGTGTGAAAATTATCATTGTGCGCGCGCGCCCCGGACCGCAATTATGATATTTCCTGTTTTCCCATAGGGCCCAAGGCAAATGGGGATAGCGGTTGTACGCGCTTTCTAAGGCTCTGATCGCTTTTCAATTTTGCACGCGGATAGGGCCAACAGAGGCGCAGGTATTGCCATGCGCACCCGCCCGCAACAATGTTTCGATACCGAGTTATCGGGGTGTGGAAGTCCGCCGCCCCGAAGCTTTACGCGCTTCCGTCTCGCGAACTACTATTTTCATCATGCCCACACGGGCATCCGTTTGTAGTACGGGAGGCCGTCTACAAATGGTGAAAATTTCAAAGCGTTCAGTCGGGAAATTAAAAAGTTATGAGCATTAGAAGATCTTCCCATTAGGCCCCATTAGGCCACAGTAGCCGAACCGGCCTAAAACTTGCGCGGGTCACTTTCACGGACGGGCTCGAAACTGGTGCCAGAAGTTAGCCCCCGACCAGTGCTTCATTGTGAGGCATTGCGTAAAATTTTCCGTCCCCCGAGTGCCGCGCAATAGCCCCTGAAAGGGCTTTCGGCACAATTTTCACGCCCTTATTTGAGCCACTTGTAGCCGAAGGAATTTTGCGCAAATGACTGAGAGGTGCTCCTGGGCACTGCTCATCACTTTGCAATAGGTTCCGGGGCTTTTCGCGAAGGTCGCGTTTTCTCAAACTTTGAGGGCATTAGTGGGTGGGGTGTGAAAACCTCCGAATGCATGGTTCTCAGCTCCTGCTGTGGGCAGCAAGCCAATTTTTTTTCCAAAATGTTGACCTATAAAAGAGCTTACTCGGGTGTGAAAATTATCATTGTGCGCGCGCGCCCCGGACCGCAATTATGATATTTCCTGTTTTCCCATAGGGCCCAAGGCAAATGGGGATAGCGGTTGTACGCGCTTTCTAAGGCTCTGATCGCTTTTAGATTTTGCACGCGGATAGGGCCAACAGAGGCGCAGGTATTGCCATGCGCACCCGCCCGCAACAATGTTTCGATACCGAGTTATCGGGGTGTGGAAGTCCGCCGCCCCGAAGCTTTACGCGCTTCCGTCTCGCGAACTACTATTTTCATCATGCCCACACGGGCATCCTTTTGTAGTACGGGAGGCCGTCTACAAATGGTGAAAATTTCAAAGCGTTCAGTCGGGAAATTAAAAAGTTATGAGCATTAGAAGATCTTCCCATTAGGCCCCATTAGGCCACAGTAGCCGAACCGGCCTAAAACTTGCGCGGGTCACTTTCACGGACGGGCTCGAAACTGGTGCCAGAAGTTAGCCCCCGACCAGTGCTTCATTGTGAGGCATTGCGTAAAATTTTCCGTCCCCCGAGTGCCGCGCAATAGCCCCTGAAAGGGCTTTCGGCACAATTTTCACGCCCTTATTTGAGCCACTTGTAGCCGAAGGAATTTTGCGCAAATGACTGAGAGGTGCTCCTGGGCACTGCTCATCACTTTGCAATAGGTTCCGGGGCTTTTCGCGAAGGTCGCGTTTTCTCAAACTTTGAGGGCATTAGTGGGTGGGGTGTGAAAACCTCCGAATGCATGGTTCTCAGCTCCTGCTGTGGGCAGCAAGCCAATTTTTTTTCCAAAATGTTGACCTATAAAAGAGCTTACTCGGGTGTGAAAATTATCATTGTGCGCGCGCGCCCCGGACCGCAATTATGATATTTCCTGTTTTCCCATAGGGCCCAAGGCAAATGGGGATAGCGGTTGTACGCGCTTTCTAAGGCTCTGATCGCTTTTAGATTTTGCACGCGGATAGGGCCAACAGAGGCGCAGGTATTGCCATGCGCACCCGCCCGCAACAATGTTTCGATACCGAGTTATCGGGGTGTGGAAGTCCGCCGCCCCGAAGCTTTACGTGCTTCCGTCTCGCGAACTACTATTTTCATCATGCCCAAAACGGGCATCCGTTTGTAGTACGGGAGGCCGTCTACAAATGGTGAAAATTTCAAAGCGTTCAGTCGGGAAATTAAAAAGTTATGAGCATTAGAAGATCTTCCCATTAGGCCCCATTAGGCCACAGTAGCCGAACCGGCCTAAAACTTGCGCGGGTCACTTTCACGGACAGGCTCGAAACTGGTGCCAGAAGTTAGCCCCCGACCAGTGCTTCATTGTGAGGCATTGCGTAAAATTTTCCGTCCCCCGAGTGCCGCGCAATAGCCCCTGAAAGGGCTTTCGGCACAATTTTCACGCCCTTATTTGAGCCACTTGTAGCCGAAGGAATTTTGCGCAAATGACTGAGAGGTGCTCCTGGGCACTGCTCATCACTTTGCAATAGGTTCCGGGGCTTTTCGCGAAGGTCGCGTTTTCTCAAACTTTGAGGGCATTAGTGGGTGGGGTGTGAAAACCTCCGAATGCATGGTTCTCAGCTCCTGCTGTGGGCAGCAAGCCAATTTTTTTTCCAAAATGTTGACCTATAAAAGAGCTTACTCGGGTGTGAAAATTATCATTGTGCGCGCGCGCCCCGGACCGCAATTATGATATTTCCTGTTTTCCCATAGGGCCCAAGGCAAATGGGGATAGCGGTTGTACGCGCTTTCTAAGGCTCTGATCGCTTTTAGATTTTGCACACGGATAGGGCCAACAGAGGCGCAGGTATTGCCATGCGCACCCGCCCGCAACAATGTTTCGATACCGAGTTATCGGGGTGTGGAAGTCCGCCGCCCCGAAGCTTTACGCGCTTCCGTCTCGCGAACTACTATTTTCATCATGCCCACACGGGCATCCGTTTGTAGTACGGGAGGCCGTCTACAAATGGTGAAAATTTCAAAGCGTTCAGTCGGGAAATTAAAAATTATGAGCATTAGAAGATCTTCCCATTAGGCCCCATTAGGCCACAGTAGCCGAACCGGCCTAAAACTTGCGCGGGTCACTTTCACGGACGGGCTCGAAACTGGTGCCAGAAGTTAGCCCCCGACCAGTGCTTCATTGTGAGGCATTGCGTAAAATTTTCCGTCCCCCGAGTGCCGCGCAATAGCCCCTGAAAGGGCTTTCGGCACAATTTTCACGCCCTTATTTGAGCCACTTGTAGCCGAAGGAATTTTGCGCAAATGACTGAGAGGTGCTCCTGGGCACTGCTCATCACTTTGCAATAGGTTCCGGGGCTTTTCGCGAAGGTCGCGTTTTCTCAAACTTTGAGGGCATTAGTGGGTGGGGTGTGAAAACCTCCGAATGCATGGTTCTCAGCTCCTGCTGTGGGCAGCAAGCCAATTTTTTTTCCAAAATGTTGACCTATAAAAGAGCTTACTCGGGTGAGAAAATTATCATTGTGCGCGCGCGCCCCGGACCGCAATTATGATATTTCATGTTTTCCCATAGGGCCCAAGGCAAATGGGGATAGCGGTTGTACGCGCTTTCTAAGGCTCTGATCGCTTTTAGATTTTGCACGCGGATAGGGCCAACAGAGGCGCAGGTATTGCCATGCGCACCCGCCCGCAACAATGTTTCGATACCGAGTTATCGGGGTGTGGAAGTCCGCCGCCCCGAAGCTTTACGCGCTTCCGTCTCGCGAACTACTATTTTCATCATGCCCACACGGGCATCCGTTTGTAGTACGGGAGGCCGTCTACAAATGGTGAAAATTTCAAAGCGTTCAGTCGGGAAATTAAAAAGTTATGAGCATTAGAAGATCTTCCCATTAGGCCCCATTAGGCCACAGTAGCCGAACCGGCCTAAAACTTGCGCGGGTCACTTTCACGGACGGGCTCGAAACTGGTGCCAGAAGTTAGCCCCCGACCAGTGCTTCATTGTGAGGCATTGCGTAAAATTTTCCGTCCCCCGAGTGCCGCGCAATAGCCCCTGAAAGGGCTTTCGGCACAATTTTCACGCCCTTATTTGAGCCACTTGTAGCCGAAGGAATTTTGCGCAAATGACTGAGAGGTGCTCCTGGGCACTGCTCATCACTTTGCAATAGGTTCCGGGGCTTTTCGCGAAGGTCGCGTTTTCTCAAACTTTGAGGGCATTAGTGGGTGGGGTGTGAAAACCTCCGAATGCATGGTTCTCAGCTCCTGCTGTGGGCAGCAAGCCAATTTTTTTTCCAAAATGTTGACCTATAAAAGAGCTTACTCGGGTGTGAAAATTATCATTGTGCGCGCGCGCCCCGGACCGCAATTATGATATTTCCTGTTTTCCCATAGGGCCCAAGGCAAATGGGGATAGCGGTTGTACGCGCTTTCTAAGGCTCTGATCGCTTTTAGATTTTGCACGCGGATAGGGCCAACAGAGGCGCAGGTATTGCCATGCGCACCCGCCCGCAACAATGTTTCGATACCGAGTTATCGGGGTGTGGAAGTCCGCTGCCCCGAAGCTTTACGCGCTTCCGTCTCGCGAACTACTATTTTCATCATGCCCACACGGGCATCCGTTTGTAGTACGGGAGGCCGTCTACAAATGGTGAAAATTTCAAAGCGTTCAGTCGGGAAATTAAAAAGTTATGAGCATTAGAAGATCTTCCCATTAGGCCACAGTAGCCGAACCGGCCTAAAACTTGCGCGGGTCACTTTCACGGACGGGCTCGAAACTGGTGCCAGAAGTTAGCCCCCGACCAGTGCTTCATTGTGAGGCATTGCGTAAAATTTTCCGTCCCCCGAGTGCCGCGCAATAGCCCCTGAAAGGGCTTTCGGCACAATTTTCACGCCCTTATTTGAGCCACTTGTAGCCGAAGGAATTTTGCGCAAATGACTGAGAGGTGCTCCTGGGCACTGCTCATCACTTTGCAATAGGTTCCGGGGCTTTTCGCGAAGGTCGCGTTTTCTCAAACTTTGAGGGCATTAGTGGGTGGGGTGTGAAAACCTCCGAATGCATGGTTCTCAGCTCCTGCTGTGGGCAGCAAGCCAATTTTTTTTCCAAAATGTTGACCTATAAAAGAGCTTACTCGGGTGTGAAAATTATCATTGTGCGCGCGCGCCCCGGACCGCAATTATGATATTTCCTGTTTTCCCATAGGGCCCAAGGCAAATGGGGATAGCGGTTGTACGCGCTTTCTAAGGCTCTGATCGCTTTTAGATTTTGCACGCGGATAGGGCCAACAGAGGCGCAGGTATTGCCATGCGCACCCGCCCGCAACAATGTTTCGATACCGAGTTATCGGGGTGTGGAAGTCCGCCGCCCCGAAGCTTTACGCGCTTCCGTCTCGCGAACTACTATTTTCATCATGCCCACACGGGCATCCGTTTGTAGTACGGGAGGCCGTCTACAAATGGTGAAAATTTCAAAGCGTTCAGTCGGGAAATTAAAAAGTTATGAGCATTAGAAGATCTTCCCATTAGGCCCCATTAGGCCACAGTAGCCGAACCGGCCTAAAACTTGCGCGGGTCACTTTCACGGACGGGCTCGAAACTGGTGCCAGAAGTTAGCCCCCGACCAGTGCTTCATTGTGAGGCATTGCGTAAAATTTTCCGTCCCCAGAGTGCCGCGCAATAGCCCCTGAAAGGGCTTTCGGCACAATTTTCACGCCCTTATTTGAGCCACTTGTAGCCGAAGGAATTTTGCGCAAATGACTGAGAGGTGCTCCTGGGCACTGCTCATCACTTTGCAATAGGTTCCGGGGCTTTTCGCGAAGGTCGCGTTTTCTCAAACTTTGAGGGCATTAGTGGGTGGGGTGTGAAAACCTCCGAATGCATGGTTCTCAGCTCCTGCTGTGGGCAGCAAGCCAATTTTTTTTCCAAAATGTTGACCTATAAAAGAGCTTACTCGGGTGTGAAAATTATCATTGTGCGCGCGCGCCCCGGACCGCAATTATGATATTTCCTGTTTTCCCATAGGGCCCAAGGCAAATGGGGATAGCGGTTGTACGCGCTTTCTAAGGCTCTGATCGCTTTTAGATTTTGCACGCGGATAGGGCCAACAGAGGCGCAGGTATTGCCATGCGCACCCGCCCGCAACAATGTTTCGATACCGAGTTATCGGGGTGTGGAAGTCCGCCGCCCCGAAGCTTTACGCGCTTCCGTCTCGCGAACTACTATTTTCATCATGCCCACACGGGCATCCGTTTGTAGTACGGGAGGCCGTCTACAAATGGTGAAAATTTCAAAGCGTTCAGTCGGGAAATTAAAAAGTTATGAGCATTAGAAGATCTTCCCATTAGGCCCCATTAGGCCACAGTAGCCGAACCGGCCTAAAACTTGCGCGGGTCACTTTCACGGACGGGCTCGAAACTGGTGCCAGAAGTTAGCCCCCGACCAGTGCTTCATTGTGAGGCATTGCGTAAAATTTTCCGTCCCCCGAGTGCCGCGCAATAGCCCCTGAAAGGGCTTTCGGCACAATTTTCACGCCCTTATTTGAGCCACTTGTAGCCGAAGGAATTTTGCGCAAATGACTGAGAGGTGCTCCTGGGCACTGCTCATCACTTTGCAATAGGTTCCGGGGCTTTTCGCGAAGGTCGCGTTTTCTCAAACTTTGAGGGCATTAGTGGGTGGGGTGTGAAAACCTCCGAATGCATGGTTCTCAGCTCCTGCTGTGGGCAGCAAGCCAATTTTTTTTCCAAAATGTTGACCTATAAAAGAGCTTACTCGGGTGTGAAAATTATCATTGTGCGCGCCCGCCCCGGACCGCAATTATGATATTTCCTGTTTTCCCATAGGGCCCAAGGCAAATGGGGATAGCGGTTGTACGCGCTTTCTAAGGCTCTGATCGCTTTTAGATTTTGCACGCGGATAGGGCCAACAGAGGCGCAGGTATTGCCATGCGCACCCGCCCGCAACAATGTTTCGATACCGAGTTATCGGGGTGTGGAAGTCCGCCGCCCCGAAGCTTTACGCGCTTCCGTCTCGCGAACTACTATTTTCATCATGCCCACACGGGCATCCGTTTGTAGTACGGGAGGCCGTCTACAAATGGTGAAAATTTCAAAGCGTTCAGTCGGGAAATTAAAAAGTTATGAGCATTAGAAGATCTTCCCATTAGGCCCCATTAGGCCACAGTAGCCGAACCGGCCTAAAACTTGCGCGGGTCACTTTCACGGACGGGCTCGAAACTGGTGCCAGAAGTTAGCCCCCGACCAGTGCTTCATTGTGAGGCATTGCGTAAAATTTTCCGTCCCCCGAGTGCCGCGCAATAGCCCCTGAAAGGGCTTTCGGCACAATTTTCACGCCCTTATTTGAGCCACTTGTAGCCGAAGGAATTTTGCGCAAATGACTGAGAGGTGCTCCTGGGCACTGCTCATCACTTTGCAATAGGTTCCGGGGCTTTTCGCGAAGGTCGCGTTTTCTCAAACTTTGAGGGCATTAGTGGGTGGGGTGTGAAAACCTCCGAATGCATGGTTCTCAGCTCCTGCTGTGGGCAGCAAGCCAATTTTTTTTCCAAAATGTTGACCTATAAAAGAGCTTACTCGGGTGTGAAAATTATCATTGTGCGCGCGCGCCCCGGACCGCAATTATGATATTTCCTGTTTTCCCATAGGGCCCAAGGCAAATGGGGATAGCGGTTGTACGCGCTTTCTAAGGCTCTGATCGCTTTTAGATTTTGCACGCGGATAGGGCCAACAGAGGCGCAGGTATTGCCATGCGCACCCGCCCGCAACAATGTTTCGATACCGAGTTATCGGGGTGTGGAAGTCCGCCGCCCCGAAGCTTTACGCGCTTCCGTCTCGCGAACTACTATTTTCATCATGCCCACACGGGCATCCGTTTGTAGTACGGGAGGCCGTCTACAAATGGTGAAAATTTCAAAGCGTTCAGTCGGGAAATTAAAAAGTTATGAGCATTAGAAGATCTTCCCATTAGGCCCCATTAGGCCACAGTAGCCGAACCGGCCTAAAACTTGCGCGGGTCACTTTCACGGACGGGCTCGAAACTGGTGCCAGAAGTTAGCCCCCGACCAGTGCTTCATTGTGAGGCATTGCGTAAAATTTTCCGTCCCCCGAGTGCCGCGCAATAGCCCCTGAAAGGGCTTTCGGCACAATTTTCACGCCCTTATTTGAGCCACTTGTAGCCGAAGGAATTTTGCGCAAATGACTGAGAGGTGCTCCTGGGCACTGCTCATCACTTTGCAATAGGTTCCGGGGCTTTTCGCGAAGGTCGCGTTTTCTCAAACTTTGAGGGCATTAGTGGGTGGGGTGTGAAAACCTCCGAATGCATGGTTCTCAGCTCCTGCTGTGGGCAGCAAGCCAATTTTTTTTCCAAAATGTTGACCTATAAAAGAGCTTACTCGGGTGTGAAAATTATCATTGTGCGCGCGCGCCCCGGACCGCAATTATGATATTTCCTGTTTTCCCATAGGGCCCAAGGCAAATGGGGATAGCGGTTGTACGCGCTTTCTAAGGCTCTGATCGCTTTTAGATTTTGCACGCGGATAGGGCCAACAGAGGCGCAGGTATTGCCATGCGCACCCGCCCGCAACAATGTTTCGATACCGAGTTATCGGGGTGTGGAAGTCCGCCGCCCCGAAGCTTTACGCGCTTCCGTCTCGCGAACTACTATTTTCATCATGCCCACACGGGCATCCGTTTGTAGTACGGGAGGCCGTCTACAAATGGTGAAAATTTCAAAGCGTTCAGTCGGGAAATTAAAAAGTTATGAGCATTAGAAGATCTTCCCATTAGGCCCCATTAGGCCACAGTAGCCGAACCGGCCTAAAACTTGCGCGGGTCACTTTCACGGACGGGCTCGAAACTGGTGCCAGAAGTTAGCCCCCGACCAGTGCTTCATTGTGAGGCATTGCGTAAAATTTTCCGTCCCCCGAGTGCCGCGCAATAGCCCCTGAAAGGGCTTTCGGCACAATTTTCACGCCATTATTTGAGCCACTTGTAGCCGAAGGAATTTTGCGCAAATGACTGAGAGGTGCTCCTGGGCACTGCTCATCACTTTGCAATAGGTTCCGGGGCTTTTCGCGAAGGTCGCGTTTTCTCAAACTTTGAGGGCATTAGTGGGTGGGGTGTGAAAACCTCCGAATGCATGGTTCTCAGCTCCTGCTGTGGGCAGCAAGCCAATTTTTTTTCCAAAATGTTGACCTATAAAAGAGCTTACTCGGGTGTGAAAATTATCATTGTGCGCGCGCGCCCCGGACCGCAATTATGATATTTCCTGTTTTCCCATAGGGCCCAAGGCAAATGGGGATAGCGGTTGTACGCGCTTTCTAAGGCTCTGATCGCTTTTAGATTTTGCACGCGGATAGGGCCAACAGAGGCGCAGGTATTGCCATGCGCACCCGCCCGCAACAATGTTTCGATACCGAGTTATCGGGGTGTGGAAGTCCGCCGCCCCGAAGCTTTACGCGCTTCCGTCTCGCGAACTACTATTTTCATCATGCCCACACGGGCATCCGTTTGTAGTACGGGAGGCCGTCTACAAATGGTGAAAATTTCAAAGCGTTCAAACGGGAAATTAAAAAGTTATGAGCATTAGAAGATCTTCCCATTAGGCCCCATTAGGCCACAGTAGCCGAACCGGCCTAAAACTTGCGCGGGTCACTTTCACGGACGGGCTCGAAACTGGTGCCAGAAGTTAGCCCCCGACCAGTGCTTCATTGTGAGGCATTGCGTAAAATTTTCCGTCCCCCGAGTGCCGCGCAATAGCCCCTGAAAGGGCTTTCGGCACAATTTTCACGCCCTTATTTGAGCCACTTGTAGCCGAAGGAATTTTGCGCAAATGACTGAGAGGTGCTCCTGGGCACTGCTCATCACTTTGCAATAGGTTCCGGGGCTTTTCGCGAAGGTCGCGTTTTCTCAAACTTTGAGGGCATTAGTGGGTGGGGTGTGAAAACCTCCGAATGCATGGTTCTCAGCTCCTGCTGTGGGCAGCAAGCCAATTTTTTTTCCAAAATGTTGACCTATAAAAGAGCTTACTCGGGTGTGAAAATTATCATTGTGCGCGCGCGCCCCGGACCGCAATTATGATATTTCCTGTTTTCCCATAGGGCCCAAGGCAAATGGGGATAGCGGTTGTACGCGCTTTCTAAGGCTCTGATCGCTTTTAGATTTTGCACGCGGATAGGGCCAACAGAGGCGCAGGTATTGCCATGCGCACCCGCCCGCAACAATGTTTCGATACCGAGTTATCGGGGTGTGGAAGTCCGCCGCCCCGAAGCTTTACGCGCTTCCGTCTCGCGAACTACTATTTTCATCATGCCCACACGGGCATCCGTTTGTAGTACGGGAGGCCGTCTACAAATGGTGAAAATTTCAAAGCGTTCAGTCGGGAAATTAAAAAGTTATGAGCATTAGAAGATCTTCCCATTAGGCCCCATTAGGCCACAGTAGCCGAACCGGCCTAAAACTTGCGCGGGTCACTTTCAAGGACGGGCTCGAAACTGGTGCCAGAAGTTAGCCCCCGACCAGTGCTTCATTGTGAGGCATTGCGTAAAATTTTCCGTCCCCCCGAGTGCCGCGCAATAGCACCTGAAAGGGCTTTCGGCACAATTTTCACGCCCTTATTTGAGCCACTTGTAGCCGAAGGAATTTTGCGCAAATGACTGAGAGGTGCTCCTGGGCACTGCTCATCACTTTGCAATAGGTTCCGGGGCTTTTCGCGAAGGTCGCGTTTTCTCAAACTTTGAGGGCATTAGTGGGTGGGGTGTGAAAACCTCCGAATGCATGGTTCTCAGCTCCTGCTGTGGGCAGCAAGCCAATTTTTTTTCCAAAATGTTGACCTATAAAAGAGCTTACTCGGGTGTGAAAATTATCATTGTGCGCGCGCGCCCCGGACCGCAATTATGATATTTCCTGTTTTCCCATAGGGCCCAAGGCAAATGGGGATAGCGGTTGTACGCGCTTTCTAAGGCTCTGATCGCTTTTAGATTTTGCACGCGGATAGGGCCAACAGAGGCGCAGGTATTGCCATGCGCACCCGCCCGCAACAATGTTTCGATACCGAGTTATCGGGGTGTGGAAGTCCGCCGCCCCGAAGCTTTACGCGCTTCCGTCTCGCGAACTACTATTTTCATCATGCCCACACGGGCATCCGTTTGTAGTACGGGAGGCCGTCTACAAATGGTGAAAATTTCAAAGCGTTCAGTCGGGAAATTAAAAAGTTATGAGCATTAGAAGATCTTCCCATTAGGCCCCATTAGGCCACAGTAGCCGAACCGGCCTAAAACTTGCGCGGGTCACTTTCACGGACGGGCTCGAAACTGGTGCCAGAAGTTAGCCCCCGACCAGTGCTTCATTGTGAGGCATTGCGTAAAATTTTCCGTCCCCCGAGTGCCGCGCAATAGCCCCTGAAAGGGCTTTCGGCACAATTTTCACGCCCTTATTTGAGCCACTTGTAGCCGAAGGAATTTTGCGCAAATGACTGAGAGGTGCTCCTGGGCACTGCTCATCATTTTGCAATAGGTTCCGGGGCTTTTCGCGAAGGTCGCGTTTTCTCAAACTTTGAGGGCATTAGTGGGTGGGGTGTGAAAACCTCCGAATGCATGGTTCTCAGCTCCTGCTGTGGGCAGCAAGCCAATTTTTTTTCCAAAATGTTGACCTATAAAAGAGCTTACTCGGGTGTGAAAATTATCATTGTGCGCGCGCGCCCCGGACCGCAATTATGATATTTCCTGTTTTCCCATAGGGCCCAAGGCAAATGGGGATAGCGGTTGTACGCGCTTTCTAAGGCTCTGATCGCTTTTAGATTTTGCACGCGGATAGGGCCAACAGAGGCGCAGGTATTGCCATGCACACCCGCCCGCAACAATGTTTCGATACCGAGTTATCGGGGTGTGGAAGTCCGCCGCCCCGAAGCTTTACGCGCTTCCGTCTCGCGAACTACTATTTTCATCATGCCCACACGGGCATCCGTTTGTAGTACGGGAGGCCGTCTACAAATGGTGAAAATTTCAAAGCGTTCAAACGGGAAATTAAAAAGTTATGAGCATTAGAAGATCTTCCCATTAGGCCCCATTAGGCCACAGTAGCCGAACCGGCCTAAAACTTGCGCGGGTCACTTTCACGGACGGGCTCGAAACTGGTGCCAGAAGTTAGCCCCCGACCAGTGCTTCATTGTGAGGCATTGCGTAAAATTTTCCGTCCCCCGAGTGCCGCGCAATAGCCCCTGAAAGGGCTTTCGGCACAATTTTCACGCCCTTATTTGAGCCACTTGTAGCCGAAGGAATTTTGCGCAAATGACTGAGAGGTGCTCCTGGGCACTGCTCATCACTTTGCAATAGGTTCCGGGGCTTTTCGCGAAGGTCGCGTTTTCTCAAACTTTGAGGGCATTAGTGGGTGGGGTGTGAAAACCTCCGAATGCATGGTTCTCAGCTCCTGCTGTGGGCAGCAAGCCAATTTTTTTTCCAAAATGTTGACCTATAAAAGAGCTTACTCGGGTGTGAAAATTATCATTGTGCGCGCGCGCCCCGGACCGCAATTATGATATTTCCTGTTTTCCCATAGGGCCCAAGGCAAATGGGGATAGCGGTTGTACGCGCTTTCTAAGGCTCTGATCGCTTTTAGATTTTGCACGCGGATAGGGCCAACAGAGGCGCAGGTATTGCCATGCGCACCCGCCCGCAACAATGTTTCGATACCGAGTTATCGGGGTGTGGAAGTCCGCCGCCCCGAAGCTTTACGCGCTTCCGTCTCGCGAACTACTATTTTCATCATGCCCACACGGGCATCCTTTTGTAGTACGGGAGGCCGTCTACAAATGGTGTAAATTTCAAAGCGTTCAGTCGGGAAATTAAAAAGTTATGAGCATTAGAAGATCTTCCCATTAGGCCCCATTAGGCCACAGTAGCCGAACCGGCCTAAAACTTGCGCGGGTCACTTTCACGGACGGGCTCGAAACTGGTGCCAGAAGTTAGCCCCCGACCAGTGCTTCATTGTGAGGCATTGCGTAAAATTTTCCGTCCCCCGAGTGCCGCGCAATAGCCCCTGAAAGGGCTTTCGGCACAATTTTCACGCCCTTATTTGAGCCACTTGTAGCCGAAGGAATTTTGCGCAAATGACTGAGAGGTGCTCCTGGGCACTGCTCATCACTTTGCAATAGGTTCCGGGGCTTTTCGCGAAGGTCGCGTTTTCTCAAACTTTGAGGGCATTAGTGGGTGGGGTGTGAAAACCTCCGAATGCATGGTTCTCAGCTCCTGCTGTGGGCAGCAAGCCAATTTTTTTTCCAAAATGTTGACCTATAAAAGAGCTTACTCGGGTGTGAAAATTATCATTGTGCGCGCGCGCCCCGGACCGCAATTATGATATTTCCTGTTTTCCCATAGGGCCCAAGGCAAATGGGGATAGCGGTTGTACGCGCTTTCTAAGGCTCTGATCGCTTTTAGATTTTGCACGCGGATAGGGCCAACAGAGGCGCAGGTATTGCCATGCGCACCCGCCCGCAACAATGTTTCGATACCGAGTTATCGGGGTGTGGAAGTCCGCCGCCCCGTAGCTTTACGCGCTTCTGTCTCGCGAACTACTATTTTCATCATGCCCACACGGGCATCCGTTTGTAGTACGGGAGGCCGTCTACAAATGGTGAAAATTTCAAAGCGTTCAGTCGGGAAATTAAAAAGTTATGAGCATTAGAAGATCTTCCCATTAGGCCCCATTAGGCCACAGTAGCCGAACCGGCCTAAAACTTGCGCGGGTCACTTTCACGGACGGGCTCGAAACTGGTGCCAGAAGTTAGCCCCCGACCAGTGCTTCATTGTAAGGCATTGCGTAAAATTTTCCGTCCCCCGAGTGCCGCGCAATAGCCCCTGAAAGGGCTTTCGGCACAATTTTCACGCCCTTATTTGAGCCACTTGTAGCTGAAGGAATTTTGCGCAAATGACTGAGAGGTGCTCCTGGGCACTGCTCATCACTTTGCAATAGGTTCCGGGGCTTTTCGCGAAGGTCGCGTTTTCTCAAACTTTGAGGGCATTAGTGGGTGGGGTGTGAAAACCTCCGAATGCATGGTTCTCAGCTCCTGCTGTGGGCAGCAAGCCAATTTTTTTTCCAAAATGTTGACCTATAAAAGAGCTTACTCGGGTGTGAAAATTATCATTGTGCGCGCGCGCCCCGGACCGCAATTATGATATTTCCTGTTTTCCCATAGGGCCCAAGGCAAATGGGGATAGCGGTTGTACGCGCTTTCTAAGGCTCTGATCGCTTTTAGATTTTGCACACGGATAGGGCCAACAGAGGCGCAGGTATTGCCATGCGCACCCGCCCGCAACAATGTTTCGATACCGAGTTATCGGGGTGTGGAAGTCCGCCGCCCCGAAGCTTTACGCGCTTCCGTCTCGCGAACTACTATTTTCATCATGCCCACACGGGCATCCGTTTGTAGTACGGGAGGCCGTCTACAAATGGTGAAAATTTCAAAGCGTTCAGTCGGGAAATTAAAAAGTTATGAGCATTAGAAGATCTTCCCATTAGGCCCCATTAGGCCACAGTAGCCGAACCGGCCTAAAACTTGCGCGGGTCACTTTCACGGACGGGCTCGAAACTGGTGCCAGAAGTTAGCCCCCGACCAGTGCTTCATTGTGAGGCATTGCGTAAAATTTTCCGTCCCCCGAGTGCCGCGCAATAGCCCCTGAAAGGGCTTTCGGCACAATTTTCACGCCCTTATTTGAGCCACTTGTAGCCGAAGGAATTTTGCGCAAATGACTGAGAGGTGCTCCTGGGCACTGCTCATCACTTTGCAATAGGTTCCGGGGCTTTTCGCGAAGGTCGCGTTTTCTCAAACTTTGAGGGCATTAGTGGGTGGGGTGTGAAAACCTCCGAATGCATGGTTCTCAGCTCCTGCTGTGGGCAGCAAGCCAATTTTTTTTCCAAAATGTTGACCTATAAAAGAGCTTACTCGGGTGTGAAAATTATCATTGTGCGCGCGCGCCCCGGACTGCAATTATGATATTTCCTGTTTTCCCATAGGGCCCAAGGCAAATGGGGATAGCGGTTGTACGCGCTTTCTAAGGCTCTGATCGCTTTTAGATTTTGCACGCGGATAGGGCCAACAGAGGCGCAGGTATTGCCATGCGCACCCGCCCGCAACAATGTTTCGATACCGAGTTATCGGGGTGTGGAAGTCCGCCGCCCCGAAGCTTTACGCGCTTCCGTCTCGCGAACTACTATTTTCATCATGCCCACACGGGCATCCGTTTGTAGTACGGGAGGCCGTCTACAAATGGTGAAAATTTCAAAGCGTTCAGTCGGGAAATTAAAAAGTTATGAGCATTAGAAGATCTTCCCATTAGGCCCCATTAGGCCACAGTAGCCGAACCGGCCTAAAACTTGCGCGGGTCACTTTCACGGACGGGCTCGAAACTGGTGCCAGAAGTTAGCCCCCGACCAGTGCTTCATTGTGAGGCATTGCGTAAAATTTTCCGTCCCCCGAGTGCCGCGCAATAGCCCCTGAAAGGGCTTTCGGCACAATTTTCACGCCCTTATTTGAGCCACTTGTAGCCGAAGGAATTTTGCGCAAATGACTGAGAGGTGCTCCTGGGCACTGCTCATCACTTTGCAATAGGTTCCGGGGCTTTTCGCGAAGGTCGCGTTTTCTCAAACTTTGAGGGCATTAGTGGGTGGGGTGTGAAAACCTCCGAATGCATGGTTCTCAGCTCCTGCTGTGGGCAGCAAGCCAATTTTTTTTCCAAAATGTTGACCTATAAAAGAGCTTACTCGGGTGTGAAAATTATCATTGTGCGCGCGCGCCCCGGACCGCAATTATGATATTTCCTGTTTTCCCATAGGGCCCAAGGCAAATGGGGATAGCGGTTGTACGCGCTTTCTAAGGCTCTGATCGCTTTTAGATTTTGCACGCGGATAGGGCCAACAGAGGCGCAGGTATTGCCATGCGCACCCGCCCGCAACAATGTTTCGATACCGAGTTATCGGGGTGTGGAAGTCCGCCGCCCCGAAGCTTTACGCGCTTCCGTCTCGCGAACTACTATTTTCATCATGCCCACACGGGCATCCGTTTGTAGTACGGGAGGCCGTCTACAAATGGTGAAAATTTCAAAGCGTTCAGTCGGGAAATTAAAAAGTTATGAGCATTAGAAGATCTTCCCATTAGGCCCCATTAGGCCACAGTAGCCGAACCGGCCTAAAACTTGCGCGGGTCACTTTCACGGACGGGCTCGAAACTGGTGCCAGAAGTTAGCCCCCGACCAGTGCTTCATTGTGAGGCATTGCGTAAAATTTTCCGTCCCCCGAGTGCCGCGCAATAGCCCCTGAAAGGGCTTTCGGCACAATTTTCACGCCCTTATTTGAGCCACTTGTAGCCGAAGGAATTTTGCGCAAATGACTGAGAGGTGCTCCTGGGCACTGCTCATCACTTTGCAATAGGTTCCGGGGCTTTTCGCGAAGGTCGCGTTTTCTCAAACTTTGAGGGCATTAGTGGGTGGGGTGTGAAAACCTCCGAATGCATGGTTCTCAGCTCCTGCTGTGGGCAGCAAGCCAATTTTTTTTCCAAAATGTTGACCTATAAAAGAGCTTACTCGGGTGTGAAAATTATCATTGTGCGCGCGCGCCCCGGACCGCAATTATGATATTTCCTGTTTTCCCATAGGGCCCAAGGCAAATGGGGATAGCGGTTGTACGCGCTTTCTAAGGCTCTGATCGCTTTTAGATTTTGCACGCGGATAGGGCCAACAGAGGCGCAGGTATTGCCATGCGCACCCGCCCGCAACAATGTTTCGATACCGAGTTATCGGGGTGTGGAAGTCCGCCGCCCCGAAGCTTTACGCGCTTCCATCTCGCGAACTACTATTTTCATCATGCCCACACGGGCATCCGTTTGTAGTACGGGAGGCCGTCTACAAATGGTGAAAATTTCAAAGCGTTCAGTCGGGAAATTAAAAAGTTATGAGCATTAGAAGATCTTCCCATTAGGCCCCATTAGGCCACAGTAGCCGAACCGGCCTAAAACTTGCGCGGGTCACTTTCACGGACGGGCTCGAAACTGGTGCCAGAAGTTAGCCCCCGACCAGTGCTTCATTGTGAGGCATTGCGTAAAATTTTCCGTCCCCCGAGTGCCGCGCAATAGCCCCTGAAAGGGCTTTCGGCACAATTTTCACGCCCTTATTTGAGCCACTTGTAGCCGAAGGAATTTTGCGCAAATGACTGAGAGGTGCTCCTGGGCACTGCTCATCACTTTGCAATAGGTTCCGGGGCTTTTCGCGAAGGTCGCGTTTTCTCAAACTTTGAGGGCATTAGTGGGTGGGGTGTGAAAACCTCCGAATGCATGGTTCTCAGCTCCTGCTGTGGGCAGCAAGCCAATTTTTTTTCCAAAATGTTGACCTATAAAAGAGCTTACTCGGGTGTGAAAATTATCATTGTGCGCGCGCGCCCCGGACCGCAATTATGATATTTCCTGTTTTCCCATAGGGCCCAAGGCAAATGGGGATAGCGGTTGTACGCGCTTTCTAAGGCTCTGATCGCTTTTAGATTTTGCACGCGGATAGGGCCAACAGAGGCGCAGGTATTGACATGCGCACCCGCCCGCAACAATGTTTCGATACCGAGTTATCGGGGTGTGGAAGTCCGCCGCCCCGAAGTTTTACGCGCTTCCGTCTCGCGAACTACTATTTTCATCATGCCCACACGGGCATCCGTTTGTAGTACGGGAGGCCGTCTACAAATGGTGAAAATTTCAAAGCGTTCAGTCGGGAAATTAAAAAGTTATGAGCATTAGAAGATCTTCCCATTAGGCCCCATTAGGCCACAGTAGCCGAACCGGCCTAAAACTTGCGCGGGTCACTTTCACGGACGGGCTCGAAACTGGTGCCAGAAGTTAGCCCCCGACCAGTGCTTCATTGTGAGGCATTGCGTAAAATTTTCCGTCCCCCGAGTGCCGCGCAATAGCCCCTGAAAGGGCTTTCGGCACAATTTTCACGCCCTTATTTGAGCCACTTGTAGCCGAAGGAATTTTGCGCAAATGACTGAGAGGTGCTCCTGGGCACTGCTCATCACTTTGCAATAGGTTCCGGGGCTTTTCGCGAAGGTCGCGTTTTCTCAAACTTTGAGGGCATTAGTGGGTGGGGTGTGAAAACCTCCGAATGCATGGTTCTCAGCTCCTGCTGTGGGCAGCAAGCCAATTTTTTTTCCAAAATGTTGACCTATAAAAGAGCTTACTCGGGTGTGAAAATTATCATTGTGCACGCGCGCCCCGGACCGCAATTATGATATTTCCTGTTTTCCCATAGGGCCCAAGGCAAATGGGGATAGCGGTTGTACGCGCTTTCTAAGGCTCTGATCGCTTTTAGATTTTGCACGCGGATAGGGCCAACAGAGGCGCAGGTATTGCCATGCGCACCCGCCCGCAACAATGTTTCGATACCGAGTTATCGGGGTGTGGAAGTCCGCCGCCCCGAAGCTTTACGCGCTTCCGTCTCGCGAACTACTATTTTCATCATGCCCACACGGGCATCCGTTTGTAGTACGGGAGGCCGTCTACAAATGGTGAAAATTTCAAAGCGTTCAGTCGGGAAATTAAAAAGTTATGAGCATTAGAAGATCTTCCCATTAGGCCCCATTAGGCCACAGTAGCCGAACCGGCCTAAAACTTGCGCGGGTCACTTTCACGGACGGGCTCGAAACTGGTGCCAGAAGTTAGCCCCCGACCAGTGCTTCATTGTGAGGCATTGCGTAAAATTTTCCGTCCCCCGAGTGCCGCGCAATAGCCCCTGAAAGGGCTTTCGGCACAATTTTCACGCCCTTATTTGAGCCACTTGTAGCCGAAGGAATTTTGCGCAAATGACTGAGAGGTGCTCCTGGGCACTGCTCATCACTTTGCAATAGGTTCCGGGGCTTTTCGCGAAGGTCGCGTTTTCTCAAACTTTGAGGGCATTAGTGGGTGGGGTGTGAAAACCTCCGAATGCATGGTTCTCAGCTCCTGCTGTGGGCAGCAAGCCAATTTTTTTTCCAAAATGTTGACCTATAAAAGAGCTTACTCGGGTGTGAAAATTATTATTGTGCGCGCGTGCCCCGGACCGCAATTATGATATTTCCTGTTTTCCCATAGGGCCCAAGGCAAATGGGGATAGCGGTTGTACGCGCTTTCTAAGGCTCTGATCGCTTTTAGATTTTGCACGCGGATAGGGCCAACAGAGGCGCAGGTATTGCCATGCGCACGCGCCCACAACAATGTTTCGATACCGAGTTATCGGGGTGTGGAAGTCCGCCGCCCCGAAGCTTTACGCGCTTCCGTCTCGCGAACTACTATTTTCATCATGCCCACACGGGCATCCGTTTGTAGTACGGGAGGCCGTCTACAAATGGTGAAAATTTCAAAGCGTTCAGTCGGGAAATTAAAAAGTTATGAGCATTAGAAGATCTTCCCATTAGGCCCCATTAGGCCACAGTAGCCGAACCGGCCTAAAACTTGCGCGGGTCACTTTCACGGACGGGCTCGAAACTGGTGCCAGAAGTTAGCCCCCGACCAGTGCTTCATTGTGAGGCATTGCGTAAAATTTTCCGTCCCCCGAGTGCCGCGCAATAGCCCCTGAAAGGGCTTTCGGCACAATTTTCACGCCCTTATTTGAGCCACTTGTAGCCGAAGGAATTTTGCGCAAATGACTGAGAGGTGCTCCTGGGCACTGCTCATCACTTTGCAATAGGTTCCGGGGCTTTTCGCGAAGGTCGCGTTTTCTCAAACTTTGAGGGCATTAGTGGGTGGGGTGTGAAAACCTCCGAATGCATGGTTCTCAGCTCCTGCTGTGGGCAGCAAGCCAATTTTTTTTCCAAAATGTTGACCTATAAAAGAGCTTACTCGGGTGTGAAAATTATCATTGTGCGCGCGCGCCCCGGACCGCAATTATGATATTTCCTGTTTTCCCATAGGGCCCAAGGCAAATGGGGATAGCGGTTGTACGCGCTTTCTAAGGCTCTGATCGATTTTAGATTTTGCACGCGGATAGGGCCAACAGAGGCGCAGGTATTGCCATGCGCACCCGCCCGCAACAATGTTTCGATACCGAGTTATCGGGGTGTGGAAGTCCGCCGCCCCGAAGCTTTACGCGCTTCCGTCTCGCGAACTACTATTTTCATCATGCCCACACGGGCATCCGTTTGTAGTACGGGAGGCCGTCTACAAATGGTGAAAATTTCAAAGCGTTCAGTCGGGAAATTAAAAAGTTATGAGCATTAGAAGATCTTCCCATTAGGCCCCATTAGGCCACAGTAGCCGAACCAGCCTAAAACTTGCGCGGGTCACTTTCACGGACGGGCTCGAAACTGGTGCCAGAAGTTAGCCCCGACCAGTGCTTCATTGTGAGGCATTGCGTAAAATTTTCCGTCCCCCGAGTGCCGCGCAATAGCCCCTGAAAGGGCTTTCGGCACAATTTTCACGCCCTTATTTGAGCCACTTGTAGCCGAAGGAATTTTGCGCAAATGACTGAGAGGTGCTCCTGGGCACTGCTCATCACTTTGCAATAGGTTCCGGGGCTTTTCGCGAAGGTCGCGTTTTCTCAAACTTTGAGGGCATTAGTGGGTGGGGTGTGAAAACCTCCGAATGCATGGTTCTCAGCTCCTGCTGTGGGCAGCAAGCCAATTTTTTTTCCAAAATGTTGACCTATAAAAGAGCTTACTCGGGTGTGAAAATTATCATTGTGCGCGCGCGCCCCGGACCGCAATTATGATATTTCCTGTTTTCCCATAGGGCCCAAGGCAAATGGGGATAGCGGTTGTACGCGCTTTCTAAGGCTCTGATCGCTTTTAGATTTTGCACGCGGATAGGGCCAACAGAGGCGCAGGTATTGCCATGCGCACCCGCCCGCAACAATGTTTCGATACCGAGTTATCGGGGTGTGGAAGTCCGCCGCCCCGAAGCTTTACGCGCTTCCGTCTCGCGAACTACTATTTTCATCATGCCCACACGGGCATCCGTTTGTAGTACGGGAGGCCGTCTACAAATGGTGAAAATTTCAAAGCGTTCAGTCGGGAAATTAAAAAGTTATGAGCATTAGAAGATCTTCCCATTAGGCCCCATTAGGCCACAGTAGCCGAACCGGCCTAAAACTTGCGCGGGTCACTTTCACGGACGGGCTCGAAACTGGTGCCAGAAGTTAGCCCCCGACCAGTGCTTCATTGTGAGGCATTGCGTAAAATTTTCCGTCCCCCGAGTGCCGCGCAATAGCCCCTGAAAGGGCTTTCGGCACAATATTCACGCCCTTATTTGAGCCACTTGTAGCCGAAGGAATTTTGCGCAAATGACTGAGAGGTGCTCCTGGGCACTGCTTATCACTTTGCAATAGGTTCCGGGGCTTTTCGCGAAGGTCGCGTTTTCTCAAACTTTGAGGGCATTAGTGGGTGGGGTGTGAAAACCTCCGAATGCATGGTTCTCAGCTCCTGCTGTGGGCAGCAAGCCAATTTTTTTTCCAAAATGTTGACCTATAAAAGAGCTTACTCGGGTGTGAAAATTATCATTGTGCGCGCGCGCCCGGACCGCAATTATGATATTTCCTGTTTTCCCATAGGGCCCAAGGCAAATGGGGATAGCGGTTGTACGCGCTTTCTAAGGCTCTGATCGCTTTTAGATTTTGCACGCGGATAGGGCCAACAGAGGCGCAGGTATTGCCATGCGCACCCGCCCGCAACAATGTTTCGATACCGAGTTATCGGGGTGTGGAAGTCCGCCGCCCCGAAGCTTTACGCGCTTCCGTCTTGCGAACTACTATTTTCATCATGCCCACACGGGCATCGGTTTGTAGTACGGGAGGCCGTCTACAAATGGTGAAAATTTCAAAGCGTTCAGTCGGGAAATTAAAAAGTTATGAGCATTAGAAGATCTTCCCATTAGGCCCCATTAGGCCACAGTAGCCGAACCGGCCTAAAACTTGCGCGGGTCACTTTCACGGACGGGCTCGAAACTGGTGCCAGAAGTTAGCCCCCGACCAGTGCTTCATTGTGAGGCATTGCGTAAAATTTTCCGTCCCCAGAGTGCCGCGCAATAGCCCCTGAAAGGGCTTTCGGCACAATTTTCACGCCCTTATTTGAGCCACTTGTAGCCGAAGGAATTTTGCGCAAATGACTGAGAGGTGCTCCTGGGCACTGCTCATCACTTTGCAATAGGTTCCGGGGCTTTTCGCGAAGGTCGCGTTTTCTCAAACTTTGAGGGCATTAGTGGGTGGGGTGTGAAAACCTCCGAATGCATGGTTCTCAGCTCCTGCTGTGGGCAGCAAGCCAATTTTTTTTCCAAAATGTTGACCTATAAAAGAGCTTACTCGGGTGTGAAAATTATCATTGTGCGCGCGCGCCCCGGACCGCAATTATGATATTTCCTGTTTTCCCATAGGGCCCAAGGCAAATGGGGATAGCGGTTGTACGCGCTTTCTAAGGCTCTGATCGCTTTTAGATTTTGCACGCGGATAGGGCCAACAGAGGCGCAGGTATTGCCATGCGCACCCGCCCGCAACAATGTTTCGATACCGAGTTATCGGGGTGTGGAAGTCCGCCGCCCCGAAGCTTTACGCGCTTCCGTCTCGCGAACTACTATTTTCATCATGCCCACACGGGCATCCGTTTGTAGTACGGGAGGCCGTCTACAAATGGTGAAAATTTCAAAGCGTTCAGTCGGGAAATTAAAAAGTTATGAGCATTAGAAGATCTTCCCATTAGGCCCCATTAGGCCACAGTAGCCGAACCGGCCTAAAACTTGCGCGAGTCACTTTCACGGACGGGCTCGAAACTGGTGCCAGAAGTTAGCCCTCGACCAGTGCTTCATTGTGAGGCATTGCGTAAAATTTTCCGTCCCCCGAGTGCCGCGCAATAGCCCCTGAAAGGGCTTTCGGCACAATTTTCACGCCCTTATTTGAGCCACTTGTAGCCAAAGGAATTTTGCGCAAATGACTGAGAGGTGCTCCTGGGCACTGCTCATCACTTTGCAATAGGTTCCGGGGCTTTTCGCGAAGGTCGCGTTTTCTCAAACTTTGAGGGCATTAGTGGGTGGGGTGTGAAAACCTCCGAATGCATGGTTCTCAGCTCCTGCTGTGGGCAGCAAGCCAATTTTTTTTCCAAAATGTTGACCTATAAAAGAGCTTACTCGGGTGTGAAAATTATCATTGTGCGCGCGCGCCCCGGACCGCAATTATGATATTTCCTGTTTTCCCATAGGGCCCAAGGCAAATGGGGATAGCGGTTGTACGCGCTTTCTAAGGCTCTGATCGCTTTTAGATTTTGCACGCGGATAGGGCCAACAGAGGCGCAGGTATTGCCATGCGCACCCGCCCGCAACAATGTTTCGATACCGAGTTATCGGGGTGTGGAAGTCCGCCGCCCCGAAGCTTTACGCGCTTCCGTCTCGCGAACTACTATTTTCATCATGCCCACACGGGGATCGGTTTTTAGTACGGGAGGCCGTCTACAAATGGTGAAAATTTCAAAGCGTTCAGTCGGGAAATTAAAAAGTTATGAGCATTAGAAGATCTTCCCATTAGGCCCCATTAGGCCACAGTAGCCGAACCGGCCTAAAACTTGCGCGGGTCACTTTCACGGACGGGCTCGAAACTGGTGCCAGAAGTTAGCCCCCGACCAGTGCTTCATTGTGAGGCATTGCGTAAAATTTTCCGTCCCCCGAGTGCCGCGCAATAGCCCCTGAAAGGGCTTTCGGCACAATTTTCACGCCCTTATTTGAGCCACTTGTAGCCGAAGGAATTTTGCGCAAATGACTGAGAGGTGCTCCTGGGCACTGCTCATCACTTTGCAATAGGTTCCGGGGCTTTTCGCGAAGGTCGCGTTTTCTCAAACTTTGAGGGCATTAGTGGGTGGGGTGTGAAAACCTCCGAATGCATGGTTTTCAGCTCCTGCTGTGGGCAGCAAGCCAATTTTTTTTCCAAAATGTTGACCTATAAAAGAGCTTACTCGGGTGTGAAAATTATCATTGTGCGCGCGCGCCCCGGACCGTCTCGCGAACTACTATTTTCATCATGCCCACACGGGCATCCGTTTGTAGTACGGGAGGCCGTCTACAAATGGTGAAAATTTCAAAGCGTTCAGTCGGGAAATTAAAAAGTTATGAGCATTAGAAGATCTTCCCATTAGGCCCCATTAGGCCACAGTAGCCGAACCGGCCTAAAACTTGCGCGGGTCACTTTCACGGACGGGCTCGAAACTGGTGCCAGAAGTTAGCCCCCGACCAGTGCTTCATTGTGAGGCATTGCGTAAAATTTTCCGTCCCCCGAGTGCCGCGCAATAGCCCCTGAAAGGGCTTTCGGCACAATTTTCACGCCCTTATTTGAGCCACTTGTAGCCGAAGGAATTTTGCGCAAATGACTGAGAGGTGCTCCTGGGCACTGCTCATCACTTTGCAATAGGTTCCGGGGCTTTTCGCGAAGGTCGCGTTTTCTCAAACTTTGAGGGCATTAGTGGGTGGGGTGTGAAAACCTCCGAATGCATGGTTCTCAGCTCCTGCTGTGGGCAGCAAGCCAATTTTTTTTCCAAAATGTTGACCTATAAAAGAGCTTACTCGGGTGTGAAAATTATCATTGTGCGCGCGCGCCCCGGACCGCAATTATGATATTTCCTGTTTTCCCATAGGGCCCAAGGCAAATGGGGATAGCGGTTGTACGCGCTTTCTAAGGCTCTGATCGCTTTTAGATTTTGCACGCGGATAGGGCCAACAGAGGCGCAGGTATTGCCATGCGCACCCGCCCGCAACAATGTTTCGATACCGAGTTATCGGGGTGTGGAAGTCCGCCGCCCCGAAGCTTTACGCGCTTCCCTCTCGCGAACTACTATTTTCATCATGCCCACACGGGCATCCGTTTGTAGTACGGGAGGCCGTCTACAAATGGTGAAAATTTCAAAGCGTTCAGTCGGGAAATTAAAAAGTTATGAGCATTAGAAGATCTTCCCATTAGGCCCCATTAGGCCACAGTAGCCGAACCGGCCTAAAACTTGCGCGGGTCACTTTCACGGACGGGCTCGAAAATGGTGCCAGAAGTTAGCCCCCGACCAGTGCTTCATTGTGAGGCATTGCGTAAAATTTTCCGTCCCCCGAGTGCCGCGCAATAGCCCCTGAAAGGGCTTTCGGCACAATTTTCACGCCCTTATTTGAGCCACTTGTAGCCGAAGGAATTTTGCGCAAATGACTGAGAGGTGCTCCTGGGCACTGCTCATCACTTTGCAATAGGTTCCGGGGCTTTTCGCGAAGGTCGCGTTTTCTCAAACTTTGAGGGCATTAGTGGGTGGGGTGTGAAAACCTCCGAATGCATGGTTCTCAGCTCCTGCTGTGGGCAGCAAGCCAATTTTTTTTCCAAAATGTTGACCTATAAAAGAGCTTACTCGGGTGTGAAAATTATCATTGTGCGCGCGCGCCCCGGACCGCAATTATGATATTTCCTGTTTTCCCATAGGGCCCAAGGCAAATGGGGATAGCGGTTGTACGCGCTTTCTAAGGCTCTGATCGCTTTTAGATTTTGCACGCGGATAGGGCCAACAGAGGCGCAGGTATTGCCATGCGCACCCGCCCGCAACAATGTTTCGATACCGAGTTATCGGGGTGTGGAAGTCCGCCGTCCCGAAGCTTTACGCGCTTCCGTCTCGCTAACTACTATTTTCATCATGCCCACACGGGCATCCGTTTGTAGTACGGGAGGCCGTCTACAAATGGTGAAAATTTCAAAGCGTTCCGTTTGGGAAATTAAAAAGTTATGAGCATTAGAAGATCTTCCCATTAGGCCCCATTAGGCCACAGTAGCCGAACCGGCCTAAAACTTGCGCGGGTCACTTTCACGGACGGGCTCGAAACTGGTGCCAGAAGTTAGCCCCCGACCAGTGCTTCATTGTGAGGCATTGCGTAAAATTTTCCGTCCCCCGAGTGCCGCGCAATAGCCCCTGAAAGGGCTTTCGGCACAATTTTCACGCCCTTATTTGAGCCACTTGTAGCCGAAGGAATTTTGCGCAAATGACTGAGAGGTGCTCCTGGGCACTGCTCATCACTTTGCAATAGGTTCCGGGGCTTTTCGCGAAGGTCGCGTTTTCTCAAACTTTGAGGGCATTAGTGGGTGGGGTGTGAAAACCTCCGAATGCATGGTTCTCAGCTCCTGCTGTGGGCAGCAAGCCAATTTTTTTTCCAAAATGTTGACCTATAAAAGAGCTTACTCGGGTGTGAAAATTATCATTGTGCGCGCGCGCCCCGGACCGCAATTATGATATTTCCTGTTTTCCCATAGGGCCCAAGGCAAATGGGGATAGCGGTTGTACGCGCTTTCTAAGGCTCTGATCGCTTTTAGATTTTGCACGCGGATAGGGCCAACAGAGGCGCAGGTATTGCCATGCGCACCCGCCCGCAACAATGTTTCGATACCGAGTTATCGGGGTGTGGAAGTCCGCCGCCCCGAAGCTTTACGCGCTTCCCTCTCGCGAACTACTATTTTCATCATGCCCACACGGGCATCCGTTTGTAGTACGGGAGGCCGTCTACAAATGGTGAAAATTTCAAAGCGTTCAGTCGGGAAATTAAAAAGTTATGAGCATTAGAAGATCTTCCCATTAGGCCCCATTAGGCCACAGTAGCCGAACCGGCCTAAAACTTGCGCGGGTCACTTTCACGGACGGGCTCGAAACTGGTGCCAGAAGTTAGCCCCCGACCAGTGCTTCATTGTGAGGCATTGCGTAAAATTTTCCGTCCCCCGAGTGCCGCGCAATAGCCCCTGAAAGGGCTTTCGGCACAATTTTCACGCCCTTATTTGAGCCACTTGTAGCCGAAGGAATTTTGCGCAAATGACTGAGAGGTGCTCCTGGGCACTGCTCATCACTTTGCAATAGGTTCCGGGGCTTTTCGCGAAGGTCGCGTTTTCTCAAACTTTGAGGGCATTAGTGGGTGGGGTGTGAAAACCTCCGAATGCATGGTTCTCAGCTCCTGCTGTGGGCAGCAAGCCAATTTTTTTTCCAAAATGTTGACCTATAAAAGAGCTTACTCGGGTGTGAAAATTATCATTGTGCGCGCGCGCCCCGGACCGCAATTATGATATTTCCTGTTTTCCCATAGGGCCCAAGGCAAATGGGGATAGCGGTTGTACGCGCTTTCTAAGGCTCTGATCGCTTTTAGATTTTGCACGCGGATAGGGCCAACAGAGGCGCAGGTATTGCCATGCGCACCCGCCCGCAACAATGTTTCGATACCGAGTTATCGGGGTGTGGAAGTCCGCCGCCCCGAAGCTTTACGCGCTTCCGTCTCGCGAACTACTATTTTCATCATGCCCACACGGGCATCCGTTTGTAGTACGGGAGGCCGTCTACAAATGGTGAAAATTTCAAAGCGTTCAGTCGGGAAATTAAAAAGTTATGAGCATTAGAAGATCTTCCCATTAGGCCCCATTAGGCCACAGTAGCCGAACCGGCCTAAAACTTGCGCGGGTCACTTTCACGGACGGGCTCGAAACTGGTGCCAGAAGTTAGCCCCCGACCAGTGCTTCATTGTGAGGCATTGCGTAAAATTTTCCGTCCCCCGAGTGCCGCGCAATAGCCCCTGAAAGGGCTTTCGGCACAATTTTCACGCCCTTATTTGAGCCACTTGTAGCCGAAGGAATTTTGCGCAAATGACTGAGAGGTGCTCCTGGGCACTGCTCATCACTTTGCAATAGGTTCCGGGGCTTTTCGCGAAGGTCGCGTTTTCTCAAACTTTGAGGGCATTAGTGGATGGGGTGTGAAAACCTCCGAATGCATGGTTCTCAGCTCCTGCTGTGGGCAGCAAGCCAATTTTTTTTCCAAAATGTTGACCTATAAAAGAGCTTACTCGGGTGTGAAAATTATCATTGTGCGCGCGCGCCCCGGACCGCAATTATGATATTTCCTGTTTTCCCATAGGGCCCAAGGCAAATGGGGATAGCGGTTGTACGCGCTTTCTAAGGCTCTGATCGCTTTTAGATTTTGCACGCGGATAGGGCCAACAGAGGCGCAGGTATTGCCATGCGCACCCGCCCGCAACAATGTTTCGATACCGAGTTATCGGGGTGTGGAAGTCCGCCGCCCCGAAGCTTTACGCGCTTCCGTCTCGCGAACTACTATTTTCATCATGCCCACACGGGCATCCGTTTGTAGTACGGGAGGCCGTCTACAAATGGTGAAAATTTCAAAGCGTTCAGTCGGGAAATTAAAAAGTTATGAGCATTAGAAGATCTTCCCATTAGGCCCCATTAGGCCACAGTAGCCGAACCGGCCTAAAACTTGCGCGGGTCACTTTCACGGACGGGCTCGAAACTGGTGCCAGAAGTTAGCCCCCGACCAGTGCTTCATTGTGAGGCATTGCGTAAAATTTTCCGTCCCCCGAGTGCCGCGCAATAGCCCCTGAAAGGGCTTTCGGCACAATTTTCACGCCCTTATTTGAGCCACTTGTAGCCGAAGGAATTTTGGGCAAATGACTGAGAGGTGCTCCTGGGCACTGCTCATCACTTTGCAATAGGTTCCGGGGCTTTTCGCGAAGGTCGCGTTTTCTCAAACTTTGAGGGCATTAGTGGGTGGGGTGTGAAAACCTCCGAATGCATGGTTCTCAGCTCCTGCTGTGGGCAGCAAGCCAATTTTTTTTCCAAAATGTTGACCTATAAAAGAGCTTACTCGGGTGTGAAAATTATCATTGTGCGCGCGCGCCCCGGACCGCAATTATGATATTTCCTGTTTTCCCATAGGGCCCAAGGCAAATGGGGATAGCGGTTGTACGCGCTTTCTAAGGCTCTGATCGCTTTTAGATTTTGCACGCGGATAGGGCCAACAGAGGCGCAGGTATTGCCATGCGCACCCGCCCGCAACAATGTTTCGATACCGAGTTATCGGGGTGTGGAAGTCCGCCGCCCCGAAGCTTTACGCGCTTCCGTCTCGCGAACTACTATTTTCATCATGCCCACACGGGCATCCTTTTGTAGTACGGGAGGCCGTCTACAAATGGTGAAAATTTCAAAGCGTTCAGTCGGGAAATTAAAAAGTTATAAGCATTAGAAGATCTTCCCATTAGGCCCCATTAGGCCACAGTAGCCGAACCGGCCTAAAACTTGCGCGGGTCACTTTCACGGACGGGCTCAAAACTGGTGCCAGAAGTTAGCCCCCGACCAGTGCTTCATTGTGAGGCATTGAGTAAAATTTTCCGTCCCCCGAGTGCCGCGCAATAGCCCCTGAAAGGGCTTTCGGCACAATTTTCACGCCCTTATTTGAGCCACTTGTAGCCGAAGGAATTTTGCGCAAATGACTGAGAGGTGCTCCTGGGCACTGCTCATCACTTTGCAATAGGTTCCGGGGCTTTTCGCGAAGGTCGCGTTTTCTCAAACTTTGAGGGCATTAGTGGGTGGGGTGTGAAAACCTCCGAATGCATGGTTCTCAGCTCCTGCTGTGGGCAGCAAGCCAATTTTTTTCCAAAATGTTGACCTATAAAAGAGCTTACTCGGGTGTGAAAATTATCATTGTGCGCGCGCGCCCCGGACCGCAATTATGATATTTCCTGTTTTCCCATAGGGCCCAAGGCAAATGGGGATAGCGGTTGTACGCGCTTTCTAAGGCTCTGATCGCTTTTAGATTTTGCACGCGGATAGGGCCAACAAAGGCGCAGGTATTGCCATGCGCACCCGCCCGCAACAATGTTTCGATACCGAGTTATCGGGGTGTGGAAGTCCGCCGCCCCGAAGCTTTACGCGCTTCCGTCTCGCGAACTACTATTTTCATCATGCCCACACGGGCATCCGTTTGTAGTACGGGAGGCCGTCTACAAATGGTGAAAATTTCAAAGCGTTCAGTCGGGAAATTAAAAAGTTATGAGCATTAGAAGATCTTCCCATTAGGCCCCATTAGGCCACAGTAGCCGAACCGGCCTAAAACTTGCGCGGGTCACTTTCACGGACGGGCTCGAAACTGGTGCCAGAAGTTAGCCCCCGACCAGTGCTTCATTGTGAGGCATTGCGTAAAATTTTCCGTCCCCCGAGTGCCGTGCAATAGCCCCTGAAAGGGCTTTCGGCACAATTTTCACGCCCTTATTTGAGCCACTTGTAGCCGAAGGAATTTTGCGCAAATGACTGAGAGGTGCTCCTGGGCACTGCTCATCACTTTGCAATAGGTTCCGGGGCTTTTCGCGAAGGTCGCGTTTTCTCAAACTTTGAGGGCATTAGTGGGTGGGGTGTGAAAACCTCCGAATGCATGGTTCTCAGCTCCTGCTGTGGGCAGCAAGCCAATTTTTTTTCCAAAATGTTGACCTATAAAAGAGCTTACTCGGGTGTGAAAATTATCATTGTGCGCGCGCGCCCCGGACCGCAATTATGATATTTCCTGTTTTCCCATAGGGCCCAAGGCAAATGGGGATAGCGGTTGTACGCGCTTTCTAAGGCTCTGATCGCTTTTAGATTTTGCACGCGGATAGGGCCAACAGAGGCGCAGGTATTGCCATGCGCACCCGCCCGCAACAATGTTTCTATACCGAGTTATCGGGGTGTGGAAGTCCGCCGCCCCGAAGCTTTACGCGCTTCCGTCTCGCGAACTACTATTTTCATCATGCCCACACGGGCATCCGTTTGTAGTACGGGAGGCCGTCTACAAATGGTGAAAATTTCAAAGCGTTCAGTCGGGAAATTAAAAAGTTATGAGCATTAGAAGATCTTCCCATTAGGCCCCATTAGGCCACAGTAGCCGAACCGGCCTAAAACTTGCGCGGGTCACTTTCACGGACGGGCTCGAAACTGGTGCCAGAAGTTAGCCCCCGACCAGTGCTTCATTGTGAGGCATTGCGTAAAATTTTCCGTCCCCCGAGTGCCGCGCAATAGCCCCTGAAAGGGCTTTCGGCACAATTTTCACGCCCTTATTTGAGCCACTTGTAGCCGAAGGAATTTTGCGCAAATGACTGAGAGGTGCTCCTGGGCACTGCTCATCACTTTGCAATAGGTTCCGGGGCTTTTCGCGAAGGTCGCGTTTTCTCAAACTTTGAGGGCATTAGTGGGTGGGGTGTGAAAACCTCCGAATGCATGGTTCTCAGCTCCTGCTGTGGGCAGCAAGCCAATTTTTTTTCCAAAATGTTGACCTATAAAAGAGCTTACTGGGGTGTGAAAATTATCATTGTGCGCGCGCGCCCCGGACCGCAATTATGATATTTCCTGTTTTCCCATAGGGCCCAAGGCAAATGGGGATAGCGGTTGTACGCGCTTTCTAAGGCTCTGATCGCTTTTAGATTTTGCACGCGGATAGGGCCAACAGAGGCGCAGGTATTGCCATGCGCACCCGCCCGCAACAATGTTTCTATACCGAGTTATCGGGGTGTGGAAGTCCGCCGCCCCGAAGCTTTACGCGCTTCCGTCTCGCGAACTACTATTTTCATCATGCCCACACGGGCATCCGTTTGTAGTACGGGAGGCCGTCTACAAATGGTGAAAATTTCAAAGCGTTCAGTCGGGAAATTAAAAAGTTATGAGCATTAGAAGATCTTCCCATTAGGCCCCATTAGGCCACAGTAGCCGAACCGGCCTAAAACTTGCGCGGGTCACTTTCACGGACGGGCTCGAAACTGGTGCCAGAAGTAAGCCCCCGACCAGTGCTTCATTGTGAGGCATTGCGTAAAATTTTCCGTCCCCCGAGTGCCGCGCAATAGCCCCTGAAAGGGCTTTCGGCACAATTTTCACGCCCTTATTTGAGCCACTTGTAGCCGAAGGAATTTTGCGCAAATGACTGAGAGGTGCTCCTGGGCACTGCTCATCACTTTGCAATAGGTTCCGGGGCTTTTCGCGAAGGTCGCGTTTTCTCAAACTTTGAGGGCATTAGTGGGTGGGGTGTGAAAACCTCCGAATGCATGGTTCTCAGCTCCTGCTGTGGGCAGCAAGCCAATTTTTTTTCCAAAATGTTGACCTATAAAAGAGCTAACTCGGGTGTGAAAATTATCATTGTGCGCGCGCGCCCCGGACCGCAATTATGATATTTCCTGTTTTCCCATAGGGCCCAAGGCAAATGGGGATAGCGGTTGTACGCGCTTTCTAAGGCTCTGATCGCTTTTAGATTTTGCACGCGGATAGGGCCAACAGAGGCGCAGGTATTGCCATGCGCACCCGCCCGCAACAATGTTTCGATACCGAGTTATCGGGGTGTGGAAGTCCGCCGCCCCGAAGCTTTACGCGCTTCCGTCTCGCGAACTACTATTTTCATCATGCCCACACGGGCATCCGTTTGTAGTACGGGAGGCCGTCTACAAATGGTGAAAATTTCAAAGCGTTCAGTCGGGAAATTAAAAAGTTATGAGCATTAGAAGATCTTCCCATTAGGCCCCATTAGGCCACAGTAGCCGAACCGGCCTAAAACTTGCGCGGGTCACTTTCACGGACGGGCTCGAAACTGGTGCCAGAAGTTAGCCCCCGACCAGTGCTTCATTGTGAGGCATTGCGTAAAATTTTCCGTCCCCCGAGTGCCGTGCAATAGCCCCTGAAAGGGCTTTCGGCACAATTTTCACGCCCTTATTTGAGCCACTTGTAGCCGAAGGAATTTTGCGCAAATGACTGAGAGGTGCTCCTGGGCACTGCTCATCACTTTGCAATAGGTTCCGGGGCTTTTCGCGAAGGTCGCGTTTTCTCAAACTTTGAGGGCATTAGTGGGTGGGGTGTGAAAACCTCCGAATGCATGGTTCTCAGCTCCTGCTGTGGGCAGCAAGCCAATTTTTTTTCCAAAATGTTGACCTATAAAAGAGCTTACTCGGGTGTGAAAATTATCATTGTGCGCGCGCGCCCCGGACCGCAATTATGATATTTCCTGTTTTCCCATAGGGCCCAAGGCAAATGGGGATAGCGGTTGTACGCGCTTTCTAAGGCTCTGATCGCTTTTAGATTTTGCACGCGGATAGGGCCAACAGAGGCGCAGGTATTGCCATGCGCACCCGCCCGCAACAATGTTTCGATACCGAGTTATCGGGGTGTGGAAGTCCGCCGCCCCGAAGCTTTACGCGCTTCCGTCTCGCGAACTACTATTTTCATCATGCCCACACGGGCATCCGTTTGTAGTACGGGAGGCCGTCTACAAATGGTGAAAATTTCAAAGCGTTCAGTCGGGAAATTAAAAAGTTATGAGCATTAGAAGATCTTCCCATTAGGCCCCATTAGGCCACAGTAGCCGAACCGGCCTAAAACTTGCGCGGGTCACTTTCACGGACGGGCTCGAAACTGGTGCCAGAAGTTAGCCCCCGACCAGTGCTTCATTGTGAGGCATTGCGTAAAATTTTCCGTCCCCCGAGTGCCGCGCAATAGCCCCTGAAAGGGCTTTCGGCACAATTTTCACGCCCTTATTTGAGCCACTTGTAGCCGAAGGAATTTTGCGCAAATGACTGAGAGGTGCTCCTGGGCACTGCTCATCACTTTGCAATAGGTTCCGGGGCTTTTCGCGAAGGTCGCGTTTTCTCAAACTTTGAGGGCATTAGTGGGTGGGGTGTGAAAACCTCCGAATGCATGGTTCTCAGCTCCTGCTGTGGGCAGCAAGCCAATTTTTTTTCCAAAATGTTGACCTATAAAAGAGCTTACTCGGGTGTGAAAATTATCATTGTGCGCGCGCGCCCCGGACCGCAATTATGATATTTCCTGTTTTCCCATAGGGCCCAAGGCAAATGGGGATAGCGGTTGTACGCGCTTTCTAAGGCTCTGATCGCTTTTAGATTTTGCACGCGGATAGGGCCAACAGAGGCGCAGGTATTGCCATGCGCACCCGCCCGCAACAATGTTTCTATACCGAGTTATCGGGGTGTGGAAGTCCGCCGCCCCGAAGCTTTACGCGCTTCCGTCTCGCGAACTACTATTTTCATCATGCCCACACGGGCATCCGTTTGTAGTACGGGAGGCCGTCTACAAATGGTGAAAATTTCAAAGCGTTCAGTCGGGAAATTAAAAAGTTATGAGCATTAGAAGATCTTCCCATTAGGCCCCATTAGGCCACAGTAGCCGAACCGGCCTAAAACTTGCGCGGGTCACTTTCACGGACGGGCTCGAAACTGGTGCCAGAAGTAAGCCCCCGACCAGTGCTTCATTGTGAGGCATTGCGTAAAATTTTCCGTCCCCCGAGTGCCGCGCAATAGCCCCTGAAAGGGCTTTCGGCACAATTTTCACGCCCTTATTTGAGCCACTTGTAGCCGAAGGAATTTTGCGCAAATGACTGAGAGGTGCTCCTGGGCACTGCTCATCACTTTGCAATAGGTTCCGGGGCTTTTCGCGAAGGTCGCGTTTTCTCAAACTTTGAGGGCATTAGTGGGTGGGGTGTGAAAACCTCCGAATGCATGGTTCTCAGCTCCTGCTGTGGGCAGCAAGCCAATTTTTTTTCCAAAATGTTGACCTATAAAAGAGCTAACTCGGGTGTGAAAATTATCATTGTGCGCGCGCGCCCCGGACCGCAATTATGATATTTCCTGTTTTCCCATAGGGCCCAAGGCAAATGGGGATAGCGGTTGTACGCGCTTTCTAAGGCTCTGATCGCTTTTAGATTTTGCACGCGGATAGGGCCAACAGAGGCGCAGGTATTGCCATGCGCACCCGCCCGCAACAATGTTTCGATACCGAGTTATCGGGGTGTGGAAGTCCGCCGCCCCGAAGCTTTACGCGCTTCCGTCTCGCGAACTACTATTTTCATCATGCCCACATGGGCATCCGTTTGTAGTACGGGAGGCCGTCTACAAATGGTGAAAATTTCAAAGCGTTCAGTCGGGAAATTAAAAAGTTATGAGCATTAGAAGATCTTCCCATTAGGCCCCATTAGGCCACAGTAGCCGAACCGGCCTAAAACTTGCGCGGGTCACTTTCACGGACGGGCTCGAAACTGGTGCCAGAAGTTAGCCCCCGACCAGTGCTTCATTGTGAGGCATTGCGTAAAATTTTCCGTCCCCCGAGTGCCGTGCAATAGCCCCTGAAAGGGCTTTCGGCACAATTTTCACGCCCTTATTTGAGCCACTTGTAGCCGAAGGAATTTTGCGCAAATGACTGAGAGGTGCTCCTGGGCACTGCTCATCACTTTGCAATAGGTTCCGGGGCTTTTCGCGAAGGTCGCGTTTTCTCAAACTTTGAGGGCATTAGTGGGTGGGGTGTGAAAACCTCCGAATGCATGGTTCTCAGCTCCTGCTGTGGGCAGCAAGCCAATTTTTTTTCCAAAATGTTGACCTATAAAAGAGCTTACTCGGGTGTGAAAATTATCATTGTGCGCGCGCGCCCTGGACCGCAATTATGATATTTCCTGTTTTCCCATAGGGCCCAAGGCAAATGGGGATAGCGGTTGTACGCGCTTTCTAAGGCTCTGATCGCTTTTAGATTTTGCACGCGGATAGGGCCAACAGAGGCGCAGGTATTGCCATGCGCACCTGCCCGCAACAATGTTTCGATACCGAGTTATCGGGGTGTGGAAGTCCGCCGCCCCGAAGCTTTACGCGCTTCCGTCTCGCGAACTACTATTTTCATCATGCCCACACGGGCATCCGTTTGTAGTACGGGAGGCCGTCTACAAATGGTGAAAATTTCAAAGCGTTCAGTCGGGAAATTAAAAAGTTATGAGCATTAGAAGATCTTCCCATTAGGCCCCATTAGGCCACAGTAGCCGAACCGGCCTAAAACTTGCGCGGGTCACTTTCACGGACGGGCTCGAAACTGGTGCCAGAAGTTAGCCCCCGACCAGTGCTTCATTGTGAGGCATTGCGTAAAATTTTCCGTCCCCCGAGTGCCGCGCAATAGCCCCTGAAAGGGCTTTCGGCACAATTTTCACGCCCTTATTTGAGCCACTTGTAGCCGAAGGAATTTTGCGCAAATGACTGAGAGGTGCTCCTGGGCACTGCTCATCACTTTGCAATAGGTTCCGGGGCTTTTCGCGAAGGTCGCGTTTTCTCAAACTTTGAGGGCATTAGTGGGTGGGGTGTGAAAACCTCCGAATGCATGGTTCTCAGCTCCTGCTGTGGGCAGCAAGCCAATTTTTTTTCCAAAATGTTGACCTATAAAAGAGCTTACTCGGGTGTGAAAATTATCATTGTGCGCGCGCGCCCCGGACCGCAATTATGATATTTCCTGTTTTCCCATAGGGCCCAAGGCAAATGGGGATAGCGGTTGTACGCGCTTTCTAAGGCTCTGATCGCTTTTAGATTTTGCACGCGGATAGGGCCAACAGAGGCGCAGGTATTGCCATGCGCACCCGCCCGCAACAATGTTTCGATACCGAGTTATCGGGGTGTGGAAGTCCGCCGCCCCGAAGCTTTACGCGCTTCCGTCTCGCGAACTACTATTTTCATCATGCCCACACGGGCATCCGTTTGTAGTACGGGAGGCCGTCTACAAATGGTGAAAATTTCAAAGCGTTCAGTCGGGAAATTAAAAAGTTATGAGCATTAGAAGATCTTCCCATTAGGCCCCATTAGGCCACAGTAGCCGAACCGGCCTAAAACTTGCGCGGGTCACTTTCACGGACGGGCTCGAAACTGGTGCCAGAAGTAAGCCCCCGACCAGTGCTTCATTGTGAGGCATTGCGTAAAATTTTCCGTCCCCCGAGTGCCGCGCAATAGCCCCTGAAAGGGCTTTCGGCACAATTTTCACGCCCTTATTTGAGCCACTTGTAGCCGAAGGAATTTTGCGCAAATGACTGAGAGGTGCTCCTGGGCACTGCTCATCACTTTGCAATAGGTTCCGGGGCTTTTCGCGAAGGTCGCGTTTTCTCAAACTTTGAGGGCATTAGTGGGTGGGGTGTGAAAACCTCCGAATGCATGGTTCTCAGCTCCTGCTGTGGGCAGCAAGCCAATTTTTTTTCCAAAATGTTGACCTATAAAAGAGCTAACTCGGGTGTGAAAATTATCATTGTGCGCGCGCGCCCCGGACCGCAATTATGATATTTCCTGTTTTCCCATAGGGCCCAAGGCAAATGGGGATAGCGGTTGTACGCGCTTTCTAAGGCTCTGATCGCTTTTAGATTTTGCACGCGGATAGGGCCAACAGAGGCGCAGGTATTGCCATGCGCACCCGCCCGCAACAATGTTTCGATACCGAGTTATCGGGGTGTGGAAGTCCGCCGCCCCGAAGCTTTACGCGCTTCCGTCTCGCGAACTACTATTTTCATCATGCCCACACGGGCATCCGTTTGTAGTACGGGAGGCCGTCTACAAATGGTGAAAATTTCAAAGCGTTCAGTCGGGAAATTAAAAAGTTATGAGCATTAGAAGATCTTCCCATTAGGCCCCATTAGGCCACAGTAGCCGAACCGGCCTAAAACTTGCGCGGGTCACTTTCACGGACGGGCTCGAAACTGGTGCCAGAAGTTAGCCCCCGACCAGTGCTTCATTGTGAGGCATTGCGTAAAATTTTCCGTCCCCCGAGTGCCGCGCAATAGCCCCTGAAAGGGCTTTCGGCACAATTTTCACGCCCTTATTTGAGCCACTTGTAGCCGAAGGAATTTTGCGCAAATGACTGAGAGGTGCTCCTGGGCACTGCTCATCACTTTGCAATAGGTTCCGGGGCTTTTCGCGAAGGTCGCGTTTTCTCAAACTTTGAGGGCATTAGTGGGTGGGGTGTGAAAACCTCCGAATGCATGGTTCTCAGCTCCTGCTGTGGGCAGCAAGCCAATTTTTTTTCCAAAATGTTGACCTATAAAAGAGCTTACTCGGGTGTGAAAATTATCATTGTGCGCGCGCGCCCCGGACCGCAATTATGATATTTCCTGTTTTCCCATAGGGCCCAAGGCAAATGGGGATAGCGGTTGTACGCGCTTTCTAAGGCTCTGATCGCTTTTAGATTTTGCACGCGGATAGGGCCAACAGAGGCGCAGGTATTGCCATGCGCACCCGCCCGCAACAATGTTTCGATACCGAGTTATCGGGGTGTGGAAGTCCGCCGCCCCGAAGCTTTACGCGCTTCCGTCTCGCGAACTACTATTTTCATCATGCCCACACGGGCATCCGTTTGTAGTACGGGAGGCCGTCTACAAATGGTGAAAATTTCAAAGCGTTCAGTCGGGAAATTAAAAAGTTATGAGCATTAGAAGATCTTCCCATTAGGCCCCATTAGGCCACAGTAGCCGAACCGGCCTAAAACTTGCGCGGGTCACTTTCACGGACGGGCTCGAAACTGGTGCCAGAAGTTAGCCCCCGACCAGTGCTTCATTGTGAGGCATTGCGTAAAATTTTCCGTCCCCCGAGTGCCGCGCAATAGCCCCTGAAAGGGCTTTCGGCACAATTTTCACGCCCTTATTTGAGCCACTTGTAGCCGAAGGAATTTTGCGCAAATGACTGAGAGGTGCTCCTGGGCACTGCTCATCACTTTGCAATAGGTTCCGGGGCTTTTCGCGAAGGTCGCGTTTTCTCAAACTTTGAGGGCATTAGTGGGTGGGGTGTGAAAACCTCCGAATGCATGGTTCTCAGCTCCTGCTGTGGGCAGCAAGCCAATTTTTTTTCCAAAATGTTGACCTATAAAAGAGCTTACTCGGGTGTGAAAATTATCATTGTGCGCGCGCGCCCCGGACCGCAATTATGATATTTCCTGTTTTCCCATAGGGCCCAAGGCAAATGGGGATAGCGGTTGTACGCGCTTTCTAAGGCTCTGATCGCTTTTAGATTTTGCACGCGGATAGGGCCAACAGAGGCGCAGGTATTGCCATGCGCACCCGCCCGCAACAATGTTTCGATACCGAGTTATCGGGGTGTGGAAGTCCGCCGCCCCGAAGCTTTACGCGCTTCCGTCTTGCGAACTACTATTTTCATCATGCCCACACGGGCATCGGTTTGTAGTACGGGAGGCCGTCTACAAATGGTGAAAATTTCAAAGCGTTCAGTCGGGAAATTAAAAAGTTATGAGCATTAGAAGATCTTCCCATTAGGCCCCATTAGGCCACAGTAGCCGAACCGGCCTAAAACTTGCGCGGGTCACTTTCACGGACGGGCTCGAAACTGGTGCCAGAAGTTAGCCCCCGACCAGTGCTTCATTGTGAGGCATTGCGTAAAATTTTCCGTCCCCCGAGTGCCGCGCAATAGCCCCTGAAAGGGCTTTCGGCACAATTTTCACGCCCTTATTTGAGCCACTTGTAGCCGAAGGAATTTTGCGCAAATGACTGAGAGGTGCTCCTGGGCACTGCTCATCACTTTGCAATAGGTTCCGGGGCTTTTCGCGAAGGTCGCGTTTTCTCAAACTTTGAGGGCATTAGTGGGTGGGGTGTGAAAACCTCCGAATGCATGGTTCTCAGCTCCTGCTGTGGGCAGCAAGCCAATTTTTTTTCCAAAATGTTGACCTATAAAAGAGCTTACTCGGGTGTGAAAATTATCATTGTGCGCGCGCGCCCCGGACCGCAATTATGATATTTCCTGTTTTCCCATAGGGCCCAAGGCAAATGGGGATAGCGGTTGTACGCGCTTTCTAAGGCTCTGATCGCTTTTAGATTTTGCACGCGGATAGGGCCAACAGAGGCGCAGGTATTGCCATGCGCACCCGCCCGCAACAATGTTTCGATACCGAGTTATCGGGGTGTGGAAGTCCGCCGCCCCGAAGCTTTACGCGCTTCCGTCTTGCGAACTACTATTTTCATCATGCCCACACGGGCATCGGTTTGTAGTACGGGAGGCCGTCTACAAATGGTGAAAATTTCAAAGCGTTCAGTCGGGAAATTAAAAAGTTATGAGCATTAGAAGATCTTCCCATTAGGCCCCATTAGGCCACAGTAGCCGAACCGGCCTAAAACTTGCGCGGGTCACTTTCACGGACGGGCTCGAAACTGGTGCCAGAAGTTAGCCCCCGACCAGTGCTTCATTGTGAGGCATTGCGTAAAATTTTCCGTCCCCCGAGTGCCGCGCAATAGCCCCTGAAAGGGCTTTCGGCACAATTTTCACGCCCTTATTTGAGCCACTTGTAGCCGAAGGAATTTTGCGCAAATGACTGAGAGGTGCTCCTGGGCACTGCTCATCACTTTGCAATAGGTTCCGGGGCTTTTCGCGAAGGTCGCGTTTTCTCAAACTTTGAGGGCATTAGTGGGTGGGGTGTGAAAACCTCCGAATGCATGGTTCTCAGCTCCTGCTGTGGGCAGCAAGCCAATTTTTTTTCCAAAATGTTGACCTATAAAAGAGCTTACTCGGGTGTGAAAATTATCATTGTGCGCGCGCGCCCCGGACCGCAATTATGATATTTCCTGTTTTCCCATAGGGCCCAAGGCAAATGGGGATAGCGGTTGTACGCGCTTTCTAAGGCTCTGATCGCTTTTAGATTTTGCACGCGGATAGGGCCAACAGAGGCGCAGGTATTGCCATGCGCACCCGCCCGCAACAATGTTTCGATACCGAGTTATCGGGGTGTGGAAGTCCGCCGCCCCGAAGCTTTACGCGCTTCCGTCTCGCGAACTACTATTTTCATCATGCCCACACGGGCATCGGTTTGTAGTACGGGAGGCCGTCTACAAATGGTGAAAATTTCAAAGCGTTCAGTCGGGAAATTAAAAAGTTATGAGCATTAGAAGATCTTCCCATTAGGCCCCATTAGGCCACAGTAGCCGAACCGGCCTAAAACTTGCGCGGGTCACTTTCACGGACGGGCTCGAAACTGGTGCCAGAAGTTAGCCCCCGACCAGTGCTTCATTGTGAGGCATTGCGTAAAATTTTCCGTCCCCCGAGTGCCGCGCAATAGCCCCTGAAAGGGCTTTCGGCACAATTTTCACGCCCTTATTTGAGCCACTTGTAGCCGAAGGAATTTTGCGCAAATGACTGAGAGGTGCTCCTGGGCACTGCTCATCACTTTGCAATAGGTTCCGGGGCTTTTCGCGAAGGTCGCGTTTTCTCAAACTTTGAGGGCATTAGTGGGTGGGGTGTGAAAACCTCCGAATGCATGGTTCTCAGCTCCTGCTGTGGGCAGCAAGCCAATTTTTTTTCCAAAATGTTGACCTATAAAAGAGCTTACTCGGGTGTGAAAATTATCATTGTGCGCGCGCGCCCCGGACCGCAATTATGATATTTCCTGTTTTCCCATAGGGCCCAAGGCAAATGGGGATAGCGGTTGTACGCGCTTTCTAAGGCTCTGATCGCTTTTAGATTTTGCACGCGGATAGGGCCAACAGAGGCGCAGGTATTGCCATGCGCACCCGCCCGCAACAATGTTTCGATACCGAGTTATCGGGGTGTGGAAGTCCGCCGCCCCGAAGCTTTACGCGCTTCCGTCTCGCGAACTACTATTTTCATCATGCCCACACGGGCATCGGTTTGTAGTACGGGAGGCCGTCTACAAATGGTGAAATATTCAAAGCGTTCAGTCGGGAAATTAAAAAGTTATGAGCATTAGAAGATCTTCCCATTAGGCCCCATTAGGCCACAGTAGCCGAACCGGCCTAAAACTTGCGCGGGTCACTTTCACGGACGGGCTCGAAACTGGTGCCAGAAGTTAGCCCCCGACCAGTGCTTCATTGTGAGGCATTGCGTAAAATTTTCCGTCCCCCGAGTGCCGCGCAATAGCCCCTGAAAGGGCTTTCGGCACAATTTTCACGCCCTTATTTGAGCCACTTGTAGCCGAAGGAATTTTGCGCAAATGACTGAGAGGTGCTCCTGGGCACTGCTCATCACTTTGCAATAGGTTCCGGGGCTTTTCGCGAAGGTCGCGTTTTCTCAAACTTTGAGGGCATTAGTGGGTGGGGTGTGAAAACCTCCGAATGCATGGTTCTCAGCTCCTGCTGTGGGCAGCAAGCCAATTTTTTTCCAAAATGTTGACCTATAAAAGAGCTTACTCGGGTGTGAAAATTATCATTGTGCGCGCGCGCCCCAGACCGCAATTATGATATTTCCTGTTTTCCCATAGGGCCCAAGGCAAATGGGGATAGCGGTTGTACGCGCTTTCTAAGGCTCTGATCGCTTTTAGATTTTGCACGCGGATAGGGCCAACAGAGGCGCAGGTATTGCCATGCGCACCCGCCCGCAACAATGTTTCGATACCGAGTTATCGGGGTGTGGAAGTCCGCCGCCCCGAAGCTTTACGCGCTTCCGTCTCGCGAACTACTATTTTCATCATGCCCACACGGGCATCGGTTTGTAGTACGGGAGGCCGTCTACAAATGGTGAAAATTTCAAAGCGTTCAGTCGGGAAATTAAAAAGTTATGAGCATTAGAAGATCTTCCCATTAGGCCCCATTAGGCCACAGTAGCCGAACCGGCCTAAAACTTGCGCGGGTCACTTTCACGGACGGGCTCGAAACTGGTGCCAGAAGTTAGCCCCCGACCAGTGCTTCATTGTGAGGCATTGCGTAAAATTTTCCGTCCCCCGAGTGCCGCGCAATAGCCCCTGAAAGGGCTTTCGGCACAATTTTCACGCCCTTATTTGAGCCACTTGTAGCCGAAGGAATTTTGCGCAAATGACTGAGAGGTGCTCCTGGGCACTGCTCATCACTTTGCAATAGGTTCCGGGGCTTTTCGCGAAGGTCGCGTTTTCTCAAACTTTGAGGGCATTAGTGGGTGGGGTGTGAAAACCTCCGAATGCATGGTTCTCAGCTCCTGCTGTGGGCAGCAAGCCAATTTTTTTTCCAAAATGTTGACCTATAAAAGAGCTTACTCGGGTGTGAAAATTATCATTGTGCGCGCGCGCCCCGGACCGCAATTATGATATTTCCTGTTTTCCCATAGGGCCCAAGGCAAATGGGGATAGCGGTTGTACGCGCTTTCTAAGGCTCTGATCGCTTTTAGATTTTGCACGCGGATAGGGCCAACAGAGGCGCAGGTATTGCCATGCGCACCCGCCCGCAACAATGTTTCGATACCGAGTTATCGGGGTGTGGAAGTCCGCCGCCCCGAAGCTTTACGCGCTTCCGTCTCGCGAACTACTATTTTCATCATGCCCACACGGGCATCCGTTTGTAGTACGGGAGGCCGTCTACAAATGGTGAAAATTTCAAAGCGTTCAGTCGGGAAATTAAAAAGTTATGAGCATTAGAAGATCTTCCCATTAGGCCCCATTAGGCCACAGTAGCCGAACCGGCCTAAAACTTGCGCGGGTCACTTTCACGGACGGGCTCGAAACTGGTGCCAGAAGTTAGCCCCCGACCAGTGCTTCATTGTGAGGCATTGCGTAAAATTTTCCGTCCCCCGAGTGCCGCGCAATAGCCCCTGAAAGGGCTTTCGGCACAATTTTCACGCCCTTATTTGAGCCACTTGTAGCCGAAGGAATTTTGCGCAAATGACTGAGAGGTGCTCCTGGGCACTGCTCATCACTTTGCAATAGGTTCCGGGGCTTTTCGCGAAGGTCGCGTTTTCTCAAACTTTGAGGGCATTAGTGGGTGGGGTGTGAAAACCTCCGAATGCATGGTTCTCAGCTCCTGCTGTGGGCAGCAAGCCAATTTTTTTTCCAAAATGTTGACCTATAAAAGAGCTTACTCGGGTGTGAAAATTATCATTGTGCGCGCGCGCCCCGGACCGCAATTATGATATTTCCTGTTTTCCCATAGGGCCCAAGGCAAATGGGGATAGCGGTTGTACGCGCTTTCTAAGGCTCTGATCGCTTTTAGATTTTGCACGCGGATAGGGCCAACAGAGGCGCAGGTATTGCCATGCGCACCCGCCCGCAACAATGTTTCGATACCGAGTTATCGGGGTGTGGAAGTCCGCCGCCCCGAAGCTTTACGCGCTTCCGTCTCGCGAACTACTATTTTCATCATGCCCACACGGGCATCCGTTTGTAGTACGGGAGGCCGTCTACAAATGGTGAAAATTTCAAAGCGTTCAGTCGGGAAATTAAAAAGTTATGAGCATTAGAAGATCTTCCCATTAGGCCCCATTAGGCCACAGTAGCCGAACCGGCCTAAAACTTGCGCGGGTCACTTTCACGGACGGGCTCGAAACTGGTGCCAGAAGTTAGCCCCCGACCAGTGCTTCATTGTGAGGCATTGCGTAAAATTTTCCGTCCCCCGAGTGCCGCGCAATAGCCCCTGAAAGGGCTTTCGGCACAATTTTCACGCCCTTATTTGAGCCACTTGTAGCCGAAGGAATTTTGCGCAAATGACTGAGAGGTGCTCCTGGGCACTGCTCATCACTTTGCAATAGGTTCCGGGGCTTTTCGCGAAGGTCGCGTTTTCTCAAACTTTGAGGGCATTAGTGGGTGGGGTGTGAAAACCTCCGAATGCATGGTTCTCAGCTCCTGCTGTGGGCAGCAAGCCAATTTTTTTTCCAAAATGTTGACCTATAAAAGAGCTTACTCGGGTGTGAAAATTATCATTGTGCGCGCGCGCCCCGGACCGCAATTATGATATTTCCTGTTTTCCCATAGGGCCCAAGGCAAATGGGGATAGCGGTTGTACGCGCTTTCTAAGGCTCTGATCGCTTTTAGATTTTGCACGCGGATAGGGCCAACAGAGGCGCAGGTATTGCCATGCGCACCCGCCCGCAACAATGTTTCGATACCGAGTTATCGGGGTGTGGAAGTCCGCCGCCCCGAAGCTTTACGCGCTTCCGTCTCGCGAACTACTATTTTCATCATGCCCACACGGGCATCGGTTTGTAGTACGGGAGGCCGTCTACAAATGGTGAAAATTTCAAAGCGTTCAGTCGGGAAATTAAAAAGTTATGAGCATTAGAAGATCTTCCCATTAGGCCCCATTAGGCCACAGTAGCCGAACCGGCCTAAAACTTGCGCGGGTCACTTTCACGGACGGGCTCGAAACTGGTGCCAGAAGTTAGCCCCCGACCAGTGCTTCATTGTGAGGCATTGCGTAAAATTTTCCGTCCCCCGAGTGCCGCGCAATAGCCCCTGAAAGGGCTTTCGGCACAATTTTCACGCCCTTATTTGAGCCACTTGTAGCCGAAGGAATTTTGCGCAAATGACTGAGAGGTGCTCCTGGGCACTGCTCATCACTTTGCAATAGGTTCCGGGGCTTTTCGCGAAGGTCGCGTTTTCTCAAACTTTGAGGGCATTAGTGGGTGGGGTGTGAAAACCTCCGAATGCATGGTTCTCAGCTCCTGCTGTGGGCAGCAAGCCAATTTTTTTCCAAAATGTTGACCTATAAAAGAGCTTACTCGGGTGTGAAAATTATCATTGTGCGCGCGCGCCCCAGACCGCAATTATGATATTTCCTGTTTTCCCATAGGGCCCAAGGCAAATGGGGATAGCGGTTGTACGCGCTTTCTAAGGCTCTGATCGCTTTTAGATTTTGCACGCGGATAGGGCCAACAGAGGCGCAGGTATTGCCATGCGCACCCGCCCGCAACAATGTTTCGATACCGAGTTATCGGGGTGTGGGAGTCCGCCGCCCCGAAGCTTTACGCGCTTCCGTCTCGCGAACTACTATTTTCATCATGCCCACACGGGCATCGGTTTGTAGTACGGGAGGCCGTCTACAAATGGTGAAAATTTCAAAGCGTTCAGTCGGGAAATTAAAAAGTTATGAGCATTAGAAGATCTTCCCATTAGGCCCCATTAGGCCACAGTAGCCGAACCGGCCTAAAACTTGCGCGGGTCACTTTCACGGACGGGCTCGAAACTGGTGCCAGAAGTTAGCCCCCGACCAGTGCTTCATTGTGAGGCATTGTGTAAAATTTTCCGTCCCCCGAGTGCCGCGCAATAGCCCCTGAAAGGGCTTTCGGCACAATTTTCACGCCCTTATTTGAGCCACTTGTAGCCGAAGGAATTTTGCGCAAATGACTGAGAGGTGCTCCTGGGCACTGCTCATCACTTTGCAATAGGTTCCGGGGCTTTTCGCGAAGGTCGCGTTTTCTCAAACTTTGAGGGCATTAGTGGGTGGGGTGTGAAAACCTCCGAATGCATGGTTCTCAGCTCCTGCTGTGGGCAGCAAGCCAATTTTTTTTCCAAAATGTTGACCTATAAAAGAGCTTACTCGGGTGTGAAAATTATCATTGTGCGCGCGCGCCCCGGACCGCAATTATGATATTTCCTGTTTTCCCATAGGGCCCAAGGCAAATGGGGATAGCGGTTGTACGCGCTTTCTAAGGCTCTGATCGCTTTTAGATTTTGCACGCGGATAGGGCCAACAGAGGCGCAGGTATTGCCATGCGCACCCGCCCGCAACAATGTTTCGATACCGAGTTATCGGGGTGTGGAAGTCCGCCGCCCCGAAGCTTTACGCGCTTCCGTCTCGCGAACTACTATTTTCATCATGCCCACACGGGCATCCGTTTGTAGTACGGGAGGCCGTCTACAAATGGTGAAAATTTCAAAGCGTTCAGTCGGGAAATTAAAAAGTTATGAGCATTAGAAGATCTTCCCATTAGGCCCCATTAGGCCACAGTAGCCGAACCGGCCTAAAACTTGCGCGGGTCACTTTCACGGACGGGCTCGAAACTGGTGCCAGAAGTTAGCCCCCGACCAGTGCTTCATTGTGAGGCATTGCGTAAAATTTTCCGTCCCCCGAGTGCCGCGCAATAGCCCCTGAAAGGGCTTTCGGCACAATTTTCACGCCCTTATTTGAGCCACTTGTAGCCGAAGGAATTTTGCGCACATGACTGAGAGGTGCTCCTGGGCACTGCTCATCACTTTGCAATAGGTTCCGGGGCTTTTCGCGAAGGTCGCGTTTTCTCAAACTTTGAGGGCATTAGTGGGTGGGGTGTGAAAACCTCCGAATGCATGGTTCTCAGCTCCTGCTGTGGGCAGCAAGCCAATTTTTTTTCCAAAATGTTGACCTATAAAAGAGCTTACTCGGGTGTGAAAATTATCATTGTGCGCGCGCGCCCCGGACCGCAATTATGATATTTCCTGTTTTCCCATAGGGCCCAAGGCAAATGGGGATAGCGGTTGTACGCGCTTTCTAAGGCTCTGATCGCTTTTAGATTTTGCACGCGGATAGGGCCAACAGAGGCGCAGGTATTGCCATGCGCACCCGCCCGCAACAATGTTTCGATACCGAGTTATCGGGGTGTGGAAGTCCGCCGCCCCGAAGCTTTACGCGCTTCCGTCTCGCGAACTACTATTTTCATCATGCCCACACGGGCATCCGTTTGTAGTACGGGAGGCCGTCTACAAATGGTGAAAATTTCAAAGCGTTCAGTCGGGAAATTAAAAAGTTATGAGCATTAGAAGATCTTCCCATTAGGCCCCATTAGGCCACAGTAGCCGAACCGGCCTAAAACTTGCGCGGGTCACTTTCACGGACGGGCTCGAAACTGGTGCCAGAAGTTAGCCCCCGACCAGTGCTTCATTGTGAGGCATTGCGTAAAATTTTCCGTCCCCCGAGTGCCGCGCAATAGCCCCTGAAAGGGCTTTCGCACAATTTTCACGCCCTTATTTGAGCCACTTGTAGCCGAAGGAATTTTGCGCAAATGACTGAGAGGTGCTCCTGGGCACTGCTCATCACTTTGCAATAGGTTCCGGGGCTTTTCGCGAAGGTCGCGTTTTCTCAAACTTTGAGGGCATTAGTGGGTGGGGTGTGAAAACCTCCGAATGCATGGTTCTCAGCTCCTGCTGTGGGCAGCAAGCCAATTTTTTTTCCAAAATGTTGACCTATAAAAGAGCTTACTCGGGTGTGAAAATTATCATTGTGCGCGCGCGCCCCGGACCGCAATTATGATATTTCCTGTTTTCCCATAGGGCCCAAGGCAAATGGGGATAGCGGTTGTACGCGCTTTCTAAGGCTCTGATCGCTTTTAGATTTTGCACGCGGATAGGGCCAACAGAGGCGCAGGTATTGCCATGCGCACCCGCCCGCAACAATGTTTCGATACCGAGTTATCGGGGTGTGGAAGTCCGCCGCCCCGAAGCTTTACGCGCTTCCGTCTCGCGAACTACTATTTTCATCATGCCCACACGGGCATCCGTTTGTAGTACGGGAGGCCGTCTACAAATGGTGAAAATTTCAAAGCGTTCAGTCGGGAAATTAAAAAGTTATGAGCATTAGAAGATCTTCCCATTAGGCCCCATTAGGCCACAGTAGCCGAACCGGCCTAAAACTTGCGCGGGTCACTTTCACGGACGGGCTCGAAACTGGTGCCAGAAGTTAGCCCCCGACCAGTGCTTCATTGTGAGGCATTGCGTAAAATTTTCCGTCCCCCGAGTGCCGCGCAATAGCCCCTGAAAGGGCTTTCGGCACAATTTTCACGCCCTTATTTGAGCCACTTGTAGCCGAAGGAATTTTGCGCAAATGACTGAGAGGTGCTCCTGGGCACTGCTCATCACTTTGCAATAGGTTCCGGGGCTTTTCGCGAAGGTCGCGTTTTCTCAAACTTTGAGGGCATTAGTGGGTGGGGTGTGAAAACCTCCGAATGCATGGTTCTCAGCTCCTGCTGTGGGCAGCAAGCCAATTTTTTTTCCAAAATGTTGACCTATAAAAGAGCTTACTCGGGTGTGAAAATTATCATTGTGCGCGCGCGCCCCGGACCGCAATTATGATATTTCCTGTTTTCCCATAGGGCCCAAGGCAAATGGGGATAGCGGTTGTACGCGCTTTCTAAGGCTCTGATCGCTTTTAGATTTTGCACGCGGATAGGGCCAACAGAGGCGCAGGTATTGCCATGCGCACCCGCCCGCAACAATGTTTCGATACCGAGTTATCGGGGTGTGGAAGTCCGCCGCCCCGAAGCTTTACGCGCTTCCGTCTCGCGAACTACTATTTTCATCATGCCCACACGGGCATCCGTTTGTAGTACGGGAGGCCGTCTACAAATGGTGAAAATTTCAAAGCGTTCAGTCGGGAAATTAAAAAGTTATGAGCATTAGAAGATCTTCCCATTAGGCCCCATTAGGCCACAGTAGCCGAACCGGCCTAAAACTTGCGCGGGTCACTTTCACGGACGGGCTCGAAACTGGTGCCAGAAGTTAGCCCCCGACCAGTGCTTCATTGTGAGGCATTGCGTAAAATTTTCCGTCCCCCGAGTGCCGCGCAATAGCCCCTGAAAGGGCTTTCGGCACAATTTTCACGCCCTTATTTGAGCCACTTGTAGCCGAAGGAATTTTGCGCAAATGACTGAGAGGTGCTCCTGGGCACTGCTCATCACTTTGCAATAGGTTCCGGGGCTTTTCGCGAAGGTCGCGTTTTCTCAAACTTTGAGGGCATTAGTGGGTGGGGTGTGAAAACCTCCGAATGCATGGTTCTCAGCTCCTGCTGTGGGCAGCAAGCCAATTTTTTTTCCAAAATGTTGACCTATAAAAGAGCTTACTCGGGTGTGAAAATTATCATTGTGCGCGCGCGCCCCGGACCGCAATTATGATATTTCCTGTTTTCCCATAGGGCCCAAGGCAAATGGGGATAGCGGTTGTACGCGCTTTCTAAGGCTCTGATCGCTTTTAGATTTTGCACGCGGATAGGGCCAACAGAGGCGCAGGTATTGCCATGCCCACATGCCCGCAACAATGTTTCGATACCGAGTTATCGGGGTGTGGAAGTCCGCTGCCCCGAAGCTTTACGCGCTTCCGTCTCGCGAACTACTATTTTCATCATGCCCACACGGGCATCCGTTTGTAGTACGGGAGGCCGTCTACAAATGGTGAAAATTTCAAAGCGTTCAGTCGGGAAATTAAAAAGTTATGAGCATTAGAAGATCTTCCCATTAGGCCCCATTAGGCCACAGTAGCCGAACCGGCCTAAAACTTGCGCGGGTCACTTTCACGGACGGGCTCGAAACTGGTGCCAGAAGTTAGCCCCCGACCAGTGCTTCATTGTGAGGCATTGCGTAAAATTTTCCGTCCCCGAGTGCCGCGCAATAGCCCCTGAAAGGGCTTTCGGCACAATTTTCACGCCCTTATTTGAGCCACTTGTAGCCGAAGGAATTTTGCGCAAATGACTGAGAGGTGCTCCTGGGCACTGCTCATCACTTTGCAATAGGTTCCGGGGCTTTTCGCGAAGGTCGCGTTTTCTCAAACTTTGAGGGCATTAGTGGGTGGGGTGTGAAAACCTCCGAATGCATGGTTCTCAGCTCCTGCTGTGGGCAGCAAGCCAATTTTTTTTCCAAAATGTTGACCTATAAAAGAGCTTACTCGGGTGTGAAAATTATCATTGTGCGCGCGCGCCCCGGACCGCAATTATGATATTTCCTGTTTTCCCATAGGGCCCAAGGCAAATGGGGATAGCGGTTGTACGCGCTTTCTAAGGCTCTGATCGCTTTTAGATTTTGCACGCGGATAGGGCCAACAGAGGCGCAGGTATTGCCATGCGCACCCGCCCGCAACAATGTTTCGATACCGAGTTATCGGGGTGTGGAAGTCCGCCGCCCCGAAGCTTTACGCGCTTCCGTCTCGCGAACTACTATTTTCATCATGCCCACACGGGCATCCGTTTGTAGTACGGGAGGCCGTCCACAAATGGTGAAAATTTCAAAGCGTTCAGTCGGGAAATTAAAAAGTTATGAGCATTAGAAGATCTTCCCATTAGGCCCCATTAGGCCACAGTAGCCGAACCGGCCTAAAACTTGCGCGGGTCACTTTCACGGACGGGCTCGAAACTGGTGCCAGAAGTTAGCCCCCGACCAGTGCTTCATTGTGAGGCATTGCGTAAAATTTTCCGTCCCCCGAGTGCCGCGCAATAGCCCCTGAAAGGGCTTTCGGCACAATTTTCACGCCCTTATTTGAGCCACTTGTAGCCGAAGGAATTTTGCGCAAATGACTGAGAGGTGCTCCTGGGCACTGCTCATCACTTTGCAATAGGTTCCGGGGCTTTTCGCGAAGGTCGCGTTTTCTCAAACTTTGAGGGCATTAGTGGGTGGGGTGTGAAAACCTCCGAATGCATGGTTCTCAGCTCCTGCTGTGGGCAGCAAGCCAATTTTTTTTCCAAAATGTTGACCTATAAAAGAGCTTACTCGGGTGTGAAAATTATCATTGTGCGCGCGCGCCCCGGACCGCAATTATGATATTTCCTGTTTTCCCATAGGGCCCAAGGCAAATGGGGATAGCGGTTGTACGCGCTTTCTAAGGCTCTGATCGCTTTTAGATTTTGCACGCGGATAGGGCCAACAGAGGCGCAGGTATTGCCATGCGCACCCGCCCGCAACAATGTTTCGATACCGAGTTATGGGGGTGTGGAAGTCCGCCGCCCCGAAGCTTTACGCGCTTCCGTCTCGCGAACTACTATTTTCATCATGCCCACACGGGCATCCGTTTGTAGTACGGGAGGCCGTCTACAAATGGTGAAAATTTCAAAGCGTTCAGTCGGGAAATTAAAAAGTTATGAGCATTAGAAGATCTTCCCATTAGGCCCCATTAGGCCACAGTAGCCGAACCGGCCTAAAACTTGCGCGGGTCACTTTCACGGACGGGCTCGAAACTGGTGCCAGAAGTTAGCCCCCGACCAGTGCTTCATTGTGAGGCATTGCGTAAAATTTTCCGTCCCCCGAGTGCCGCGCAATAGCCCCTGAAAGGGCTTTCGGCACAATTTTCACGCCCTTATTTGAGCCACTTGTAGCCGAAGGAATTTTGCGCAAATGACTGAGAGGTGCTCCTGGGCACTGCTCATCACTTTGCAATAGGTTCCGGGGCTTTTCGCGAAGGTCGCGTTTTCTCAAACTTTGAGGGCATTAGTGGGTGGGGTGTGAAAACCTCCGAATGCATGGTTCTCAGCTCCTGCTGTGGGCAGCAAGCCAATTTTTTTTCCAAAATGTTGACCTATAAAAGAGCTTACTCGGGTGTGAAAATTATCATTGTGCGCGCGCGCCCCGGACCGCAATTATGATATTTCCTGTTTTCCCATAGGGCCCAAGGCAAATGGGGATAGCGGTTGTACGCGCTTTCTAAGGCTCTGATCGCTTTTAGATTTTGCACGCGGATAGGGCCAACAGAGGCGCAGGTATTGCCATGCGCACCCGCCCGCAACAATGTTTCGATACCGAGTTATGGGGGTGTGGAAGTCCGCCGCCCCGAAGCTTTACGCGCTTCCGTCTCGCGAACTACTATTTTCATCATGCCCACACGGGCATCCGTTTGTAGTACGGGAGGCCGTCTACAAATGGTGAAAATTTCAAAGCGTTCAGTCGGGAAATTAAAAAGTTATGAGCATTAGAAGATCTTCCCATTAGGCCCCATTAGGCCACAGTAGCCGAACCGGCCTAAAACTTGCGCGGGTCACTTTCACGGACGGGCTCGAAACTGGTGCCAGAAGTTAGCCCCCGACCAGTGCTTCATTGTGAGGCATTGCGTAAAATTTTCCGTCCCCCGAGTGCCGCGCAATAGCCCCTGAAAGGGCTTTCGGCACAATTTTCACGCCCTTATTTGAGCCACTTGTAGCCGAAGGAATTTTGCGCAAATGACTGAGAGGTGCTCCTGGGCACTGCTCATCACTTTGCAATAGGTTCCGGGGCTTTTCGCGAAGGTCGCGTTTTCTCAAACTTTGAGGGCATTAGTGGGTGGGGTGTGAAAACCTCCGAATGCATGGTTCTCAGCTCCTGCTGTGGGCAGCAAGCCAATTTTTTTTCCAAAATGTTGACCTATAAAAGAGCTTACTCGGGTGTGAAAATTATCATTGTGCGCGCGCGCCCCGGACCGCAATTATGATATTTCCTGTTTTCCCATAGGGCCCAAGGCAAATGGGGATAGCGGTTGTACGCGCTTTCTAAGGCTCTGATCGCTTTTAGATTTTGCACGCGGATAGGGCCAACAGAGGCGCAGGTATTGCCATGCGCACCCGCCCGCAACAATGTTTCGATACCGAGTTATCGGGGTGTGGAAGTCCGCCGCCCCGAAGCTTTACGCGCTTCCGTCTCGCGAACTACTATTTTCATCATGCCCACACGGGCATCCGTTTGTAGTACGGGAGGCCGTCTACAAATGGTGAAAATTTCAAAGCGTTCAGTCGGGAAATTAAAAAGTTATGAGCATTAGAAGATCTTCCCATTAGGCCCCATTAGGCCACAGTAGCCGAACCGGCCTAAAACTTGCGCGGGTCACTTTCACGGACGGGCTCGAAACTGGTGCCAGAAGTTAGCCCCCGACCAGTGCTTCATTGTGAGGCATTGCGTAAAATTTTCCGTCCCCCGAGTGCCGCGCAATAGCCCCTGAAAGGGCTTTCGGCACAATTTTCACGCCCTTATTTGAGCCACTTGTAGCCGAAGGAATTTTGCGCAAATGACTGAGAGGTGCTCCTGGGCACTGCTCATCACTTTGCAATAAGATCCGGGGCTTTTCGCGAAGGTCGCGTTTTCTCAAACTTTGAGGGCATTAGTGGGTGGGGTGTGAAAACCTCCGAATGCATGGTTCTCAGCTCCTGCTGTGGGCAGCAAGCCAATTTTTTTTCCAAAATGTTGACCTATAAAAGAGCTTACTCGGGTGTGAAAATTATCATTGTGCGCGCGCGCCCCGGACCGCAATTATGATATTTCCTGTTTTCCCATAGGGCCCAAGGCAAATGGGGATAGCGGTTGTACGCGCTTTCTAAGGCTCTGATCGCTTTTAGATTTTGCACGCGGATAGGGCCAACAGAGGCGCAGGTATTGCCATGCGCACCCGCCCGCAACAATGTTTCGATACCGAGTTATCGGGGTGTGGAAGTCCGCCGCCCCGAAGCTTTACGCGCTTCCGTCTCGCGAACTACTATTTTCATCATGCCCACACGGGCATCCGTTTGTAGTACGGGAGGCCGTCTACAAATGGTGAAAATTTCAAAGCGTTCAGTCGGGAAATTAAAAAGTTATGAGCATTAGAAGATCTTCCCATTAGGCCCCATTAGGCCACAGTAGCCGAACCGGCCTAAAACTTGCGCGGGTCACTTTCACGGACGGGCTCGAAACTGGTGCCAGAAGTTAGCCCCCGACCAGTGCTTCATTGTGAGGCATTGCGTAAAATTTTCCGTCCCCCGAGTGCCGCGCAATAGCCCCTGAAAGGGCTTTCGGCACAATTTTCACGCCCTTATTTGAGCCACTTGTAGCCGAAGGAATTTTGCGCAAATGACTGAGAGGTGCTCCTGGGCACTGCTCATCACTTTGCAATAGGTTCCGGGGCTTTTCGCGAAGGTCGCGTTTTCTCAAACTTTGAGGGCATTAGTGGGTGGGGTGTGAAAACCTCCGAATGCATGGTTCTCAGCTCCTGCTGTGGGCAGCAAGCCAATTTTTTTCCAAAATGTTGACCTATAAAAGAGCTTACTCGGGTGTGAAAATTATCATTGTGCGCGCGCGCCCCGGACCGCAATTATGATATTTCCTGTTTTCCCATAGGGCCCAAGGCAAATGGGGATAGCGGTTGTACGCGCTTTCTAAGGCTCTGATCGCTTTTAGATTTTGCACGCGGATAGGGCCAACAGAGGCGCAGGTATTGCCATGCGCACCCGCCCGCAACAATGTTTCGATACCGAGTTATCGGGGTGTGGAAGTCCGCCGCCCCGAAGCTTTACGCGCTTCCGTCTCGCGAACTACTATTTTCATCATGCCCACACGGGCATCCGTTTGTAGTACGGGAGGCCGTCTACAAATGGTGAAAATTTCAAAGCGTTCAGTCGGGAAATTAAAAAGTTATGAGCATTAGAAGATCTTCCCATTAGGCCCCATTAGGCCACAGTAGCCGAACCGGCCTAAAACTTGCGCGGGTCACTTTCACGGACGGGCTCGAAACTGGTGCCAGAAGTTAGCCCCCGACCAGTGCTTCATTGTGAGGCATTGCGTAAAATTTTCCGTCCCCCGAGTGCCGCGCAATAGCCCCTGAAAGGGCTTTCGGCACAATTTTCACGCCCTTATTTGAGCCACTTGTAGCCGAAGGAATTTTGCGCAAATGACTGAGAGGTGCTCCTGGGCACTGCTCATCACTTTGCAATAGGTTCCGGGGCTTTTCGCGAAGGTCGCGTTTTCTCAAACTTTGAGGGCATTAGTGGGTGGGGTGTGAAAACCTCCGAATGCATGGTTCTCAGCTCCTGCTGTGGGCAGCAAGCCAATTTTTTTTCCAAAATGTTGACCTATAAAAGAGCTTACTCGGGTGTGAAAATTATCATTGAGCGCGCGCGCCCCGGACCGCAATTATGATATTTCCTGTTTTCCCATAGGGCCCAAGGCAAATGGGGATAGCGGTTGTACGCGCTTTCTAAGGCTCTGATCGCTTTTAGATTTTGCACGCGGATAGGGCCAACAGAGGCGCAGGTATTGCCATGCGCACCCGCCCGCAACAATGTTTCGATACCGAGTTATCGGGGTGTGGAAGTCCGCCGCCCCGAAGCTTTACGCGCTTCCGTCTCGCGAACTACTATTTTCATCATGCCCACACGGGCATCCGTTTGTAGTACGGGAGGCCGTCTACAAATGGTGAAAATTTCAAAGCGTTCAGTCGGGAAATTAAAAAGTTATGAGCATTAGAAGATCTTCCCATTAGGCCCCATTAGGCCACAGTAGCCGAACCGGCCTAAAACTTGCGCGGGTCACTTTCACGGACGGGCTCGAAACTGGTGCCAGAAGTTAGCCCCCGACCAGTGCTTCATTGTGAGGCATTGCGTAAAATTTTCCGCCCCCCGAGTGCCGCGCAATAGCCCCTGAAAGGGCTTTCGGCACAATTTTCACGCCCTTATTTGAGCCACTTGTAGCCGAAGGAATTTTGCGCAAATGACTGAGAGGTGCTCCTGGGCACTGCTCATCACTTTGCAATAGGTTCCGGGGCTTTTCGCGAAGGTCGCGTTTTCTCAAACTTTGAGGGCATTAGTGGGTGGGGTGTGAAAACCTCCGAATGCATGGTTCTCAGCTCCTGCTGTGGGCAGCAAGCCAATTTTTTTTCCAAAATGTTGACCTATAAAAGAGCTTACTCGGGTGTGAAAATTATCATTGTGCGCGCGCGCCCCGGACCGCAATTATGATATTTCCTTTTTTCCCATAGGGCCCAAGGCAAATGGGGATAGCGGTTGTACGCGCTTTCTAAGGCTCTGATCGCTTTTAGATTTTGCACGCGGATAGGGCCAACAGAGGCGCAGGTATTGCCATGCGCACCCGCCCGCAACAATGTTTCGATACCGAGTTATCGGGGTGTGGAAGTCCGCCGCCCCGAAGCTTTACGCGCTTCCGTCTCGCGAACTACTATTTTCATCATGCCCACACAGGCATCCGTTTGTAGTACGGGAGGCCGTCTACAAATGGTGAAAATTTCAAAGCGTTCAGTCGGGAAATTAAAAAGTTATGAGCATTAGAAGATCTTCCCATTAGGCCCCATTAGGCCACAGTAGCCGAACCGGCCTAAAACTTGCGCGGGTCACTTTCACGGACGGGCTCGAAACTGGTGCCAGAAGTTAGCCCCTGACCAGTGCTTCATTGTGAGGCATTGCGTAAAATTTTCCGTCCCCCGAGTGCCGCGCAATAGCCCCTGAAAGGGCTTTCGGCACAATTTTCACGCCCTTATTTGAGCCACTTGTAGCCGAAGGAATTTTGCGCAAATGACTGAGAGGTGCTCCTGGGCACTGCTCATCACTTTGCAATAGGTTCCGGGGCTTTTCGCGAAGGTCGCGTTTTCTCAAACTTTGAGGGCATTAGTGGGTGGGGTGTGAAAACCTCCGAATGCATGGTTCTCAGCTCCTGCTGTGGGCAGCAAGCCAATTTTTTTTCCAAAATGTTGACCTATAAAAGAGCTTACTCGGGTGTGAAAATTATCATTGTGCGCGCGCGCCCCGGACCGCAATTATGATATTTCCTGTTTTCCCATAGGGCCCAAGGCAAATGGGGATAGCGGTTGTACGCGCTTTCTAAGGCTCTGATCGCTTTTAGATTTTGCACGCGGATAGGGCCAACAGAGGCGCAGGTATTGCCATGCGCACCCGCCCGCAACAAAGTTTCGATACCGAGTTATCGGGGTGTGGAAGTCCGCCGCCCCGAAGCTTAATGCGCTTCCGTCTCGCGAACTACTATTTTCATCATGCCCACACGGGCATCCGTTTGTAGTACGGGAGGCCGTCTACAAATGGTGAAAATTTCAAAGCGTTCAGTCGGGAAATTAAAAAGTTATGAGCATTAGAAGATCTTCCCATTAGGCCCCATTAGGCCACAGTAGCCGAACCGGCCTAAAACTTGCGCGGGTCACTTTCACGGACGGGCTCGAAACTGGTGCCAGAAGTTAGCCCCCGACCAGTGCTTCATTGTGAGGCATTGCGTAAAATTTTCCGTCCCCCGAGTGCCGCGCAATAGCCCCTGAAAGGGCTTTCGGCACAATTTTCACGCCCTTATTTGAGCCACTTGTAGCCGAAGGAATTTTGCGCAAATGACTGAGAGGTGCTCCTGGGCACTGCTCATCACTTTGCAATAGGTTCCGGGGCTTTTCGCGAAGGTCGCGTTTTCTCAAACTTTGAGGGCATTAGTGGGTGGGGTGTGAAAACCTCCGAATGCATGGTTCTCAGCTCCTGCTGTGGGCAGCAAGCCAATTTTTTTTCCAAAATGTTGACCTATAAAAGAGCTTACTCGGGTGTGAAAATTATCATTGTGCGCGCGCGCCCCGGACCGCAATTATGATATTTCCTGTTTTCCCATAGGGCCCAAGGCAAATGGGGATAGCGGTTGTACGCGCTTTCTAAGGCTCTGATCGCTTTTAGATTTTGCACGCGGATAGGGCCAACAGAGGCGCAGGTATTGCCATGCGCACCCGCCCGCAACAATGTTTCGATACCGAGTTATCGGGGTGTGGAAGTCCGCCGCCCCAAAGCTTTACGCGCTTCCGTCTCGCGAACTACTATTTTCATCATGCCCACACGGGCATCCGTTTGTAGTACGGGAGGCCGTCTACAAATGGTGAAAATTTCAAAGCGTTCAGTCGGGAAATTAAAAAGTTATGAGCATTAGAAGATCTTCCCATTAGGCCCCATTAGGCCACAGTAGCCGAACCGGCCTAAAACTTGCGCGGGTCACTTTCACGGACGGGCTCGAAACTGGTGCCAGAAGTTAGCCCCCGACCAGTGCTTCATTGTGAGGCATTGCGTAAAATTTTCCGTCCCCCGAGTGCCGCGCAATAGCCCCTGAAAGGGCTTTCGGCACAATTTTCACGCCCTTATTTGAGCCACTTGTAGCCGAAGGAATTTTGCGCAAATGACTGAGAGGTGCTCCTGGGCACTGCTCATCACTTTGCAATAGGTTCCGGGGCTTTTCGCGAAGGTCGCGTTTTCTCAAACTTTGAGGGCATTAGTGGGTGGGGTGTGAAAACCTCCGAATGCATGGTTCTCAGCTCCTGCTGTGGGCAGCAAGCCAATTTTTTTCCAAAATGTTGACCTATAAAAGAGCTTACTCGGGTGTGAAAATTATCATTGTGCGCGCGCGCCCCGGACCGCAATTATGATATTTCCTGTTTTCCCATAGGGCCCAAGGCAAATGGGGATAGCGGTTGTACGCGCTTTCTAAGGCTCTGATCGCTTTTAGATTTTGCACGCGGATAGGGCCAACAGAGGCGCAGGTATTGCCATGCGCACCCGCCCGCAACAATGTTTCGATACCGAGTTATCGGGGTGTGGAAGTCCGCCGCCCCGAAGCTTTACGCGCTTCCGTCTCGCGAACTACTATTTTCATCATGCCCACACGGGCATCCGTTTGTAGTACGGGAGGCCGTCTACAAATGGTGAAAATTTCAAAGCGTTCAGTCGGGAAATTAAAAAGTTATGAGCATTAGAAGATCTTCCCATTAGGCCCCATTAGGCCACAGTAGCCGAACCGGCCTAAAACTTGCGCGGGTCACTTTCACGGACGGGCTCGAAACTGGTGCCAGAAGTTAGCCCCCGACCAGTGCTTCATTGTGAGGCATTGCGTAAAATTTTCCGTCCCCCGAGTGCCGCGCAATAGCCCCTGAAAGGGCTTTCGGCACAATTTTCACGCCCTTATTTGAGCCACTTGTAGCCGAAGGAATTTTGCGCAAATGACTGAGAGGTGCTCCTGGGCACTGCTCATCACTTTGCAATAGGTTCCGGGGCTTTTCGCGAAGGTCGCGTTTTCTCAAACTTTGAGGGCATTAGTGGGTGGGGTGTGAAAACCTCCGAATGCATGGTTCTCAGCTCCTGCTGTGGGCAGCAAGCCAATTTTTTTTCCAAAATGTTGACCTATAAAAGAGCTTACTCGGGTGTGAAAATTATCATTGAGCGCGCGCGCCCCGGACCGCAATTATGATATTTCCTGTTTTCCCATAGGGCCCAAGGCAAATGGGGATAGCGGTTGTACGCGCTTTCTAAGGCTCTGATCGCTTTTAGATTTTGCACGCGGATAGGGCCAACAGAGGCGCAGGTATTGCCATGCGCACCCGCCCGCAACAATGTTTCGATACCGAGTTATCGGGGTGTGGAAGTCCGCCGCCCCGAAGCTTTACGCGCTTCCGTCTCGCGAACTACTATTTTCATCATGCCCACACGGGCATCCGTTTGTAGTACGGGAGGCCGTCTACAAATGGTGAAAATTTCAAAGCGTTCAGTCGGGAAATTAAAAAGTTATGAGCATTAGAAGATCTTCCCATTAGGCCCCATTAGGCCACAGTAGCCGAACCGGCCTAAAACTTGCGCGGGTCACTTTCACGGACGGGCTCGAAACTGGTGCCAGAAGTTAGCCCCCGACCAGTGCTTCATTGTGAGGCATTGCGTAAAATTTTCCGCCCCCCGAGTGCCGCGCAATAGCCCCTGAAAGGGCTTTCGGCACAATTTTCACGCCCTTATTTGAGCCACTTGTAGCCGAAGGAATTTTGCGCAAATGACTGAGAGGTGCTCCTGGGCACTGCTCATCACTTTGCAATAGGTTCCGGGGCTTTTCGCGAAGGTCGCGTTTTCTCAAACTTTGAGGGCATTAGTGGGTGGGGTGTGAAAACCTCCGAATGCATGGTTCTCAGCTCCTGCTGTGGGCAGCAAGCCAATTTTTTTTCCAAAATGTTGACCTATAAAAGAGCTTACTCGGGTGTGAAAATTATCATTGTGCGCGCGCGCCCCGGACCGCAATTATGATATTTCCTGTTTTCCCATAGGGCCCAAGGCAAATGGGGATAGCGGTTGTACGCGCTTTCTAAGGCTCTGATCGCTTTTAGATTTTGCACGCGGATAGGGCCAACAGAGGCGCAGGTATTGCCATGCGCACCCGCCCGCAACAATGTTTCGATACCGAGTTATCGGGGTGTGGAAGTCCGCCGCCCCGAAGCTTTACGCGCTTCCGTCTCGCGAACTACTATTTTCATCATGCCCACACAGGCATCCGTTTGTAGTACGGGAGGCCGTCTACAAATGGTGAAAATTTCAAAGCGTTCAGTCGGGAAATTAAAAAGTTATGAGCATTAGAAGATCTTCCCATTAGGCCCCATTAGGCCACAGTAGCCGAACCGGCCTAAAACTTGCGCGGGTCACTTTCACGGACGGGTTCGAAACTGGTGCCAGAAGTTAGCCCCTGACCAGTGCTTCATTGTGAGGCATTGCGTAAAATTTTCCGTCCCCCGAGTGCCGCGCAATAGCCCCTGAAAGGGCTTTCGGCACAATTTTCACGCCCTTATTTGAGCCACTTGTAGCCGAAGGAATTTTGCGCAAATGACTGAGAGGTGCTCCTGGGCACTGCTCATCACTTTGCAATAGGTTCCGGGGCTTTTCGCGAAGGTCGCGTTTTCTCAAACTTTGAGGGCATTAGTGGGTGGGGTGTGAAAACCTCCGAATGCATGGTTCTCAGCTCCTGCTGTGGGCAGCAAGCCAATTTTTTTTCCAAAATGTTGACCTATAAAAGAGCTTACTCGGGTGTGAAAATTATCATTGTGCGCGCGCGCCCCGGACCGCAATTATGATATTTCCTGTTTTCCCATAGGGCCCAAGGCAAATGGGGATAGCGGTTGTACGCGCTTTCTAAGGCTCTGATCGCTTTTAGATTTTGCACGCGGATAGGGCCAACAGAGGCGCAGGTATTGCCATGCGCACCCGCCCGCAACAATGTTTCGATACCGAGTTATCGGGGTGTGGAAGTCCGCCGCCCCGAAGCTTAATGCGCTTCCGTCTCGCGAACTACTATTTTCATCATGCCCACACGGGCATCCGTTTGTAGTACGGGAGGCCGTCTACAAATGGTGAAAATTTCAAAGCGTTCAGTCGGGAAATTAAAAAGTTATGAGCATTAGAAGATCTTCCCATTAGGCCCCATTAGGCCACAGTAGCCGAACCGGCCTAAAACTTGCGCGGGTCACTTTCACGGACGGGCTCGAAACTGGTGCCAGAAGTTAGCCCCCGACCAGTGCTTCATTGTGAGGCATTGCGTAAAATTTTCCGTCCCCCGAGTGCCGCGCAATAGCCCCTGAAAGGGCTTTCGGCACAATTTTCACGCCCTTATTTGAGCCACTTGTAGCCGAAGGAATTTTGCGCAAATGACTGAGAGGTGCTCCTGGGCACTGCTCATCACTTTGCAATAGGTTCCGGGGCTTTTCGCGAAGGTCGCGTTTTCTCAAACTTTGAGGGCATTAGTGGGTGGGGTGTGAAAACCTCCGAATGCATGGTTCTCAGCTCCTGCTGTGGGCAGCAAGCCAATTTTTTTTCCAAAATGTTGACCTATAAAAGAGCTTACTCGGGTGTGAAAATTATCATTGTGCGCGCGCGCCCCGGACCGCAATTATGATATTTCCTGTTTTCCCATAGGGCCCAAGGCAAATGGGGATAGCGGTTGTACGCGCTTTCTAAGGCTCTGATCGCTTTTAGATTTTGCATGCGGATAGGGCCAACAGAGGCGCAGGTATTGCCATGCGCACCCGCCCGCAACAATGTTTCGATACCGAGTTATCGGGGTGTGGAAGTCCGCCGCCCCGAAGCTTTACGCGCTTCCGTCTCGCGAACTACTATTTTCATCATGCCCACACGGGCATCCGTTTGTAGTACGGGAGGCCGTCTACAAATGGTGAAAATTTCAAAGCGTTCAGTCGGGAAATTAAAAAGTTATGAGCATTAGAAGATCTTCCCATTAGGCCCCATTAGGCCACAGTAGCCGAACCGGCCTAAAACTTGCGCGGGTCACTTTCACGGACGGGTTCGAAACTGGTGCCAGAAGTTAGCCCCCGACCAGTGCTTCATTGTGAGGCATTGCGTAAAATTTTCCGTCCCCCGAGTGCCGCGCAATAGCCCCTGAAAGGGCTTTCGGCACAATTTTCACGCCCTTATTTGAGCCACTTGTAGCCGAAGGAATTTTGCGCAAATGACTGAGAGGTGCTCCTGGGCACTGCTCATCACTTTGCAATAGGTTCCGGGGCTTTTCGCGAAGGTCGCGTTTTCTCAAACTTTGAGGGCATTAGTGGGTGGGGTGTGAAAACCTCCGAATGCATGGTTCTCAGCTCCTGCTGTGGGCAGCAAGCCAATTTTTTTCCAAAATGTTGACCTATAAAAGAGCTTACTCGGGTGTGAAAATTATCATTGTGCGCGCGCGCCCCGGACCGCAATTATGATATTTCCTGTTTTCCCATAGGGCCCAAGGCAAATGGGGATAGCGGTTGTACGCGCTTTCTAAGGCTCTGATCGCTTTTAGATTTTGCACGCGGATAGGGCCAACAGAGGCGCAGGTATTGCCATGCGCACCCGCCCGCAACAATGTTTCGATACCGAGTTATCGGGGTGTGGAAGTCCGCCGCCCCGAAGCTTTACGCGCTTCCGTCTCGCGAACTACTATTTTCATCATGCCCACACGGGCATCCGTTTGTAGTACGGGAGGCCGTCTACAAATGGTGAAAATTTCAAAGCGTTCAGTCGGGAAATTAAAAAGTTATGAGCATTAGAAGATCTTCCCATTAGGCCCCATTAGGCCACAGTAGCCCAACCGGCCTAAAACTTGCGCGGGTCACTTTCACGGACGGGCTCGAAACTGGTGCCAGAAGTTAGCCCCCGACCAGTGCTTTATTGTGAGGCATTGCGTAAAATTTTCCGTCCCCCGAGTGCCGCGCAATAGCCCCTGAAAGGGCTTTCGGCACAATTTTCACGCCCTTATTTGAGCCACTTGTAGCCGAAGGAATTTTGCGCAAATGACTGAGAGGTGCTCCTGGGCACTGCTCATCACTTTGCAATAGGTTCCGGGGCTTTTCGCGAAGGTCGCGTTTTCTCAAACTTTGAGGGCATTAGTGGGTGGGGTGTGAAAACCTCCGAATGCATGGTTCTCAGCTCCTGCTGTGGGCAGCAAGCCAATTTTTTTTCCAAAATGTTGACCTATAAAAGAGCTTACTCGGGTGTGAAAATTATCATTGAGCGCGCACGCCCCGGACCGCAATTATGATATTTCCTGTTTTCCCATAGGGCCCAAGGCAAATGGGGATAGCGGTTGTACGCGCTTTCTAAGGCTCTGATCGCTTTTAGATTTTGCACGCGGATAGGGCCAACAGAGGCGCAGGTATTGCCATGCGCACCCGCCCGCAACAATGTTTCGATACCGAGTTATCGGGGTGTGGAAGTCCGCCGCCCCGAAGCTTTACGCGCTTCCGTCTCGCGAACTACTATTTTCATCATGCCCACACGGGCATCCGTTTGTAGTACGGGAGGCCGTCTACAAATGGTGAAAATTTCAAAGCGTTCAGTCGGGAAATTAAAAAGTTATGAGCATTAGAAGATCTTCCCATTAGGCCCCATTAGGCCACAGTAGCCGAACCGGCCTAAAACTTGCGCGGGTCACTTTCACGGACGGGCTCGAAACTGGTGCCAGAAGTTAGCCCCCGACCAGTGCTTCATTGTGAGGCATTGCGTAAAATTTTCCGCCCCCCGAGTGCCGCGCAATAGCCCCTGAAAGGGCTTTCGGCACAATTTTCACGCCCTTATTTGAGCCACTTGTAGCCGAAGGAATTTTGCGCAAATGACTGAGAGGTGCTCCTGGGCACTGCTCATCACTTTGCAATAGGTTCCGGGGCTTTTCGCGAAGGTCGCGTTTTCTCAAACTTTGAGGGCATTAGTGGGTGGGGTGTGAAAACCTCCGAATGCATGGTTCTCAGCTCCTGCTGTGGGCAGCAAGCCAATTTTTTTTCCAAAATGTTGACCTATAAAAGAGCTTACTCGGGTGTGAAAATTATCATTGTGCGCGCGCGCCCCGGACCGCAATTATGATATTTCCTGTTTTCCCATAGGGCCCAAGGCAAATGGGGATAGCGGTTGTACGCGCTTTCTAAGGCTCTGATCGCTTTTAGATTTTGCACGCGGATAGGGCCAACAGAGGCGCAGGTATTGCCATGCGCACCCGCCCGCAACAATGTTTCGATACCGAGTTATCGGGGTGTGGAAGTCCGCCGCCCCGAAGCTTTACGCGCTTCCGTCTCGCGAACTACTATTTTCATCATGCCCACACAGGCATCCGTTTGTAGTACGGGAGGCCGTCTACAAATGGTGAAAATTTCAAAGGGTTCAGTCGGGAAATTAAAAAGTTATGAGCATTAGAAGATCTTCCCATTAGGCCCCATTAGGCCACAGTAGCCGAACCGGCCTAAAACTTGCGCGGGTCACTTTCACGGACGGGCTCCAAACTGGTGCCAGAAGTTAGCCCCTGACCAGTGCTTCATTGTGAGGCATTGCGTAAAATTTTCCGTCCCCCGAGTGCCGCGCAATAGCCCCTGAAAGGGCTTTCGGCACAATTTTCACGCCCTTATTTGAGCCACTTGTAGCCGAAGGAATTTTGCGCAAATGACTGAGAGGTGCTCCTGGGCACTGCTCATCACTTTGCAATAGGTTCCGGGGCTTTTCGCGAAGGTCGCGTTTTCTCAAACTTTGAGGGCATTAGTGGGTGGGGTGTGAAAACCTCCGAATGCATGGTTCTCAGCTCCTGCTGTGGGCAGCAAGCCAATTTTTTTTCCAAAATGTTGACCTATAAAAGAGCTTACTCGGGTGTGAAAATTATCATTGTGCGCGCGCGCCCCGGACCGCAATTATGATATTTCCTGTTTTCCCATAGGGCCCAAGGCAAATGGGGATAGCGGTTGTACGCGCTTTCTAAGGCTCTGATCGCTTTTAGATTTTGCACGCGGATAGGGCCAACAGAGGCGCAGGTATTGCCATGCGCACCCGCCCGCAACAATGTTTCGATACCGAGTTATCGGGGTGTGGAAGTCCGCCGCCCCGAAGCTTTACGCGCTTCCGTCTCGCGAACTACTATTTTCATCATGCCCACACGGGCATCCGTTTGTAGTACGGGAGGCCGTCTACAAATGGTGAAAATTTCAAAGCGTTCAGTCGGGAAATTAAAAAGTTATGAGCATTAGAAGATCTTCCCATTAGGCCCCATTAGGCCACAGTAGCCGAACCGGCCTAAAACTTGCGCGGGTCACTTTCACGGACGGGCTCGAAACTGGTGCCAGAAGTTAGCCCCCGACCAGTGCTTCATTGTGAGGCATTGCGTAAAATTTTCCGTCCCCCGAGTGCCGCGCAATAGCCCCTGAAAGGGCTTTCGGCACAATTTTCACGCCCTTATTTGAGCCACTTGTAGCCGAAGGAATTTTGCGCAAATGACTGAGAGGTGCTCCTGGGCACTGCTCATCACTTTGCAATAGGTTCCGGGGCTTTTCGCGAAGGTCGCGTTTTCTCAAACTTTGAGGGCATTAGTGGGTGGGGTGTGAAAACCTCCGAATGCATGGTTCTCAGCTCCTGCTGTGGGCAGCAAGCCAATTTTTTTTCCAAAATGTTGACCTATAAAAGAGCTTACTCGGGTGTGAAAATTATCATTGTGCGCGCGCGCCCCGGACCGCAATTATGATATTTCCTGTTTTCCCATAGGGCCCAAGGCAAATGGGGATAGCGGTTGTACGCGCTTTCTAAGGCTCTGATCGCTTTTAGATTTTGCACGCGGATAGGGCCAACAGAGGCGCAGGTATTGCCATGCGCACCCGCCCGCAACAATGTTTCGATACCAAGTTATCGGGGTGTGTAAGTCCGCCGCCCCGAAGCTTTACGCGCTTCCGTCTCGCGAACTACTATTTTCATCATGCCCACACGGGCATCCGTTTGTAGTACGGGAGGCCGTCTACAAATGGTGAAAATTTCAAAGCGTTCAGTCGGGAAATTAAAAAGTTATGAGCATTAGAAGATCTTCCCATTAGGCCCCATTAGGCCACAGTAGCCGAACCGGCCTAAAACTTGCGCGGGTCACTTTCACGGACGGGCTCGAAACTGGTGCCAGAAGTTAGCCCCCGACCAGTGCTTCATTGTGAGGCATTGCGTAAAATTTTCCGTCCCCCGAGTGCCGCGCAATAGCCCCTGAAAGGGCTTTCGGCACAATTTTCACGCCCTTATTTGAGCCACTTGTAGCCGAAGGAATTTTGCGCAAATGACTGAGAGGTGCTCCTGGGCACTGCTCATCACTTTGCAATAGGTTCCGGGGCTTTTCGCGAAGGTCGCGTTTTCTCAAACTTTGAGGGCATTAGTGGGTGGGGTGTGAAAACCTCCGAATGCATGGTTCTCAGCTCCTGCTGTGGGCAGCAAGCCAATTTTTTTTCCAAAATGTTGACCTATAAAAGAGCTTACTCGGGTGTGAAAATTATCATTGTGCGCGCGCGCCCCGGACCGCAATTATGATATTTCCTGTTTTCCCATAGGGCCCAAGGCAAATGGGGATAGCGGTTGTACGCGCTTTCTAAGGCTCTGATCGCTTTTAGATTTTGCACGCGGATAGGGCCAACAGAGGCGCAGGTATTGCCATGCGCACCCGCCCGCAACAATGTTTCGATACCGAGTTATCGGGGTGTGGAAGTCCGCCGCCCCGAAGCTTTACGCGCTTCCGTCTCGTGAACTACTATTTTCATCATGCCCACACGGGCATCCGTTTGTAGTACGGGAGGCCGTCTACAAATGGTGAAAATTTCAAAGCGTTCAGTCGGGAAATTAAAAAGTTATGAGCATTAGAAGATCTTCCCATTAGGCCCCATTAGGCCACAGTAGCCGAACCGGCCTAAAACTTGCGTGGGTCACTTTCACGGACGGGCTCGAAACTGGTGCCAGAAGTTAGCCCCCGACCAGTGCTTCATTGTGAGGCATTGCGTAAAATTTTCCGTCCCCCGAGTGCCGCGCAATAGCCCCTGAAAGGGCTTTCGGCACAATTTTCACGCCCTTATTTGAGCCACTTGTAGCCGAAGGAATTTTGCGCAAATGACTAAGAGGTGCTCCTGGGCACTGCTCATCACTTTGCAATAGGTTCCGGGGCTTTTCGCGAAGGTCGCGTTTTCTCAAACTTTGAGGGCATTAGTGGGTGGGGTGTGAAAACCTCCGAATGCATGGTTCTCAGCTCCTGCTGTGGGCAGCAAGCCAATTTTTTTTCCAAAATGTTGACCTATAAAAGAGCTTACTCGGGTGTGAAAATTATCATTGTGCGCGCGCGCCCCGGACCGCAATTATGATATTTCCTGTTTTCCCATAGGGCCCAAGGCAAATGGGGATAGCGGTTGTACGCGCTTTCTAAGGCTCTGATCGCTTTTAGATTTTGCACGCGGATAGGGCCAACAGAGGCGCAGGTATTGCCATGCGCACCCGCCCGCAACAATGTTTCGATACCGAGTTATCGGGGTGTGGAAGTCCGCCGCCCCGAGGCTTTACGCGCTACCGTCTCGCGAACTACTATTTTCATCATGCCCACACGGGCATCCGTTTGTAGTACGGGAGGCCGTCTACAAATGGTGAAAATTTCAAAGCGTTCAGTCGGGAAATTAAAAAGTTATGAGCATTAGAAGATCTTCCCATTAGGCCCCATTAGGCCACAGTAGCCGAACCGGCCTAAAACTTGCGCGGGTCACTTTCACGGACGGGCTCGAAACTGGTGCCAGAAGTTAGCCCCCGACCAGTGCTTCATTGTGAGGCATTGCGTAAAATTTTCCGTCCCCCGAGTGCCGCGCAATAGCCCCTGAAAGGGCTTTCGGCACAATTTTCACGCCCTTATTTGAGCCACTTGTAGCCGAAGGAATTTTGCGCAAATGACTGAGAGGTGCTCCTGGGCACTGCTCATCACTTTGCAATAGGTTCCGGGGCTTTTCGCGAAGGTCGCGTTTTCTCAAACTTTGAGGGCATTAGTGGGTGGGGTGTGAAAACCTCCGAATGCATGGTTCTCAGCTCCTGCTGTGGGCAGCAAGCCAATTTTTTTTCCAAAATGTTGACCTATAAAAGAGCTTACTCGGGTGTGAAAATTATCATTGTGCGCGCGCGCCCCGGACCGCAATTATGATATTTCCTGTTTTCCCATAGGGCCCAAGGCAAATGTGGATAGCGGTTGTACGCGCTTTCTAAGGCTCTGATCGCTTTTAGATTTTGCACGCGGATAGGGCCAACAGAGGCGCAGGTATTGCCATGCGCACCCGCCCGCAACAATGTTTCGATACCGAGTTATCGGGGTGTGGAAGTCCGCCACCCCGAAGCTTTACGCGCTTCCGTCTCGCGAACTACTATTTTCATCATGCCCACACGGGCATCCGTTTGTAGTACGGGAGGCCGTCTACAAATGGTGAAAATTTCAAAGCGTTCAGTCGGGAAATTAAAAAGTTATGAGCATTAGAAGATCTTCCCATTAGGCCCCATTAGGCCACAGTAGCCGAACCGGCCTAAAACTTGCGCGGGTCACTTTCACGGACGGGCTCGAAACTGGTGCCAGAAGTTAGCCCCCGACCAGTGCTTCATTGTGAGGCATTGCGTAAAATTTTCCGTCCCCCGAGTGCCGCGCAATAGCCCCTGAAAGGGCTTTCGGCACAATTTTCACGCCCTTATTTGAGCCACTTGTAGCCGAAGGAATTTTGCGCAAATGACTGAGAGGTGCTCCTGGGCACTGCTCATCACTTTGCAATAGGTTCCGGGGCTTTTCGCGAAGGTCGCGTTTTCTCAAACTTTGAGGGCATTAGTGGGTGGGGTGTGAAAACCTCCGAATGCATGGTTCTCAGCTCCTGCTGTGGGCAGCAAGCCAATTTTTTTTCCAAAATGTTGACCTATAAAAGAGCTTACTCGGGTGTGAAAATTATCATTGTGCGCGCGCGCCCCGGACCGCAATTATGATATTTCCTGTTTTCCCATAGGGCCCAAGGCAAATGGGGATAGCGGTTGTACGCGCTTTCTAAGGCTCTGATCGCTTTTAGATTTTGCACGCGGATAGGGCCAACAGAGGCGCAGGTATTGCCATGCGCACCCGCCCGCAACAATGTTTCGATACCGAGTTATCGGGGTGTGGAAGTCCGCCGCCCCGAAGCTTTACGCGCTTCCGTCTCGCGAACTACTATTTTCATCATGCCCACACGGGCATCCGTTTGTAGTACGGGAGGCCGTCTACAAATGGTGAAAATTTCAAAGCGTTCAGTCGGGAAATTAAAAAGTTATGAGCATTAGAAGATCTTCCCATTAGGCCCCATTAGGCCACAGTAGCCGAACCGGCCTAAAACTTGCGCGGGTCACTTTCACGGACGGGCTCGAAACTGGTGCCAGAAGTTAGCCCCCGACCAGTGCTTCATTGTGAGGCATTGCGTAAAATTTTTCGTCCCCCGAGTGCCGCGCAATAGCCAATGAAAGGGCTTTCGGCACAATTTTCACGCCCTTATTTGAGCCACTTGTAGCCGAAGGAATTTTGCGCAAATGACTGAGAGGTGCTCCTGGGCACTGCTCATCACTTTGCAATAGGTTCCGGGGCTTTTCGCGAAGGTCGCGTTTTCTCAAACTTTGAGGGCATTAGTGGGTGGGGTGTGAAAACCTCCGAATGCATGGTTCTCAGCTCCTGCTGTGGGCAGCAAGCCAATTTTTTTTCCAAAATGTTGACCTATAAAAGAGCTTACTCGGGTGTGAAAATTATCATTGTGCGCGCGCGCCCCGGACCGCAATTATGATATTTCCTGTTTTCCCATAGGGCCCAAGGCAAATGGGGATAGCGGTTGTACGCGCTTTCTAAGGCTCTGATCGCTTTTAGATTTTGCACGCGGATAGGGCCAACAGAGGCGCAGGTATTGCCATGCGCACCCGCCCGCAACAATGTTTCGATACCGAGTTATCGGGGTGTGGAAGTCCGCCGCCCCGAAGCTTTACGCGCTTCCGTCTCGCGAACTACTATTTTCATCATGCCCACACGGGCATCCGTTTGTAGTACGGGAGGCCGTCTACAAATGGTGAAAATTTCAAAGCGTTCAGTCGGGAAATTAAAAAGTTATGAGCATTAGAAGATCTTCCCATTAGGCCCCATTAGGCCACAGTAGCCGAACCGGCCTAAAACTTGCGCGGGTCACTTTCACGGACGGGCTCGAAACTGGTGCCAGAAGTTAGCCCCCGACCAGTGCTTCATTGTGAGGCATTGCGTAAAATTTTCCGTCCCCCGAGTGCCGCGCAATAGCCCCTGAAAGGGCTTTCGGCACAATTTTCACGCCCTTATTTGAGCCACTTGTAGCCGAAGGAATTTTGCGCAAATGACTGAGAGGTGCTCCTGGGCACTGCTCATCACTTTGCAATAGGTTCCGGGGCTTTTCGCGAAGGTCGCGTTTTCTCAAACTTTGAGGGCATTAGGAGGTGGGGTGTGAAAACCTCCGAATGCATGGTTCTCAGCTCCTGCTGTGGGCAGCAAGCCAATTTTTTTTCCAAAATGTTGACCTATAAAAGAGCTTACTCGGGTGTGAAAATTATCATTGTGCGCGCGCGCCCCGGACCGCAATTATGATATTTCCTGTTTTCCCATAGGGCCCAAGGCAAATGGGGATAGCGGTTGTACGCGCTTTCTAAGGCTCTGATCGCTTTTAGATTTTGCACGCGGATAGGGCCAACAGAGGCGCAGGTATTGCCATGCGCACCCGCCCGCAACAATGTTTCGATACCGAGTTATCGGGGTGTGGAAGTCCGCCGCCCCGAAGCTTTACGCGCTTCCGTCTCGCGAACTACTATTTTCATCATGCCCACACGGGCATCCGTTTGTAGTACGGGAGGCCGTCTACAAATGGTGAAAATTTCAAAGCGTTCAGTCAAAATTAAAAAGTTATGAGCATTAGAAGATCTTCCCATTAGGCCCCATTAGGCCACAGTAGCCGAACCGGCCTAAAACTTGCGCGGGTCACTTTCACGGACGGGCTCGAAACTGGTGCCAGAAGTTAGCCCCCGACCAGTGCTTCATTGTGAGGCATTGCGTAAAATTTTCCGTCCCCCGAGTGCCGCGCAATAGCCCCTGAAAGGGCTTTCGGCACAATTTTCACGCCCTTATTTGAGCCACTTGTAGCCGAAGGAATTTTGCGCAAATGACTGAGAGGTGCTCCTGGGCACTGCTCATCACTTTGCAATAGGTTCCGGGGCTTTTCGCGAAGGTCGCGTTTTCTCAAACTTTGAGGGCATTAGTGGGTGGGGTGTGAAAACCTCCAAATGCATGGTTCTCAGCTCCTGCTGTGGGCAGCAAGCCAATTTTTTTTCCAAAATGTTGACCTATAAAAGAGCTTACTCGGGTGTGAAAATTATCATTGTGCGCGCGCGCCCCGGACCCCAATTATGATATTTCCTGTTTTCCCATAGGGCCCAAGGCAAATGGGGATAGCGGTTGTACGCGCTTTCTAAGGCTCTGATCGCTTTTAGATTTTGCACGCGGATAGGGCCAACAGAGGCGCAGGTATTGCCATGCGCACCCGCCCGCAACAATGTTTCGATACCGAGTTATCGGGGTGTGGAAGTCCGCCGCCCCGAAGCTTTACGCGCTTCCGTCTCGCGAACTACTATTTTCATCATGCCCACACGGGCATCCGTTTGTAGTACGGGAGGCCGTCTACAAATGGTGAAAATTTCAAAGCGTTCAGTCGGGAAATTAAAAAGTTATGAGCATTAGAAGATCTTCCCATTAGGCCCCATTAGGCCACAGTAGCCGAACCGGCCTAAAACTTGCGCGGGTCACTTTCACGGACGGGCTCGAAACTGGTGCCAGAAGTTAGCCCCCGACCAGTGCTTCATTGTGAGGCATTGCGTAAAATTTTCCGTCCCCCGAGTGCCGCGCAATAGCCCCTGAAAGGGCTTTCGGCACAATTTTCACGCCCTTATTTGAGCCACTTGTAGCCGAAGGAATTTTGCGCAAATGACTGAGAGGTGCTCCTGGGCACTGCTCATCACTTTGCAATAGGTTCCGGGGCTTTTCGCGAAGGTCGCGTTTTCTCAAACTTTGAGGGCATTAGTGGGTGGGGTGTGAAAACCTCCGAATGCATGGTTCTCAGCTCCTGCTGTGGGCAGCAAGCCAATTTTTTTTCCAAAATGTTGACCTATAAAAGAGCTTACTCGGGTGTGAAAATTATCATTGTGCGCGCGCGCCCCGGACCGCAATTATGATATTTCCTGTTTTCCCATAGGGCCCAAGGCAAATGGGGATAGCGGTTGTACGCGCTTTCTAAGGCTCTGATCGCTTTTAGATTTTGCACGCGGATAGGGCCAACAGAGGCGCAGGTATTGCCATGCGCACCCGCCCGCAACAATGTTTGATACCGAGTTATCGGGGTGTGGAAGTCCGCCGCCCCGAAGCTTTACGCGCTTCCGTCTCGCGAACTACTATTTTCATCATGCCCACACGGGCATCCGTTTGTAGTACGGGAGGCCGTCTACAAATGGTGAAAATTTCAAAGCGTTCAGTCGGGAAATTAAAAAGTTATGAGCATTAGAAGATCTTCCCATTAGGCCCCATTAGGCCACAGTAGCCGAACCGGCCTAAAACTTGCGCGGGTCACTTTCACGGACGGGCTCGAAACTGGTGCCAGAAGTTAGCCCCCGACCAGTGCTTCATTGTGAGGCATTGCGTAAAATTTTCCGTCCCCCGAGTGCCGCGCAATAGCCCCTGAAAGGGCTTTCGGCACAATTTTCACGCCCTTATTTGAGCCACTTGAAGCCGAAGGAATTTTGCGCAAATGACTGAGAGGTGCTCCTGGGCACTGCTCATCACTTTGCAATAGGTTCCGGGGCTTTTCGCGAAGGTCGCGTTTTCTCAAACTTTGAGGGCATTAGTGGGTGGGGTGTGAAAACCTCCGAATGCATGGTTCTCAGCTCCTGCTGTGGGCAGCAAGCCAATTTTTTTTCCAAAATGTTGACCTATAAAAGAGCTTACTCGGGTGTGAAAATTATCATTGTGCGCGCGCGCCCCGGACCGCAATTATGATATTTCCTGTTTTCCCATAGGGCCCAAGGCAAATGGGGATAGCGGTTGTACGCGCTTTCTAAGGCTCTGATCGCTTTTAGATTTTGCACGCGGATAGGGCCAACAGAGGCGCAGGTATTGCCATGCGCACCCGCCCGCAACAATGTTTCGATACCGAGTTATCGGGGTGTGGAAGTCCGCCGCCCCGAAGCTTTACGCGCTTCCGTCTCGCGAACTACTATTTTCATCATGCCCACACGGGCATCCGTTTGTAGTACGGGAGGCCGTCTACAAATGGTGAAAATTTCAAAGCGTTCAGTCGGGAAATTAAAAAGTTATGAGCATTAGAAGATCTTCCCATTAGGCCCCATTAGGCCACAGTAGCCGAACCGGCCTAAAACTTGCACGGGTCACTTTCACGGACGGGCTCGAAACTGGTGCCAGAAGTTAGCCCCCGACCAGTGCTTCATTGTGAGGCATTGCGTAAAATTTTCCGTCCCCCGAGTGCCGCGCAATAGCCCCTGAAAGGGCTTTCGGCACAATTTTCACGCCCTTATTTGAGCCACTTGTAGCCGAAGGAATTTTGCGCAAATGACTGAGAGGTGCTCCTGGGCACTGCTCATCACTTTGCAATAGGTTCCGGGGCTTTTCGCGAAGGTCGCGTTTTCTCAAACTTTGAGGGCATTAGTGGGTGGGGTGTGAAAACCTCCGAATGCATGGTTCTCAGCTCCTGCTGTGGGCAGCAAGCCAATTTTTTTTCCAAAATGTTGACCTATAAAAGAGCTTACTCGGGTGTGAAAATTATCATTGTGCGCGCGCGCCCCGGACCTCAATTATGATATTTCCTGTTTTCCCATAGGGCCCAAGGCAAATGGGGATAGCGGTTGTACGCGCTTTCTAAGGCTCTGATCGCTTTTAGATTTTGCACGCGGATAGGGCCAACAGAGGCGCAGGTATTGCCATGCGCATCCGCCCGCAACAATGTTTTGATACCGAGTTATCGGGGTGTGGAAGTCCGCCGCCCCGAAGCTTTACGCGCTTCCGTCTCGCGAACTACTATTTTCATCATGCCCACACGGGCATCCGTTTGTAGTACGGGAGGCCGTCTACAAATGGTGAAAATTTCAAAGCGTTCAGTCGGGAAATTAAAAAGTTATGAGCATTAGAAGATCTTCCCATTAGGCCCCATTAGGCCACAGTAGCCGAACCGGCCTAAAACTTGCGCGGGTCACTTTCACGGACGGGCTCGAAACTGGTGCCAGAAGTTAGCCCCCGACCAGTGCTTCATTGTGAGGCATTGCGTAAAATTTTCCGTCCCCCGAGTGCCGCGCAATAGCCCCTGAAAGGGCTTTCGGCACAATTTTCACGCCCTTATTTGAGCCACTTGTAGCCGAAGGAATTTTGCGCAAATGACTGAGAGGTGCTCCTGGGCACTGCTCATCACTTTGCAATAGGTTCCGGGGCTTTTCGCGAAGGTCGCGTTTTCTCAAACTTTGAGGGCATTAGTGGGTGGGGTGTGAAAACCTCCGAATGCATGGTTCTCAGCTCCTGCTGTGGGCAGCAAGCCAATTTTTTTTCCAAAATGTTGACCTATAAAAGAGCTTACTCGGGTGTGAAAATTATCATTGTGCGCGCGCGCCCCGGACCGCAATTATGATATTTCCTGTTTTCCCATAGGGCCCAAGGCAAATGGGGATAGTGGTTGTACGCGCTTTCTAAGGCTCTGATCGCTTTTAGATTTTGCACGCGGATAGGGCCAACAGAGGCGCAGGTATTGCCATGCGCACCCGCCCGCAACAATGTTTCGATACCGAGTTATCGGGGTGTGGAAGTCCGCCGCCCCGAAGCTTTACGCGCTTCCGTCTCGCGAACTACTATTTTCATCATGCCCACACGGGCATCCGTTTGTAGTACGGGAGGCCGTCTACAAATGGTGAAAATTTCAAAGCGTTCAGTCGGGAAATTAAAAAGTTATGAGCATTAGAAGATCTTCCCATTAGGCCCCATTAGGCCACAGTAGCCGAACCGGCCTAAAACTTGCGCGGGTCACTTTCACGGACGGGCTCGAAACTGGTGCCAGAAGTTAGCCCCCGACCAGTGCTTCATTGTGAGGCATTGCGTAAAATTTTCCGTCCCCCGAGTGCCGCGCAATAGCCCCTGAAAGGGCTTTCGGCACAATTTTCACGCCCTTATTTGAGCCACTTGTAGCCGAAGGAATTTTGCGCAAATGACTGAGAGGTGCTCCTGGGCACTGCTCATCACTTTGCAATAGGTTCCGGGGCTTTTCGCGAAGGTCGCGTTTTCTCAAACTTTGAGGGCATTAGTGGGTGGGGTGTGAAAACCTCCGAATGCATGGTTCTCAGCTCCTGCTGTGGGCAGCAAGCCAATTTTTTTTCCAAAATGTTGACCTATAAAAGAGCTTACTCGGGTGTGAAAATTATCATTGTGCGCGCGCGCCCCGGACCGCAATTATGATATTTCCTGTTTTCCCATAGGGCCCAAGGCAAATGGGGATAGCGGTTGTACGCGCTTTCTAAGGCTCTGATCGCTTTTAGATTTTGCACGCGGATAGGGCCAACAGAGGCGCAGGTATTGCCATGCGCACCCGCCCGCAACAATGTTTCGATACCGAGTTATCGGGGTGTGGAAGTCCGCCGCCCCGAAGCTTTACGCGCTTCCGTCTCGCGAACTACTATTTTCATCATGCCCACACGGGCATCCGTTTGTAGTACGGGAGGCCGTCTACAAATGGTGAAAATTTCAAAGCGTTCAGTCGGGAAATTAAAAAGTTATGAGCATTAGAAGATCTTCCCATTAGGCCCCATTAGGCCACAGTAGCCGAACCGGCCTAAAACTTGCGCGGGTCACTTTCACGGACGGGCTCGAAACTGGTGCCAGAAGTTAGCCCCCGACCAGTGCTTCATTGTGAGGCATTGCGTAAAATTTTCCGTCCCCCGAGTGCCGCGCAATAGCCCCTGAAAGGGCTTTCGGCACAATTTTCACGCCCTTATTTGAGCCACTTGTAGCCGAAGGAATTTTGCGCAAATGACTGAGAGGTGCTCCTGGGCACTGCTCATCACTTTGCAATAGGTTCCGGGGCTTTTCGCGAAGGTCGCGTTTTCTCAAACTTTGAGGGCATTAGTGGGTGGGGTGTGAAAACCTCCGAATGCATGGTTCTCAGCTCCTGCTGTGGGCAGCAAGCCAATTTTTTTTCCAAAATGTTGACCTATAAAAGAGCTTACTCGGGTGTGAAAATTATCATTGTGCGCGCGCGCCCCGGACCGCAATTATGATATTTCCTGTTTTCCCATAGGGCCCAAGGCAAATGGGGATAGCGGTTGTACGCGCTTTCTAAGGCTCTGATCGCTTTTAGATTTTGCACGCGGATAGGGCCAACAGAGGCGCAGGTATTGCCATGCGCACCCGCCCGCAACAATGTTTCGATACCGAGTTATCGGGGTGTGGAAGTCCGCCGCCCCGAAGCTTTACGCGCTTCCGTCTCGCGAACTACTATTTTCATCATGCCCACACGGGCATCCGTTTGTAGTACGGGAGGCCGTCTACAAATGGTGAAAATTTCAAAGCGTTCAGTCGGGAAATTAAAAAGTTATGAGCATTAGAAGATCTTCCCATTAGGCCCCATTAGGCCACAGTAGCCGAACCGGCCTAAAACTTGCGCGGGTCACTTTCACGGACGGGCTCGAAACTGGTGCCAGAAGTTAGCCCCCGACCAGTGCTTCATTGTGAGGCATTGCGTAAAATTTTCCGTCCCCCGAGTGCCGCGCAATAGCCCCTGAAAGGGCTTTCGGCACAATTTTCACGCCCTTATTTGAGCCACTTGTAGCCGAAGGAATTTTGCGCAAATGACTGAGAGGTGCTCCTGGGCACTGCTCATCACTTTGCAATAGGTTCCGGGGCTTTTCGCGAAGGTCGCGTTTTCTCAAACTTTGAGGGCATTAGTGGGTGGGGTGTGAAAACCTCCGAATGCATGGTTCTCAGCTCCTGCTGTGGGCAGCAAGCCAATTTTTTTTCCAAAATGTTGACCTATAAAAGAGCTTACTCGGGTGTGAAAATTATCATTGTGCGCGCGCGCCCCGGACCGCAATTATGATATTTCCTGTTTTCCCATAGGGCCCAAGGCAAATGGGGATAGCGGTTGTACGCGCTTTCTAAGGCTCTGATCGCTTTTAGATTTTGCACGCGGATAGGGCCAACAGAGGCGCAGGTATTGCCATGCGCACCCGCCCGCAACAATGTTTCGATACCGAGTTATCGGGGTGTGGAAGTCCGCCGCCCCGAAGCTTTACGCGCTTCCGTCTCGCGAACTACTATTTTCATCATGCCCACACGGGCATCCGTTTGTAGTACGGGAGGCCGTCTACAAATGGTGAAAATTTCAAAGCGTTCAGTCGGGAAATTAAAAAGTTATGAGCATTAGAAGATCTTCCCATTAGGCCCCATTAGGCCACAGTAGCCGAACCGGCCTAAAACTTGCGCGGGTCACTTTCACGGACGGGCTCGAAACTGGTGCCAGAAGTTAGCCCCCGACCAGTGCTTCATTGTGAGGCATTGCGTAAAATTTTCCGTCCCCCGAGTGCCGCGCAATAGCCCCTGAAAGGGCTTTCGGCACAATTTTCACGCCCTTATTTGAGCCACTTGTAGCCGAAGGAATTTTGCGCAAATGACTGAGAGGTGCTCCTGGGCACTGCTCATCACTTTGCAATAGGTTCCGGGGCTTTTCGCGAAGGTCGCGTTTTCTCAAACTTTGAGGGCATTAGTGGGTGGGGTGTGAAAACCTCCGAATGCATGGTTCTCAGCTCCTGCTGTGGGCAGCAAGCCAATTTTTTTTCCAAAATGTTGACCTATAAAAGAGCTTACTCGGGTGTGAAAATTATCATTGTGCGCGCGCGCCCCGGACCGCAATTATGATATTTCCTGTTTTCCCATAGGGCCCAAGGCAAATGGGGATAGCGGTTGTACGCGCTTTCTAAGGCTCTGATCGCTTTTAGATTTTGCACGCGGATAGGGCCAACAGAGGCGCAGGTATTGCCATGCGCACCCGCCCGCAACAATGTTTCGATACCGAGTTATCGGGGTGTGGAAGTCCGCCGCCCCGAAGCTTTACGCGCTTCCGTCTCGCGAACTACTATTTTCATCATGCCCACACGGGCATCCGTTTGTAGTACGGGAGGCCGTCTACAAATGGTGAAAATTTCAAAGCGTTCAGTCGGGAAATTAAAAAGTTATGAGCATTAGAAGATCTTCCCATTAGGCCCCATTAGGCCACAGTAGCCGAACCGGCCTAAAACTTGCGCGGGTCACTTTCACGGACGGGCTCGAAACTGGTGCCAGAAGTTAGCCCCCGACCAGTGCTTCATTGTGAGGCATTGCGTAAAATTTTCCGTCCCCCGAGTGCCGCGCAATAGCCCCTGAAAGGGCTTTCGGCACAATTTTCACGCCCTTATTTGAGCCACTTGTAGCCGAAGGAATTTTGCGCAAATGACTGAGAGGTGCTCCTGGGCACTGCTCATCACTTTGCAATAGGTTCCGGGGCTTTTCGCGAAGGTCGCGTTTTCTCAAACTTTGAGGGCATTAGTGGGTGGGGTGTGAAAACCTCCGAATGCATGGTTCTCAGCTCCTGCTGTGGGCAGCAAGCCAATTTTTTTTCCAAAATGTTGACCTATAAAAGAGCTTACTCGGGTGTGAAAATTATCATTGTGCGCGCGCGCCCCGGACCGCAATTATGATATTTCCTGTTTTCCCATAGGGCCCAAGGCAAATGGGGATAGCGGTTGTACGCGCTTTCTAAGGCTCTGATCGCTTTTAGATTTTGCACGCGGATAGGGCCAACAGAGGCGCAGGTATTGCCATGCGCACCCGCCCGCAACAATGTTTCGATACCGAGTTATCGGGGTGTGGAAGTCCGCCGCCCCGAAGCTTTACGCGCTTCCGTCTCGCGAACTACTATTTTCATCATGCCCACACGGGCATCCGTTTGTAGTACGGGAGGCCGTCTACAAATGGTGAAAATTTCAAAGCGTTCAGTCGGGAAATTAAAAAGTTATGAGCATTAGAAGATCTTCCCATTAGGCCCCATTAGGCCACAGTAGCCGAACCGGCCTAAAACTTGCGCGGGTCACTTTCACGGACGGGCTCGAAACTGGTGCCAGAAGTTAGCCCCCGACCAGTGCTTCATTGTGAGGCATTGCGTAAAATTTTCCGTCCCCCGAGTGCCGCGCAATAGCCCCTGAAAGGGCTTTCGGCACAATTTTCACGCCCTTATTTGAGCCACTTGTAGCCGAAGGAATTTTGCGCAAATGACTGAGAGGTGCTCCTGGGCACTGCTCATCACTTTGCAATAGGTTCCGGGGCTTTTCGCGAAGGTCGCGTTTTCTCAAACTTTGAGGGCATTAGTGGGTGGGGTGTGAAAACCTCCGAATGCATGGTTCTCAGCTCCTGCTGTGGGCAGCAAGCCAATTTTTTTTCCAAAATGTTGACCTATAAAAGAGCTTACTCGGGTGTGAAAATTATCATTGTGCGCGCGCGCCCCGGACCGCAATTATGATATTTCCTGTTTTCCATAGGGCCCAAGGCAAATGGGGATAGCGGTTGTACGCGCTTTCTAAGGCTCTGATCGCTTTTAGATTTTGCACGCGGATAGGGCCAACAGAGGTGCAGGTATTGCCATGCGCACCCGCCCGCAACAATGTTTCGATACCGAGTTATCGGGGTGTGGAAGTCCGCCGCCCCGAAGCTTTACGCGCTTCCGTCTCGCGAACTACTATTTTCATCATGCCCACACGGGCATCCGTTTGTAGTACGGGAGGCCGTCTACAAATGGTGAAAATTTCAAAGCGTTCAGTCGGGAAATTAAAAAGTTATGAGCATTAGAAGATCTTCCCATTAGGCCCCATTAGGCCACAGTAGCCGAACCGGCCTAAAACTTGCGCGGGTCACTTTCACGGACGGGCTCGAAACTGGTGCCAGAAGTTAGCCCCCGACCAGTGCTTCATTGTGAGGCATTGCGTAAAATTTTCCGTCCCCCGAGTGCCGCGCAATAGCCCCTGAAAGGGCTTTCGGCACAATTTTCACGCCCTTATTTGAGCCACTTGTAGCCGAAGGAATTTTGCGCAAATGACTGAGAGGTGCTCCTGGGCACTGCTCATCACTTTGCAATAGGTTCCGGGGCTTTTCGCGAAGGTCGCGTTTTCTCAAACTTTGAGGGCATTAGTGGGTGGGGTGTGAAAACCTCCGAATGCATGGTTCTCAGCTCCTGCTGTGGGCAGCAAGCCAATTTTTTTTCCAAAATGTTGACCTATAAAAGAGCTTACTCGGGTGTGAAAATTATCATTGTGCGCGCGTGCCCCGGACCGCAATTATGATATTTCCTGTTTTCCCATAGGGCCCAAGGCAAATGGGGATAGCGGTTGTACGCGCTTTCTAAGGCTCTGATCGCTTTTAGATTTTGCACGCGGATAGGGCCAACAGAGGCGCAGGTATTGCCATGCGCACCCGCCCGCAACAATGTTTCGATACCGAGTTATCGGGGTGTGGAAGTCCGCCGCCCCGAAGCTTTACGCGCTTCCGTCTCGCGAACTACTATTTTCATCATGCCCACACGGGCATCCGTTTGTAGTACGGGAGGCCGTCTACAAATGGTGAAAATTTCAAAGCGTTCAGTCGGGAAATTAAAAAGTTATGAGCATTAGAAGATCTTCCCATTAGGCCCCATTAGGCCACAGTAGCCGAACCGGCCTAAAACTTGCGCGGGTCACTTTCACGGACGGGCTCGAAACTGGTGCCAGAAGTTAGCCCCCGACCAGTGCTTCATTGTGAGGCATTGCGTAAAATTTTCCGTCCCCCGAGTGCCGCGCAATAGCCCCTGAAAGGGCTTTCGGCACAATTTTCACGCCCTTATTTGAGCCACTTGTAGCCGAAGGAATTTTGCGCAAATGACTGAGAGGTGCTCCTGGGCACTGCTCATCACTTTGCAATAGGTTCCGGGGCTTTTCGCGAAGGTCGCGTTTTCTCAAACTTTGAGGGCATTAGTGGGTGGGGTGTGAAAACCTCCGAATGCATGGTTCTCAGCTCCTGCTGTGGGCAGCAAGCCAATTTTTTTTCCAAAATGTTGACCTATAAAAGAGCTTACTCGGGTGTGAAAATTATCATTGTGCGCGCGCGCCCCGGACCGCAATTATGATATTTCCTGTTTTCCCATAGGGCCCAAGGCAAATGGGGATAGCGGTTGTACGCGCTTTCTAAGGCTCTGATCGCTTTTAGATTTTGCACGCGGATAGGGCCAACAGAGGCGCAGGTATTGCCATGCGCACCCGCCCGCAACAATGTTTCGATACCGAGTTATCGGGGTGTGGAAGTCTACAAATGGTGAAAATTTCAAAGCGTTCAGTCGGGAAATTAAAAAGTTATGAGCATTAGAAGATCTTCCCATTAGGCCCCATTAGGCCACAGTAGCCGAACCGGCCTAAAACTTGCGCGGGTCACTTTCACGGACGGGCTCGAAACTGGTGCCAGAAGTTAGCCCCCGACCAGTGCTTCATTGTGAGGCATTGCGTAAAATTTTCCGTCCCCCGAGTGCCGCGCAATAGCCCCTGAAAGGGCTTTCGGCACAATTTTCACGCCCTTATTTGAGCCACTTGTAGCCGAAGGAATTTTGCGCAAATGACTGAGAGGTGCTCCTGGGCACTGCTCATCACTTTGCAATAGGTTCCGGGGCTTTTCGCGAAGGTCGCGTTTTCTCAAACTTTGAGGGCATTAGTGGGTGGGGTGTGAAAACCTCCGAATGCATGGTTCTCAGCTCCTGCTGTGGGCAGCAAGCCAATTTTTTTTCCAAAATGTTGACCTATAAAAGAGCTTACTCGGGTGTGAAAATTATCATTGTGCGCGCGCGCCCCGGACCGCAATTATGATATTTCCTGTTTTCCCATAGGGCCCAAGGCAAATGGGGATAGCGGTTGTACGCGCTTTCTAAGGCTCTGATCGCTTTTAGATTTTGCACGCGGATAGGGCCAACAGAGGCGCAGGTATTGCCATGCGCACCCGCCCGCAACAATGTTTCGATACCGAGTTATCGGGGTGTGGAAGTCCGCCGCCCCGAAGCTTTACGCGCTTCCGTCTCGCGAACTACTATTTTCATCATGCCCACACGGGCATCCGTTTGTAGTACGGGAGGCCGTCTACAAATGGTGAAAATTTCAAAGCGTTCAGTCGGGAAATTAAAAAGTTATGAGCATTAGAAGATCTTCCCATTAGGCCCCATTAGGCCACAGTAGCCGAACCGGCCTAAAACTTGCGCGGGTCACTTTCACGGACGGGCTCGAAACTGGTGCCAGAAGTTAGCCCCCGACCAGTGCTTCATTGTGAGGCATTGCGTAAAATTTTCCGTCCCCCGAGTGCCGCGCAATAGCCCCTGAAAGGGCTTTCGGCACAATTTTCACGCCCTTATTTGAGCCACTTGTAGCCGAAGGAATTTTGCGCAAATGACTGAGAGGTGCTCCTGGGCACTGCTCATCACTTTGCAATAGGTTCCGGGGCTTTTCGCGAAGGTCGCGTTTTCTCAAACTTTGAGGGCATTAGTGGGTGGGGTGTGAAAACCTCCGAATGCATGGTTCTCAGCTCCTGCTGTGGGCAGCAAGCCAATTTTTTTTCCAAAATGTTGACCTATAAAAGAGCTTACTCGGGTGTGAAAATTATCATTGTGCGCGCGCGCCCCGGACCGCAATTATGATATTTCCTGTTTTCCCATAGGGCCCAAGGCAAATGGGGATAGCGGTTGTACGCGCTTTCTAAGGCTCTGATCGCTTTTAGATTTTGCACGCGGATAGGGCCAACAGAGGCGCAGGTATTGCCATGCGCACCCGCCCGCAACAATGTTTCGATACCGAGTTATCGGGGTGTGGAAGTCCGCCGCCCCGAAGCTTTACGCGCTTCCGTCTCGCGAACTACTATTTTCATCATGCCCACACGGGCATCCGTTTGTAGTACGGGAGGCCGTCTACAAATGGTGAAAATTTCAAAGCGTTCAGTCGGGAAATTAAAAAGTTATGAGCATTAGAAGATCTTCCCATTAGGCCCCATTAGGCCACAGTAGCCGAACCGGCCTAAAACTTGCGCGGGTCACTTTCACGGACGGGCTCGAAACTGGTGCCAGAAGTTAGCCCCCGACCAGTGCTTCATTGTGAGGCATTGCGTAAAATTTTCCGTCCCCCGAGTGCCGCGCAATAGCCCCTGAAAGGGCTTTCGGCACAATTTTCACGCCCTTATTTGAGCCACTTGTAGCCGAAGGAATTTTGCGCAAATGACTGAGAGGTGCTCCTGGGCACTGCTCATCACTTTGCAATAGGTTCCGGGGCTTTTCGCGAAGGTCGCGTTTTCTCAAACTTTGAGGGCATTAGTGGGTGGGGTGTGAAAACCTCCGAATGCATGGTTCTCAGCTCCTGCTGTTGGCAGCAAGCCAATTTTTTTTCCAAAATGTTGACCTATAAAAGAGCTTACTCGGGTGTGAAAATTATCATTGTGCGCGCGCGCCCCGGACCACAATTATGATATTTCCTGTTTTCCCATAGGGCCCAAGGCAAATGGGGATAGCGGTTGTACGCGCTTTCTAAGGCTCTGATCGCTTTTAGATTTTGCACGCGGATAGGGCCAACAGAGGCGCAGGTATTGCCATGCGCACCCGCCCGCAACAATGTTTCGATACCGAGTTATCGGGGTGTGGAAGTCCGCCGCCCCGAAGCTTTACGCGCTTCCGTCTCGCGAACTACTATTTTCATCATGCCCACACGGGCATCCGTTTGTAGTACGGGAGGCCGTCTACAAATGGTGAAAATTTCAAAGCGTTCAGTCGGGAAATTAAAAAGTTATGAGCATTAGAAGATCTTCCCATTAGGCCCCATTAGGCCACAGTAGCCGAACCGGCCTAAAACTTGCGCGGGTCACTTTCACGGACGGGCTCGAAACTGGTGCCAGAAGTTAGCCCCCGACCAGTGCTTCATTGTGAGGCATTGCGTAAAATTTTCCGTCCCCCGAGTGCCGCGCAATAGCCCCTGAAAGGGCTTTCGGCAAAATTTTCACGCCCTTATTTGAGCCACTTGTAGCCGAAGGAATTTTGCGCAAATGACTGAGAGGTGCTCCTGGGCACTGCTCATCACTTTGCAATAGGTTCCGGGGCTTTTCGCGAAGGTCGCGTTTTCTCAAACTTTGAGGGCATTAGTGGGTGGGGTGTGAAAACCTCCGAATGCATGGTTCTCAGCTCCTGCTGTGGGCAGCAAGCCAATTTTTTTTCCAAAATGTTGACCTATAAAAGAGCTTACTCGGGTGTGAAAATTATCATTGTGCGCGCGCGCCCCGGACCGCAATTATGATATTTCCTGTTTTCCCATAGGGCCCAAGGCAAATGGGGATAGCGGTTGTACGCGCTTTCTAAGGCTCTGATCGCTTTTAGATTTTGCACGCGGATAGGGCCAACAGAGGCGCAGGTATTGCCATGCGCACCCGCCCGCAACAATGTTTCGATACCAAGTTATCGGGGTGTGGAAGTCCGCCGCCCCGAAGCTTTACGCGCTTCCGTCTCGCGAACTACTATTTTCATCATGCCCACACGGGCATCCGTTTGTAGTACGGGAGGCCGTCTACAAATGGTGAAAATTTCAAAGCGTTCAGTCGGGAAATTAAAAAGTTATGAGCATTAGAAGATCTTCCCATTAGGCCCCATTAGGCCACAGTAGCCGAACCGGCCTAAAACTTGCGCAGGTCACTTTCACGGACGGGCTCGAAACTGGTGCCAGAAGTTAGCCCCCGACCAGTGCTTCATTGTGAGGCATTGCGTAAAATTTTCCGTCCCCCGAGTGCCGCGCAATAGCCCCTGAAAGGGCTTTCGGCACAATTTTCACGCCCTTATTTGAGCCACTTGTAGCCGAAGGAATTTTGCGCAAATGACTGAGAGGTGCTCCTGGGCACTGCTCATCACTTTGCAATACGTTCCGGGGCTTTTCGCGAAGGTCGCGTTTTCTCAAACTTTGAGGGCATTAGTGGGTGGGGTGTGAAAACCTCCGAATGCATGGTTCTCAGCTCCTGCTGTGGGCAGCAAGCCAATTTTTTTTCCAAAATGTTGACCTATAAAAGAGCTTACTCGGGTGTGAAAATTATCATTGTGCGCGCGCGCCCCGGACCGCAATTATGATATTTCCTGTTTTCCCATAGGGCCCAAGGCAAATGGGGATAGCGGTTGTACGCGCTTTCTAAGGCTCTGATCGCTTTTAGATTTTGCACGCAGATAGGGCCAACAGAGGCGCAGGTATTGCCATGCGCACCCGCCCGCAACAATGTTTCGATACCGAGTTATCGGGGTGTGGAAGTCCGCCGCCCCGAAGCTTTACGCGCTTCCGTCTCGCGAACTACTATTTTCATCATGCCCACACGGGCATCCGTTTGTAGTACGGGAGGCCGTCTACAAATGGTGAAAATTTCAAAGCGTTCAGTCGGGAAATTAAAAAGTTATGAGCATTAGAAGATCTTCCCATTAGGCCCCATTAGGCCACAGTAGCCGAACCGGCCTAAAACTTGCGTGGGTCACTTTCACGGACGGGCTCGAAACTGGTGCCAGAAGTTAGCCCCCGACCAGTGCTTCATTGTGAGGCATTGCGTAAAATTTTCCGTCCCCCGAGTGCCGCGCAATAGCCCCTGAAAGGGCTTTCGGCACAATTTTCACGCCCTTATTTGAGCCACTTGTAGCCGAAGGAATTTTGCGCAAATGACTGAGAGGTGCTCCTGGGCACTGCTCATCACTTTGCAATAGGTTCCGGGGCTTTTCGCGAAGGTCGCGTTTTCTCAAACTTTGAGGGCATTAGTGGGTGGGGTGTGAAAACCTCCGAATGCATGGTTCTCAGCTCCTGCTGTGGGCAGCAAGCCAATTTTTTTTCTAAAATGTTGACCTATAAAAGAGCTTACTCGGGTGTGAAAATTATCATTGTGCGCGCGCGCCCCGGACCGCAATTATGATATTTCCTGTTTTCCCATAGGGCCCAAGGCAAATGGGGATAGCGGTTGTACGCGCTTTCTAAGGCTCTGATCGCTTTTAGATTTTGCACGCGGATAGGGCCAACAGAGGCGCAGGTATTGCCATGCGCACCCGCCCGCAACAATGTTTCGATACCGAGTTATCGGGGTGTGGAAGTCCGCCGCCCCGAAGCTTTACGCGCTTCCGTCTCGCGAACTACTATTTTCATCATGCCCACACGGGCATCCGTTTGTAGTACGGGAGGCCGTCTACAAATGGTGAAAATTTCAAAGCGTTCAGTCGGGAAATTAAAAAGTTATGAGCATTAGAAGATCTTCCCATTAGGCCCCATTAGGCCACAGTAGCCGAACCGGCCTAAAACTTGCGCGGGTCACTTTCACGGACGGGCTCGAAACTGGTGCCAGAAGTTAGCCCCCGACCAGTGCTTCATTGTGAGGCATTGCGTAAAATTTTCCGTCCCCCGAGTGCCGCGCAATAGCCCCTGAAAGGGCTTTTGGCACAATTTTCACGCCCTTATTTGAGCCACTTGTAGCCGAAGGAATTTTGCGCAAATGACTGAGAGGTGCTCCTGGGCACTGCTCATCACTTTGCAATAGGTTCCGGGGCTTTTCGCGAAGGTCGCGTTTTCTCAAACTTTGAGGGCATTAGTGGGTGGGGTGTGAAAACCTCCGAATGCATGGTTCTCAGCTCCTGCTGTGGGCAGCAAGCCAATTTTTTTTCCAAAATGTTGACCTATAAAAGAGCTTACTCGGGTGTGAAAATTATCATTGTGCGCGCGCGCCCCGGACCGCAATTATGATATTTCCTGTTTTCCCATAGGGCCCAAGGCAAATGGGGATAGCGGTTGTACGCGCTTTCTAAGGCTCTGATCGCTTTTAGATTTTGCACGCGGATAGGGCCAACAGAGGCGCAGGTATTGCCATGCGCACCCGCCCGCAACAATGTTTCGATACCGAGTTATCGGGGTGTGGAAGTCCGCCGCCCCGAAGCTTTACGCGCTTCCGTCTCGCGAACTACTATTTTCATCATGCCCACACGGGCATCCGTTTGTAGTACGGGAGGCCGTCTACAAATGGTGAAAATTTCAAAGCTTTCAGTCGGGAAATTAAAAAGTTATGAGCATTAGAAGATCTTCCCATTAGGCCCCATTAGGCCACAGTAGCCGAACCGGCCTAAAACTTGCGCGGGTCACTTTCACGGACGGGCTCGAAACTGGTGCCAGAAGTTAGCCCCCGACCAGTGCTTCATTGTGAGGCATTGCGTAAAATTTTCCGTCCCCCGAGTGCCGCGCAATAGCCCCTGAAAGGGCTTTCGGCACAATTTTCACGCCCTTATTTGAGCCACTTGTAGCCGAAGGAATTTTGCGCAAATGACTGAGAGGTGCTCCTGGGCACTGCTCATCACTTTGCAATAGGTTCCGGGGCTTTTCGCGAAGGTCGCGTTTTCTCAAACTTTGAGGGCATTAGTGGGTGGGGTGTGAAAACCTCCGAATGCATGGTTCTCAGCTCCTGCTGTGGGCAGCAAGCCAATTTTTTTTCCAAAATGTTGACCTATAAAAGAGCTTACTCGGGTGTGAAAATTATCATTGTGCGCGCGCGCCCCGGACCGCAATTATGATATTTCCTGTTTTCCCATAGGGCCCAAGGCAAATGGGGATAGCGGTTGTACGCGCTTTCTAAGGCTCTGATCGCTTTTAGATTTTGCACGCGGATAGGGCCAACAGAGGCGCAGGTATTGCCATGCGCACCCGCCCGCAACAATGTTTCGATACCGAGTTATCGGGGTGTGGAAGTCAGCCGCCCCAAAGCTTTATGCGCTTCCGTCTCGCGAACTACTATTTTCATCATGCCCACACGGGCATCCGTTTGTAGTACGGGAGGCCGTCTACAAATGGTGAAAATTTCAAAGCGTTCAGTCGGGAAATTAAAAAGTTATGAGCATTAGAAGATCTTCCCATTAGGCCCCATTAGGCCACAGTAGCCGAACTGGCCTAAAACTTGCGAGGGTCACTTTCACGGACGGGCTCGAAACTGGTGCCAGAAGTTAGCCCCCGACCAGTGCTTCATTGTGAGGCATTGCGTAAAATTTTCCGTCCCCCGAGTGCCGCGCAATAGCCCCTGAAAGGGCTTTCGGCACAATTTTCACGCCCTTTTGTGCCACTTGTAGCCGAAGGAATTTTGCGCAAATGACTGAGAGGTGCTCCTGGGCACTGCTCATCACTTTGCAATAGGTTCCGGGGCTTTTCGCGAAGGTCGCGTTTTCTCAAACTTTGAGGGCATTAGTGGGTGGGGTGTGAAAACCTCCGAATGCATGGTTCTCAGCTCCTGCTGTGGGCAGCAAGCCAATTTTTTTTCCAAAATGTTGACCTATAAAAGAGCTTACTCGGGTGTGAAAATTATCATTGTGCGCGCGCGCCCCGGACCGCAATTATGATATTTCCTGTTTTCCCATAGGGCCCAAGGCAAATGGGGATAGCGGTTGTACGCGCTTTCTAAGGCTCTGATCGCTTTTAGATTTTGCACGCGGATAGGGCCAACAGAGGCGCAGGTATTGCCATGCGCACCCGCCCGCAACAATGTTTCGATACCGAGTTATCGGGGTGTGGAAGTCCGCCGCCCCGAAGCTTTACGCGCTTCCGTCTCGCGAACTACTATTTTCATCATGCCCACACGGGCATCCGTTTGTAGTACGGGAGGCCGTCTACAAATGGTGAAAATTTCAAAGCGTTCAGTCGGGAAATTAAAAAGTTATGAGCATTAGAAGATCTTCCCATTAGGCCCCATTAGGCCACAGTAGCCGAACCGGCCTAAAACTTGCGCGGGTCACTTTCACGGACGGGCTCGAAACTGGTGCCAGAAGTTAGCCCCCGACCAGTGCTTCATTGTGAGGCATTGCGTAAAATTTTCCGTCCCCCGAGTGCCGCGCAATAGACCCTGAAAGGGCTTTCGGCACAATTTTCACGCCCTTATTTGAGCCACTTGTAGCCGAAGGAATTTTGCGCAAATGACTGAGAGGTGCTCCTGGGCACTGCTCATCACTTTGCAATAGGTTCCGGGGCTTTTCGCGAAGGTCGCGTTTTCTCAAACTTTGAGGGCATTAGTGGGTGGGGTGTGAAAACCTCCGAATGCATGGTTCTCAGCTCCTGCTGTGGGCAGCAAGCCAATTTTTTTTCCAAAATGTTGACCTATAAAAGAGCTTACTCGGGTGTGAAAATTATCATTGTGCGCGCGCGCCCCGGACCGCAATTATGATATTTCCTGTTTTCCCATAGGGCCCAAGGCAAATGGGGATAGCGGTTGTACGCGCTTTCTAAGGCTCTGATCGCTTTTAGATTTTGCACGCGGATAGGGCCAACAGAGGCGCAGGTATTGCCATGCGCACCCGCCCGCAACAATGTTTCGATACCGAGTTATCGGGGTGTGGAAGTCCGCCGCCCCGAAGCTTTACGCGCTTCCGTCTCGCGAACTACTATTTTCATCATGCCCACACGGGCATCCGTTTGTAGTACGGGAGGCCGTCTACAAATGGTGAAAATTTCAAAGCGTTCAGTCGGGAAATTAAAAAGTTATGAGCATTAGAAGATCTTCCCATTAGGCCCCATTAGGCCACAGTAGCCGAACCGGCCTAAAACTTGCGCGGGTCACTTTCACGGACGGGCTCGAAACTGGTGCCAGAAGTTAGCCCCCGACCAGTGCTTCATTGTGAGGCATTGCGTAAAATTTTCCGTCCCCCGAGTGCCGCGCAATAGCCCCTGAAAGGGCTTTCGGCACAATTTTCACGCCCTTATTTGAGCCACTTGTAGCCGAAGGAATTTTGCGCAAATGACTGAGAGGTGCTCCTGGGCACTGCTCATCACTTTGCAATAGGTTCCGGGGCTTTTCGCGAAGGTCGCTTTTCTCAAACTTTGAGGGCATTAGTGGGTGGGGTGTGAAAACCTCCGAATGCATGGTTCTCAGCTCCTGCTGTGGGCAGCAAGCCAATTTTTTTTCCAAAATGTTGACCTATAAAAGAGCTTACTCGGGTGTGAAAATTATCATTGTGCGCGCGCGCCCCGGACCGCAATTATGATATTTCCTGTTTTCCCATAGGGCCCAAGGCAAATGGGGATAGCGGTTGTACGCGCTTTCTAAGGCTCTGATCGCTTTTAGATTTTGCACGCGGATAGGGCCAACAGAGGCGCAGGTATTGCCATGCGCACCCGCCCGCAACAATGTTTCGATACCGAGTTATCGGGGTGTGGAAGTCCGCCGCCCCGAAGCTTTACGCGCTTCCGTCTCGCGAACTACTATTTTCATCATGCCCACACGGGCATCCGTTTGTAGTACGGGAGGCCGTCTACAAATGGTGAAAATTTCAAAGCGTTCAGTCGGGAAATTAAAAAGTTATTAGCATTAGAAGATCTTCCCATTAGGCCCCATTAGGCCACAGTAGCCGAACCGGCCTAAAACTTGCGCGGGTCACTTTCACGGACGGGCTCGAAACTGGTGCCAGAAGTTAGCCCCCGACCAGTGCTTCATTGTGAGGCATTGCGTAAAATTTTCCGTCCCCCGAGTGCCGCGCAATAGCCCCTGAAAGGGCTTTCGGCACAATTTTCACGCCCTTATTTGAGCCACTTGTAGCCGAAGGAATTTTGCGCAAATGACTGAGAGGTGCTCCTGGGCACTGCTCATCACTTTGCAATAGGTTCCGGGGCTTTTCGCGAAGGTCGCGTTTTCTCAAACTTTGAGGGCATTAGTGGGTGGGGTGTGAAAACCTCCGAATGCATGGTTCTCAGCTCCTGCTGTGGGCAGCAAGCCAATTTTTTTTCCAAAATGTTGACCTATAAAAGAGCTTACTCGGGTGTGAAAATTATCATTGTGCGCGCGCGCCCCGGACCGCAATTATGATATTTCCTGTTTTCCCATAGGGCCCAAGGCAAATGGGGATAGCGGTTGTACGCGCTTTCTAAGGCTCTGATCGCTTTTAGATTTTGCACGCGGATAGGGCCAACAGAGGCGCAGGTATTGCCATGCGCACCCGCCCGCAACAATGTTTCGATACCGAGTTATCGGGGTGTGGAAGTCCGCCGCCCCGAAGCTTTACGCGCTTCCGTCTCGCGAACTACTATTTTCATCATGCCCACACGGGCATCCGTTTGTAGTACGGGAGGCCGTCTACAAATGGTGAAAATTTCAAAGCGTTCAGTCGGGAAATTAAAAAGTTATGAGCATTAGAAGATCTTCCCATTAGGCCCCATTAGGCCACAGTAGCCGAACCGGCCTAAAACTTGCGCGGGTCACTTTCACGGACGGGCTCGAAACTGGTGCCAGAAGTTAGCCCCCGACCAGTGCTTCAATGTGAGGCATTGCGTAAAATTTTCCGTCCCCCGAGTGCCGCGCAATAGACCCTGAAAGGGCTTTCGGCACAATTTTCACGCCCTTATTTGAGCCACTTGTAGCCAAAGGAATTTTGCGCAAATGACTGAGAGGTGCTCCTGGGCACTGCTCATCACTTTGCAATAGGTTCCGGGGCTTTTCGCGAAGGTCGCGTTTTCTCAAACTTTGAGGGCATTAGTGGGTGGGGTGTGAAAACCTCCGAATGCATGGTTCTCAGCTCCTGCTGTGGGCAGCAAGCCAATTTTTTTTCCAAAATGTTGACCTATAAAAGAGCTTACTCGGGTGTGAAAATTATCATTGTGCGCGCGCGCCCCGGACCGCAATTATGATATTTTCTGTTTTCCCATAGGGCCCAAGGCAAATGGGGATAGCGGTTGTACGCGCTTTCTAAGGCTCTGATCGCTTTTAGATTTTGCACGCGGATAGGGCCAACAGAGGCGCAGGTATTGCCATGCGCACCCGCCCGCAACAATGTTTCGATACCGAGTTATCGGGGTGTGGAAGTCCGCCGCCCCGAAGCTTTACGCGCTTCCGTCTCGCGAACTACTATTTTCATCATGCCCACACGGGCATCCGTTTGTAGTACGGGAGGCCGTCTACAAATGGTGAAAATTTCAAAGCGTTCAGTCGGGAAATTAAAAAGTTATGAGCATTAGAAGATCTTCCCATTAGGCCCCATTAGGCCACAGTAGCCGAACCGGCCTAAAACTTGCGCGGGTCACTTTCACGGACGGGCTCGAAACTGGTGCCAGAAGTTAGCCCCCGACCAGTGCTTCATTGTGAGGCATTGCGTAAAATTTTCCGTCCCCCGAGTGCCGCGCAATAGCCCCTGAAAGGGCTTTCGGCACAATTTTCACGCCCTTATTTGAGCCACTTGTAGCCGAAGGAATTTTGCGCAAATGACTGAGAGGTGCTCCTGGGCACTGCTCATCACTTTGCAATAGGTTCCGGGGCTTTTCGCGAAGGTCGCATTTTCTCAAACTTTGAGGGCATTAGTGGGTGGGGTGTGAAAACCTCCGAATGCATGGTTCTCAGCTCCTGCTGTGGGCAGCAAGCCAATTTTTTTTCCAAAATGTTGACCTATAAAAGAGCTTACTCGGGTGTGAAAATTATCATTGTGCGCGCGCGCCCCGGACCGCAATTATGATATTTCCTGTTTTCCCATAGGGCCCAAGGCAAATGGGGATAGCGGTTGTACGCGCTTTCTAAGGCTCTGATCGCTTTTAGATTTTGCACGCGGATAGGGCCAACAGAGGCGCAGGTATTGCCATAGGAACCTGCCCGCAACAATGTTTCGATACCGAGTTATCGGGGTGTGGAAGTCCGCCGCCCCGAAGCTTTACGCGCTTCCGTCTCGCGAACTACTATTTTCATCATGCCCACACGGGCATCCGTTTGTAGTACGGGAGGCCGTCTACAAATGGTGAAAATTTCAAAGCGTTCAGTCGGGAAATTAAAAAGTTATGAGCATTAGAAGATCTTCCCATTAGGCCCCATTAGGCCACAGTAGCCGAACCGGCCTAAAACTTGCGCGGGTCACTTTCACGGACGGGCTCGAAACTGGTGCCAGAAGTTAGCCCCCGACCAGTGCTTCATTGTGAGGCATTGCGTAAAATTTTCCGTCCCCCGAGTGCCGCGCAATAGCCCCTGAAAGGGCTTTCGGCACAATTTTCACGCCCTTATTTGAGCCACTTGTAGCCGAAGGAATTTTGCGCAAATGACTGAGAGGTGCTCCTGGGCACTGCTCATCACTTTGCAATAGGTTCCGGGGCTTTTCGCGAAGGTCGCGTTTTCTCAAACTTTGAGGGCATTAGTGGGTGGGGTGTGAAAACCTCCGAATGCATGGTTCTCAGCTCCTGCTGTGGGCAGCAAGCCAATTTTTTTTCCAAAATGTTGACCTATAAAAGAGCTTACTCGGGTGTGAAAATTATCATTGTGCGCGCGCGCCCCGGACCGCAATTATGATATTTCCTGTTTTCCCATAGGGCCCAAGGCAAATGGGGATAGCGGTTGTACGCGCTTTCTAAGGCTCTGATCGCTTTTAGATTTTGCACGCGGATAGGGCCAACAGAGGCGCAGGTATTGCCATGCGCACCCGCCCGCAACAATGTTTCGATACCGAGTTATCGGGGTGTGGAAGTCCGCCGCCCCGAAGCTTTACGCGCTTCCGTCTCGCGAACTACTATTTTCATCATGCCCACACGGGCATCCGTTTGTAGTACGGGAGGCCGTCTACAAATGGTGAAAATTTCAAAGCGTTCAGTCGGGAAATTAAAAAGTTATGAGCATTAGAAGATCTTCCCATTAGGCCCCCTTAGGCCACAGTAGCCGAACCGGCCTAAAACTTGCGCGGGTCACTTTCACGGACGGGCTCGAAACTGGTGCCAGAAGTTAGCCCCCGACCAGTGCTTCATTGTGAGGCATTGCGTAAAATTTTCCGTCCCCCGAGTGCCGCGCAATAGCCCCTGAAAGGGCTTTCGGCACAATTTTCACGCCCTTATTTGAGCCACTTGTAGCCGAAGGAATTTTGCGCAAATGACTGAGAGGTGCTCCTGGGCACTGCTCATCACTTTGCAATAGGTTCCGGGGCTTTTCGCGAAGGTCGCGTTTTCTCAAACTTTGAGGGCATTAGTGGGTGGGGTGTGAAAACCTCCGAATACATGGTTCTCAGCTCCTGCTGTGGGCAGCAAGCCAATTTTTTTTCCAAAATGTTGACCTATAAAAGAGCTTACTCGGGTGTGAAAATTATCATTGTGCGCGCGCGCCCCGGACCGCAATTATGATATTTCCTGTTTTCCCATAGGGCCAAAGGCAAATGGGGATAGCGGTTGTACGCGCTTTCTAAGGCTCTGATCGCTTTAGATTTTGCACGCGGATAGGGCCAACAGAGGCGCAGGTATTGCCATGCGCACCCGCCCGCAACAATGTTTCGATACCGAGTTATCGGGGTGTGGAAGTCCGCCGCCCCGAAGCTTTACGCGCTTCCGTCTCGCGAACTACTATTTTCATCATGCCCACACGGGCATCCGTTTGTAGTACGGGAGGCCGTCTACAAATGGTGAAAATTTCAAAGCGTTCAGTCGGGAAATTAAAAAGTTATGAGCATTAGAAGATCTTCCCATTAGGCCCCATTAGGCCACAGTAGCCGAACCGGCCTAAAACTTGCGCGGGTCACTTTCACGGACGGGCTCGAAACTGGTGCCAGAAGTTAGCCCCCGACCAGTGCTTCATTGTGAGGCATTGCGTAAAATTTTCCGTCCCCCGAGTGCCGCGCAATAGCCCCTGAAAGGGCTTTCGGCACAATTTTCACGCCCTTATTTGAGCCACTTGTAGCCGAAGGAATTTTGCGCAAATGACTGAGAGGTGCTCCTGGGCACTGCTCATCACTTTGCAATAGGTTCCGGGGCTTTTCGCGAAGGTCGCGTTTTCTCAAACTTTGAGGGCATTAGTGGGTGGGGTGTGAAAACCTCCGAATGCATGGTTCTCAGCTCCTGCTGTGGGCAGCAAGCCAATTTTTTTTCCAAAATGTTGACCTATAAAAGAGCTTACTCGGGTGTGAAAATTATCATTGTGCGCGCGCGCCCCGGACCGCAATTATGATATTTCCTGTTTTCCCATAGGGCCCAAGGCAAATGGGGATAGCGGTTGTACGCGCTTTCTAAGGCTCTGATCGCTTTTAGATTTTGCACGCGGATAGGGCCAACAGAGGCGCAGGTATTGCCATGCGCACCCGCCCGCAACAATGTTTCGATACCGAGTTATCGGGGTGTGGAAGTCCGCCGCCCCGAAGCTTTACGTGCTTCCGTCTCGCGAACTACTATTTTCATCATGCCCACACGGGCATCCGTTTGTAGTACGGGAGGCCGTCTACAAATGGTGAAAATTTCAAAGCGTTCAGTCGGGAAATTAAAAAGTTATGAGCATTAGAAGATCTTCCCATTAGGCCCCATTAGGCCACAGTAGCCGAACCGGCCTAAAACTTGCGCGGGTCACTTTCACGGACGGGCTCGAAACTGGTGCCAGAAGTTAGCCCCCGACCAGTGCTTCATTGTGAGGCATTGCGTAAAATTTTCCGTCCCCCGAGTGCCGCGCAATAGCCCCTGAAAGGGTTTTCGGCACAATTTTCACGCCCTTATTTGAGCCACTTGTAGCCGAAGGAATTTTGCGCAAATGACTGAGAGGTGCTCCTGGGCACTGCTCATCACTTTGCAATAGGTTCCGGGGCTTTTCGCGAAGGTCGCGTTTTCTCAAACTTTGAGGGCATTAGTGGGTGGGGTGTGAAAACCTCCGAATGCATGGTTCTCAGCTCCTGCTGTGGGCAGCAAGCCAATTTTTTTTCCAAAATGTTGACCTATAAAAGAGCTTACTCGGGTGTGAAAATTATCATTGTGCGCGCGCGCCCCGGACCGCAATTATGATATTTCCTGTTTTCCCATAGGGCCCAAGGCAAATGGGGATAGCGGTTGTACGCGCTTTCTAAGGCTCTGATCGCTTTTAGATTTTGCACGCGGATAGGGCCAACAGAGGCGCAGGTATTGCCATGCGCACACGCCCGCAACAATGTTTCGATACCGAGTTATCGGGGTGTGGAAGTCCGCCGCCCCGAAGCTTTACGCGCTTCCGTCTCGCGAACTACTATTTTCATCATGCCCACACGGGCATCCGTTTGTAGTACGGGAGGCCGTCTACAAATGGTGAAAATTTCAAAGCGTTCAGTCGGGAAATTAAAAAGTTATGAGCATTAGAAGATCTTCCCATTAGGCCCCATTAGGCCACAGTAGCCGAACCGGCCTAAAACTTGCGCGGGTCACTTTCACGGACGGGCTCGAAACTGGTGCCAGAAGTTAGCCCCCGACCAGTGCTTCATTGTGAGGCATTGCGTAAAATTTTCCGTCCCCCGAGTGCCGCGCAATAGCCCCTGAAAGGGCTTTCGGCACAATTTTCACGCCCTTATTTGAGCCACTTGTAGCCGAAGGAATTTTGCGCAAATGACTGAGAGGTGCTCCTGGGCACTGCTCATCACTTTGCAATAGGTTCCGGGGCTTTTCGCGAAGGTCGCGTTTTCTCAAACTTTGAGGGCATTAGTGGGTGGGGTGTGAAAACCTCCGAATGCATGGTTCTCAGCTCCTGCTGTGGGCAGCAAGCCAATTTTTTTTCCAAAATGTTGACCTATAAAAGAGCTTACTCGGGTGTGAAAATTATCATTGTGCGCGCGCGCCCCGGACCGCAATTATGATATTTCCTGTTTTCCCATAGGGCCCAAGGCAAATGGGGATAGCGGTTGTACGCGCTTTCTAAGGCTCTGATCGCTTTTAGATTTTGCACGCGGATAGGGCCAACAGAGGCGCAGGTATTGCCATGCGCACCCGCCCGCAACAATGTTTCGATACCGAGTTATCGGGGTGTGGAAGTCCGCCGCCCCGAAGCTTTACGCGCTTCCGTCTCGCGAACTACTATTTTCATCATGCCCACACGGGCATCCGTTTGTAGTACGGGAGGCCGTCTACAAATGGTGAAAATTTCAAAGCGTTCAGTCGGGAAATTAAAAAGTTATGAGCATTAGAAGATCTTCCCATTAGGCCCCATTAGGCCACAGTAGCCGAACCGGCCTAAAACTTGCGCGGGTCACTTTCACGGACGGGCTCGAAACTGGTGCCAGAAGTTAGCCCCCGACCAGTGCTTCATTGTGAGGCATTGCGTAAAATTTTCCGTCCCCCGAGTGCCGCGCAATAGCCCCTGAAAGGGCTTTCGGCACAATTTTCACGCCCTTATTTGAGCCACTTGTAGCCGAAGGAATTTTGCGCAAATGACTGAGAGGTGCTCCTGGGCACTGCTCATCACTTTGCAATAGGTTCCGGGGCTTTTCGCGAAGGTCGCGTTTTCTCAAACTTTGAGGGCATTAGTGGGTGGGGTGTGAAAACCTCCGAATGCATGGTTCTCAGCTCCTGCTGTGGGCAGCAAGCCAATTTTTTTTCCAAAATGTTGACCTATAAAAGAGCTTACTCGGGTGTGAAAATTATCATTGTGCGCGCGCGCCCCGGACCGCAATTATGATATTTCCTGTTTTCCCATAGGGCCCAAGGCAAATGGGGATAGCGGTTGTACGCGCTTTCTAAGGCTCTGATCGCTTTTAGATTTTGCACGCGGATAGGGCCAACAGAGGCGCAGGTATTGCCATGCGCACCCGCCCGCAACAATGTTTCGATACCGAGTTATCGGGGTGTGGAAGTCCGCCGCCCCGAAGCTTTACGCGCTTCCGTCTCGCGAACTACTATTTTCATCATGCCCACACGGGCATCCGTTTGTAGTACGGGAGGCCGTCTACAAATGGTGAAAATTTCAAAGCGTTCAGTCGGGAAATTAAAAAGTTATGAGCATTAGAAGATCTTCCCATTAGGCCCCATTAGGCCACAGTAGCCGAACCGGCCTAAAACTTGCGCGGGTCACTTTCACGGACGGGCTCGAAACTGGTGCCAGAAGTTAGCCCCCGACCAGTGCTTCATTGTGAGGCATTGCGTAAAATTTTCCGTCCCCCGAGTGCCGCGCAATAGCCCCTGAAAGGGCTTTCGGCACAATTTTCACGCCCTTATTTGAGCCACTTGTAGCCGAAGGAATTTTGCGCAAATGACTGAGAGGTGCTCCTGGGCACTGCTCATCACTTTGCAATAGGTTCCGGGGCTTTTCGCGAAGGTCGCGTTTTCTCAAACTTTGAGGGCATTAGTGGGTGGGGTGTGAAAACCTCCGAATGCATGGTTCTCAGCTCCTGCTGTGGGCAGCAAGCCAATTTTTTTTCCAAAATGTTGACCTATAAAAGAGCTTACTCGGGTGTGAAAATTATCATTGTGCGCGCGCGCCCCGGACCGCAATTATGATATTTCCTGTTTTCCCATAGGGCCCAAGGCAAATGGGGATAGCGGTTGTACGCGCTTTCTAAGGCTCTGATCGCTTTTAGATTTTGCACGCGGATAGGGCCAACAGAGGCGCAGGTATTGCCATGCGCACCCGCCTGCAACAATGTTTCGATACCGAGTTATCGGGGTGTGGAAGTCCGCCGCCCCGAAGCTTTACGCGCTTCCGTCTCGCGAACTACTATTTTCATCATGCCCACACGGGCATCCGTTTGTAGTACGGGAGGCCGTCTACAAATGGTGAAAATTTCAAAGCGTTCAGTCGGGAAATTAAAAAGTTATGAGCATTAGAAGATCTTCCCATTAGGCCCCATTAGGCCACAGTAGCCGAACCGGCCTAAAACTTGCGCGGGTCACTTTCACGGACGGGCTCGAAACTGGTGCCAGAAGTTAGCCCCCGACCAGTGCTTCATTGTGAGGCATTGCGTAAAATTTTCCGTCCCCCGAGTGCCGCGCAATAGCCCCTGAAAGGGCTTTCGGCACAATTTTCACGCCCTTATTTGAGCCACTTGTAGCCGAAGGAATTTTGCGCAAATGACTGAGAGGTGCTCCTGGGCACTGCTCATCACTTTGCAATAGGTTCCGGGGCTTTTCGCGAAGGTCGCGTTTTCTCAAACTTTGAGGGCATTAGTGGGTGGGGTGTGAAAACCTCCGAATGCATGGTTCTCAGCTCCTGCTGTGGGCAGCAAGCCAATTTTTTTTCCAAAATGTTGACCTATAAAAGAGCTTACTCGGGTGTGAAAATTATCATTGTGCGCGCGCGCCCCGGACCGCAATTATGATATTTCCTGTTTTCCCATAGGGCCCAAGGCAAATGGGGATAGCGGTTGTACGCGCTTTCTAAGGCTCTGATCGCTTTTAGATTTTGCACGCGGATAGGGCCAACAGAGGCGCAGGTATTGCCATGCGCACCCGCCCGCAACAATGTTTCGATACCGAGTTATCGGGGTGTGGAAGTCCGCCGCCCCGAAGCTTTACGCGCTTCCGTCTCGCGAACTACTATTTTCATCATGCCCACACGGGCATCCGTTTGTAGTACGGGAGGCCGTCTACAAATGGTGAAAATTTCAAAGCGTTCAGTCGGGAAATTAAAAAGTTATGAGCATTAGAAGATCTTCCCATTAGGCCCCATTAGGCCACAGTAGCCGAACCGGCCTAAAACTTGCGCGGGTCACTTTCACGGACGGGCTCGAAACTGGTGCCAGAAGTTAGCCCCCGACCAGTGCTTCATTGTGAGGCATTGCGTAAAATTTTCCGTCCCCCGAGTGCCGCGCAATAGCCCCTGAAAGGGCTTTCGGCACAATTTTCACGCCCTTATTTGAGCCACTTGTAGCCGAAGGAATTTTGCGCAAATGACTGAGAGGTGCTCCTGGGCACTGCTCATCACTTTGCAATAGGTTCCGGGGCTTTTCGCGAAGGTCGCGTTTTCTCAAACTTTGAGGGCATTAGTGGGTGGGGTGTGAAAACCTCCGAATGCATGGTTCTCAGCTCCTGCTGTGGGCAGCAAGCCAATTTTTTTTCCAAAATGTTGACCTATAAAAGAGCTTACTCGGGTGTGAAAATTATCATTGTGCGCGCGCGCCCCGGACCGCAATTATGATATTTCCTGTTTTCCCATAGGGCCCAAGGCAAATGGGGATAGCGGTTGTACGCGCTTTCTAAGGCTCTGATCGCTTTTAGATTTTGCACGCGGATAGGGCCAACAGAGGCGCAGGTATTGCCATGCGCACCCGCCCGCAACAATGTTTCGATACCGAGTTATCGGGGTGTGGAAGTCCGCCGCCCCGAAGCTTTACGCGCTTCCGTCTCGCGAACTACTATTTTCATCATGCCCACACGGGCATCCGTTTGTAGTACGGGAGGCCGTCTACAAATGGTGAAAATTTCAAAGCGTTCAGTCGGGAAATTAAAAAGTTATGAGCATTAGAAGATCTTCCCATTAGGCCCCATTAGGCCACAGTAGCCGAACCGGCCTAAAACTTGCGCGGGTCACTTTCACGGACGGGCTCGAAACTGGTGCCAGAAGTTAGCCCCCGACCAGTGCTTCATTGTGAGGCATTGCGTAAAATTTTCCGTCCCCCGAGTGCCGCGCAATAGCCCCTGAAAGGGCTTTCGGCACAATTTTCACGCCCTTATTTGAGCCACTTGTAGCCGAAGGAATTTTGCGCAAATGACTGAGAGGTGCTCCTGGGCACTGCTCATCACTTTGCAATAGGTTCCGGGGCTTTTCGCGAAGGTCGCGTTTTCTCAAACTTTGAGGGCATTAGTGGGTGGGGTGTGAAAACCTCCGAATGCATGGTTCTCAGCTCCTGCTGTGGGCAGCAAGCCAATTTTTTTTCCAAAATGTTGACCTATAAAAGAGCTTACTCGGGTGTGAAAATTATCATTGTGCGCGCGCACCCCGGACCGCAATTATGATATTTCCTGTTTTCCCATAGGGCCCAAGGCAAATGGGGATAGCGGTTGTACGCGCTTTCTAAGGCTCTGATCGCTTTTAGATTTTGCACGCGGATAGGGCCAACAGAGGCGCAGGTATTGCCATGCGCACCCGCCCGCAACAATGTTTCGATACCGAGTTATCGGGGTGTGGAAGTCCGCCGCCCCGAAGCTTTACGCGCTTCCGTCTCGCGAACTACTATTTTCATCATGCCCACACGGGCATCCGTTTGTAGTACGGGAGGCCGTCTACAAATGGTGAAAATTTCAAAGCGTTCAGTCGGGAAATTAAAAAGTTATGAGCATTAGAAGATCTTCCCATTAGGCCCCATTAGGCCACAGTAGCCGAACCGGCCTAAAACTTGCGCGGGTCACTTTCACGGACGGGCTCGAAACTGGTGCCAGAAGTTAGCCCCCGACCAGTGCTTCATTGTGAGGCATTGCGTAAAATTTTCCGTCCCCCGAGTGCCGCGCAATAGCCCCTGAAAGGGCTTTCGGCACAATTTTCACGCCCTTATTTGAGCCACTTGTAGCCGAAGGAATTTTGCGCAAATGACTGAGAGGTGCTCCTGGGCACTGCTCATCACTTTGCAATAGGTTCCGGGGCTTTTCGCGAAGGTCGCGTTTTCTCAAACTTTGAGGGCATTAGTGGGTGGGGTGTGAAAACCTCCGAATGCATGGTTCTCAGCTCCTGCTGTGGGCAGCAAGCCAATATTTTTTCCAAAATGTTGACCTATAAAAGAGCTTACTCGGGTGTGAAAATTATCATTGTGCGCGCGCACCCCGGACCGCAATTATGATATTTCCTGTTTTCCCATAGGGCCCAAGGCAAATGGGGATAGCGGTTGTACGCGCTTTCTAAGGCTCTGATCGCTTTTAGATTTTGCACGCGGATAGGGCCAACAGAGGCGCAGGTATTGCCATGCGCACCCGCCCGCAACAATGTTTCGATACCGAGTTATCGGGGTGTGGAAGTCCGCCGCCCCGAAGCTTTACGCGCTTCCGTCTCGCGAACTACTATTTTCATCATGCCCACACGGGCATCCGTTTGTAGTACGGGAGGCCGTCTACAAATGGTGAAAATTTCAAAGCGTTCAGTTGGGAAATTAAAAAGTTATGAGCATTAGAAGATCTTCCCATTAGGCCCCATTAGGCCACAGTAGCCGAACCGGCCTAAAACTTGCGCGGGTCACTTTCACGGACGGGCTCGAAACTGGTGCCAGAAGTTAGCCCCCGACCAGTGCTTCATTGTGAGGCATTGCGTAAAATTTTCCGTCCCCCGAGTGCCGCGCAATAGCCCCTGAAAGGGCTTTCGGCACAATTTTCACGCCCTTATTTGAGCCACTTGTAGCCGAAGGAATTTTGCGCAAATGACTGAGAGGTGCTCCTGGGCACTGCTCATCACTTTGCAATAGGTTCCGGGGCTTTTCGCGAAGGTCGCGTTTTCTCAAACTTTGAGGGCATTAGTGGGTGGGGTGTGAAAACCTCCGAATGCATGGTTCTCAGCTCCTGCTGTGGGCAGCAAGCCAATTTTTTTTCCAAAATGTTGACCTATAAAAGAGCTTACTCAGGTGTGAAAATTATCATTGTGCGCGCGCACCCCGGACCGCAATTATGATATTTCCTGTTTTCCCATAGGGCCCAAGGCAAATGGGGATAGCGGTTGTACGCGCTTTCTAAGGCTCTGATCGCTTTTAGATTTTGCACGCGGATAGGGCCAACAGAGGCGCAGGTATTGCCATGCGCACCCGCCCGCAACAATGTTTCGATACCGAGTTATCGGGGTGTGGAAGTCCGCCGCCCCGAAGCTTTACGCGCTTCCGTCTCGCGAACTACTATTTTCATCATGCCCACACGGGCATCCGTTTGTAGTACGGGAGGCCGTCTACAAATGGTGAAAATTTCAAAGCGTTCAGTCGGGAAATTAAAAAGTTATGAGCATTAGAAGATCTTCCCATTAGGCCCCATTAGGCCACAGTAGCCGAACCGGCCTAAAACTTGCGCGGGTCACTTTCACGGACGGGCTCGAAACTGGTGCCAGAAGTTAGCCCCCGACCAGTGCTTCATTGTGAGGCATTGCGTAAAATTTTCCGTCCCCCGAGTGCCGCGCAATAGCCCCTGAAAGGGCTTTCGGCACAATTTTCACGCCCTTATTTGAGCCACTTGTAGCCGAAGGAATTTTGCGCAAATGACTGAGAGGTGCTCCTGGGCACTGCTCATCACTTTGCAATAGGTTCCGGGGCTTTTCGCGAAGGTCGCGTTTTCTCAAACTTTGAGGGCATTAGTGGGTGGGGTGTGAAAACCTCCGAATGCATGGTTCTCAGCTCCTGCTGTGGGCAGCAAGCCAATTTTTTTTCCAAAATGTTGACCTATAAAAGAGCTTACTCGGGTGTGAAAATTATCATTGTGCGCGCGCGCCCCGGACCGCAATTATGATATTTCCTGTTTTCCCATAGGGCCCAAGGCAAATGGGGATAGCGGTTGTACGCGCTTTCTACGGCTCTGATCGCTTTTAGATTTTGCATGCGGATAGGGCCAACAGAGGCGCAGGTATTGCCATGCGCACCCGCCCGCAACAATGTTTCGATACCGAGTTATCGGGGTGTGGAAGTCCGCCGCCCCGAAGCTTTACGCGCTTCCGTCTCGCGAACTACTATTTTCATCATGCCCACACGGGCATCCGTTTGTAGTACGGGAGGCCGTCTACAAATGGTGAAAATTTCAAAGCGTTCAGTCGGGAAATTAAAAAGTTATGAGCATTAGAAGATCTTCCCATTAGGCCCCATTAGGCCACAGTAGCCGAACCGGCCTAAAACTTGCGCGGGTCACTTTCACGGACGGGCTCAAAACTGGTGCCAGAAGTTAGCCCCCGACCAGTGCTTCATTGTGAGGCATTGCGTAAAATTTTCCGTCCCCCGAGTGCCGCGCAATAGCCCCTGAAAGGGCTTTTGGCACAATTTTCACGCCCTTATTTGAGCCACTTGTAGCCGAAGGAATTTTGCGCAAATGACTGAGAGGTGCTCCTGGGCACTGCTCATCACTTTGCAATAGGTTCCGGGGCTTTTCGCGAAGGTCGCGTTTTCTCAAACTTTGAGGGCATTAGTGGGTGGGGTGTGAAAACCTCCGAATGCATGGTTCTCAGCTCCTGCTGTGGGCAGCAAGCCAATTTTTTTTCCAAAATGTTGACCTATAAAAGAGCTTACTCGGGTGTGAAAATTATCATTGTGCGCGCGCGCCCCGGACCGCAATTATGATATTTCCTGTTTTCCCATAGGGCCCAAGGCAAATGGGGATAGCGGTTGTACGCGCTTTCTAAGGCTCTGATCGCTTTTAGATTTTGCACGCGGATAGGGCCAACAGAGGCGCAGGTATTGCCATGCGCACCCGCCCGCAACAATGTTTCGATACCGAGTTATCGGGGTGTGGAAGTCCGCAGCCCCGAAGCTTTACGCGCTTCCGTCTCGCGAACTACTATTTTCATCATGCCCACACGGGCATCCGTTTGTAGTAAGGGAGGCCGTCTACAAATGGTGAAAATTTCAAAGCGTTCAGTCGGGAAATTAAAAAGTTATGAGCATTAGAAGATCTTCCCATTAGGCCCCATTAGGCCACAGTAGCCGAACCGGCCTAAAACTTGCGCGGGTCACTTTCACGGACGGGCTCAAAACTGGTGCCAGAAGTTAGCCCCCGACCAGTGCTTCATTGTGAGGCATTGCGTAAAATTTTCCGTCCCCCGAGTGCCGCGCAATAGCCCCTGAAAGGGCTTTCGGCACAATTTTCACGCCCTTATTTGAGCCACTTGTAGCCGAAGGAATTTTGCGCAAATGACTGAGAGGTGCTCCTGGGCACTGCTCATCACTTTGCAATAGGTTCCGGGGCTTTTCGCGAAGGTCGCGTTTTCTCAAACTTTGAGGGCATTAGTGGGTGGGGTGTGAAAACCTCCGAATGCATGGTTCTCAGCTCCTGCTGTGGGCAGCAAGCCAATTTTTTTCCAAAATGTTGACCTATAAAAGAGCTTACTCGGGTGTGAAAATTATCATTGTGCGCGCGCGCCCCGGACCGCAATTATGATATTTCCTGTTTTCCCATAGGGCCCAAGGCAAATGGGGATAGCGGTTGTACGCGCTTTCTAAGGCTCTGATCGCTTTTAGATTTTGCACGCGGATAGGGCCAACAGAGGCGCAGGTATTGCCATGCGCACCCGCCCGCAACAATGTTTCGATACCGAGTTATCGGGGTGTGGAAGTCCGCCGCCCCGAAGCTTTACGCGCTTCCGTCTCGCGAACTACTATTTTCATCATGCCCACACGGGCATCCGTTTGTAGTACGGGAGGCCGTCTACAAATGGTGAAAATTTCAAAGCGTTCAGTCGGGAAATTAAAAAGTTATGAGCATTAGAAGATCTTCCCATTAGGCCCCATTAGGCCACAGTAGCCGAACCGGCCTAAAACTTGCGCGGGTCACTTTCACGGACGGGCTCGAAACTGGTGCCAGAAGTTAGCCCCCGACCAGTGCTTCATTGTGAGGCATTGCGTAAAATTTTCCGTCCCCCGAGTGCCGCGCAATAGCCCCTGAAAGGGCTTTCGGCACAATTTTCACGCCCTTATTTGAGCCACTTGTAGCCGAAGGAATTTTGCGCAAATGACTGAGAGGTGCTCCTGGGCACTGCTCATCACTTTGCAATAGGTTCCGGGGCTTTTCGCGAAGGTCGCGTTTTCTCAAACTTTGAGGGCATTAGTGGGTGGGGTGTGAAAACCTCCGAATGCATGGTTCTCAGCTCCTGCTGTGGGCAGCAAGCCAATTTTTTTTCCAAAATGTTGACCTATAAAAGAGCTTACTCGGGTGTGAAAATTATCATTGTGCGCGCGCGCCCCGGACCGCAATTATGATATTTCCTGTTTTCCCATAGGGCCCAAGGCAAATGGGGATAGCGGTTGTACGCGCTTTCTAAGGCTCTGATCGCTTTTAGATTTTGCACGCGGATAGGGCCAACAGAGGCGCAGGTATTGCCATGCGCACCCGCCCGCAACAATGTTTCGATACCGAGTTATCGGGGTGTGGAAGTCCGCCGCCCCGAAGCTTTACGCGCTTCCGTCTCGCGAACTACTATTTTCATCATGCCCACACGGGCATCCGTTTGTAGTACGGGAGGCCGTCTACAAATGGTGAAAATTTCAAAGCGTTCAGTCGGGAAATTAAAAAGTTATGAGCATTAGAAGATCTTCCCATTAGGCCCCATTAGGCCACAGTAGCCGAACCGGCCTAAAACTTGCGCGGGTCACTTTCACGGACGGGCTCGAAACTGGTGCCAGAAGTTAGCCCCCGACCAGTGCTTCATTGTGAGGCATTGCGTAAAATTTTCAGTTCCCCGAGTGCCGCGCAATAGCCCCTGAAAGGGCTTTCGGCACAATTTTCACGCCCTTATTTGAGCCACTTGTAGCCGAAGGAATTTTGCGCAAATGACTGAGAGGTGCTCCTGGGCACTGCTCATCACTTTGCAATAGGTTCCGGGGCTTTTCGCGAAGGTCGCGTTTTCTCAAACTTTGAGGGCATTAGTGGGTGGGGTGTGAAAACCTCCGAATGCATGGTTCTCAGCTCCTGCTGTGGGCAGCAAGCCAATTTTTTTTCCAAAATGTTGACCTATAAAAGAGCTTACTCGGGTGTGAAAATTATCATTGTGCGCGCGCGCCCCGGACCGCAATTATGATATTTCCTGTTTTCCCATAGGGCCCAAGGCAAATGGGGATAGCGGTTGTACGCGCTTTCTAAGGCTCTGATCGCTTTTAGATTTTGCACGCGGATAGGGCCAACAGAGGCGCAGGTATTGCCATGCGCACCCGCCCGCAACAATGTTTCGATACCGAGTTATCGGGGTGTGGAAGTCCGCCGCCCCGAAGCTTTACGCGCTTCCGTCTCGCGAACTACTATTTTCATCATGCCCACACGGGCATCCGTTTGTAGTACGGGAGGCCGTCTACAAATGGTGAAAATTTCAAAGCGTTCAGTCGGGAAATTAAAAAGTTATGAGCATTAGAAGATCTTCCCATTAGGCCCCATTAGGCCACAGTAGCCGAACCGGCCTAAAACTTGCGCGGGTCACTTTCACGGACGGGCTCGAAACTGGTGCCAGAAGTTAGCCCCCGACCAGTGCTTCATTGTGAGGCATTGCGTAAAATTTTCCGTCCCCCGAGTGCCGCGCAATAGCCCCTGAAAGGGCTTTCGGCACAATTTTCACGCCCTTATTTGAGCCACTTGTAGCCGAAGGAATTTTGCGCAAATGACTGAGAGGTGCTCCTGGGCACTGCTCATCACTTTGCAATAGGTTCCGGGGCTTTTCGCGAAGGTCGCGTTTTCTCAAACTTTGAGGGCATTAGTGGGTGGGGTGTGAAAACCTCCGAATGCATGGTTCTCAGCTCCTGCTGTGGGCAGCAAGCCAATTTTTTTTCCAAAATGTTGACCTATAAAAGAGCTTACTCGGGTGTGAAAATTATCATTGTGCGCGCGCGCCCCGGACCGCAATTATGATATTTCCTGTTTTCCCATAGGGCCCAAGGCAAATGGGGATAGCGGTTGTACGCGCTTTCTAAGGCTCTGATCGCTTTTAGATTTTGCACGCGGATAGGGCCAACAGAGGCGCAGGTATTGCCATGCGCACCCGCCCGCAACAATGTTTCGATACCGAGTTATCGGGGTGTGGAAGTCCGCCGCCCCGAAGCTTTACGCGCTTCCGTCTCGCGAACTACTATTTTCATCATGCCCACACGGGCATCCGTTTGTAGTACGGGAGGCCGTCTACAAATGGTGAAAATTTCAAAGCGTTCAGTCGGGAAATTAAAAAGTTATGAGCATTAGAAGATCTTCCCATTAGGCCCCATTAGGCCACAGTAGCCGAACCGGCCTAAAACTTGCGCGGGTCACTTTCACGGACGGGCTCGAAACTGGTGCCAGAAGTTAGCCCCCGACCAGTGCTTCATTGTGAGGCATTGCGTAAAATTTTCCGTCCCCCGAGTGCCGCGCAATAGCCCCTGAAAGGGCTTTCGGCACAATTTTCACGCCCTTATTTGAGCCACTTGTAGCCGAAGGAATTTTGCGCAAATGACTGAGAGGTGCTCCTGGGCACTGCTCATCACTTTGCAATAGGTTCCGGGGCTTTTCGCGAAGGTCGCGTTTTCTCAAACTTTGAGGGCATTAGTGGGTGGGGTGTGAAAACCTCCGAATGCATGGTTCTCAGCTCCTGCTGTGGGCAGCAAGCCAATTTTTTTTCCAAAATGTTGACCTATAAAAGAGCTTACTCGGGTGTGAAAATTATCATTGTGCGCGCGCGCCCCGGACCGCAATTATGATATTTCCTGTTTTCCCATAGGGCCCAAGGCAAATGGGGATAGCGGTTGTACGCGCTTTCTAAGGCTCTGATCGCTTTTAGATTTTGCACGCGGATAGGGCCAACAGAGGCGCAGGTATTGCCATGCGCACCCGCCCGCAACAATGTTTCGATACCGAGTTATCGGGGTGTGGAAGTCCGCCGCCCCGAAGCTTTACGCGCTTCCGTCTCGCGAACTACTATTTTCATCATGCCCACACGGGCATCCGTTTGTAGTACGGGAGGCCGTCTACAAATGGTGAAAATTTCAAAGCGTTCAGTCGGGAAATTAAAAAGTTATGAGCATTAGAAGATCTTCCCATTAGGCCCCATTAGGCCACAGTAGCCGAACCGGCCTAAAACTTGCGCGGGTCACTTTCACGGACGGGCTCGAAACTGGTGCCAGAAGTTAGCCCCCGACCAGTGCTTCATTGTGAGGCATTGCGTAAAATTTTCCGTCCCCCGAGTGCCGCGCAATAGCCCCTGAAAGGGCTTTCGGCACAATTTTCACGCCCTTATTTGAGCCACTTGTAGCCGAAGGAATTTTGCGCAAATGACTGAGAGGTGCTCCTGGGCACTGCTCATCACTTTGCAATAGGTTCCGGGGCTTTTCGCGAAGGTCGCGTTTTCTCAAACTTTGAGGGCATTAGTGGGTGGGGTGTGAAAACCTCCGAATGCATGGTTCTCAGCTCCTGCTGTGGGCAGCAAGCCAATTTTTTTTCCAAAATGTTGACCTATAAAAGAGCTTACTCGGGTGTGAAAATTATCATTGTGCGCGCGCGCCCCGGACCGCAATTATGATATTTCCTGTTTTCCCATAGGGCCCAAGGCAAATGGGGATAGCGGTTGTACGCGCTTTCTAAGGCTCTGATCGCTTTTAGATTTTGCACGCGGATAGGGCCAACAGAGGCGCAGGTATTGCCATGCGCACCCGCCCGCAACAATGTTTCGATACCGAGTTATCGGGGTGTGGAAGTCCGCCGCCCCGAAGCTTTACGCGCTTCCGTCTCGCGAACTACTATTTTCATCATGCCCACACGGGCATCCGTTTGTAGTACGGGAGGCCGTCTACAAATGGTGAAAATTTCAAAGCGTTCAGTCGGGAAATTAAAAAGTTATGAGCATTAGAAGATCTTCCCATTAGGCCCCATTAGGCCACAGTAGCCGAACCGGCCTAAAACTTGCGCGGGTCACTTTCACGGACGGGCTCGAAACTGGTGCCAGAAGTTAGCCCCCGACCAGTGCTTCATTGTGAGGCATTGCGTAAAATTTTCCGTCCCCCGAGTGCCGCGCAATAGCCCCTGAAAGGGCTTTCGGCACAATTTTCACGCCCTTATTTGAGCCACTTGTAGCCGAAGGAATTTTGCGCAAATGACTGAGAGGTGCTCCTGGGCACTGCTCATCACTTTGCAATAGGTTCCGGGGCTTTTCGCGAAGGTCGCGTTTTCTCAAACTTTGAGGGCATTAGTGGGTGGGGTGTGAAAACCTCCGAATGCATGGTTCTCAGCTCCTGCTGTGGGCAGCAAGCCAATTTTTTTTCCAAAATGTTGACCTATAAAAGAGCTTACTCGGGTGTGAAAATTATCATTGTGCGCGCGCGCCCCGGACCGCAATTATGATATTTCCTGTTTTCCCATAGGGCCCAAGGCAAATGGGGATAGCGGTTGTACGCGCTTTCTAAGGCTCTGATCGCTTTTAGATTTTGCACGCGGATAGGGCCAACAGAGGCGCAGGTATTGCCATGCGCACCCGCCCGCAACAATGTTTCGATACCGAGTTATCGGGGTGCGGAAGTCCGCCGCCCCGAAGCTTTACGCGCTTCTGTCTCGCGAACTACTATTTTCATCATGCCCACACGGGCATCCGTTTGTAGTACGGGAGGCCGTCTACAAATGGTGAAAATTTCAAAGCGTTCAGTCGGGAAATTAAAAAGTTATGAGCATTAGAAGATCTTCCCATTAGGCCCCATTAGGCCACAGTAGCCGAACCGGCCTAAAACTTGCGCGGGTCACTTTCACGGACGGGCTCGAAACTGGTGCCAGAAGTTAGCCCCCGACCAGTGCTTCATTGTGAGGCATTGCGTAAAATTTTCCGTCCCCCGAGTGCCGCGCAATAGCCCCTGAAAGGGCTTTCGGCACAATTTTCACGCCCTTATTTGAGCCACTTGTAGCCGAAGGAATTTTGCGCAAATGACTGAGAGGTGCTCCTGGGCACTGCTCATCACTTTGCAATAGGTTCCGGGGCTTTTCGCGAAGGTCGCGTTTTCTCAAACTTTGAGGGCATTAGTGGGTGGGGTGTGAAAACCTCCGAATGCATGGTTCTCAGCTCCTGCTGTGGGCAGCAAGCCAATTTTTTTTCCAAAATGTTGACCTATAAAAGAGCTTACTCGGGTGTGAAAATTATCATTGTGCGCGCGCGCCCCGGACCGCAATTATGATATTTCCTGTTTTCCCATAGGGCCAAAGGCAAATGGGGATAGCGGTTGTACGCGCTTTCTAAGGCTCTGATCGCTTTAGATTTTGCACGCGGATAGGGCCAACAGAGGCGCAGGTATTGCCATGCGCACCCGCCCGCAACAATGTTTCGATACCGAGTTATCGGGGTGTGGAAGTCCGCCGCCCCGAAGCTTTACGCGCTTCCGTCTCGCGAACTACTATTTTCATCATGCCCACACGGGCATCCGTTTGTAGTACGGGAGGCCGTCTACAAATGGTGAAAATTTCAAAGCGTTCAGTCGGGAAATTAAAAAGTTATGAGCATTAGAAGATCTTCCCATTAGGCCCCATTAGGCCACAGTAGCCGAACCGGCCTAAAACTTGTGCGGGTCACTTTCACGGACGGGCTCGAAACTGGTGCCAGAAGTTAGCCCCCGACCAGTGCTTCATTGTGAGGCATTGCGTAAAATTTTCCGTCCCCCGAGTGCCGCGCAATAGCCCCTGAAAGGGCTTTCGGCACAATTTTCACGCCCTTATTTGAGCCACTTGTAGCCGAAGGAATTTTGCGCAAATGACTGAGAGGTGCTCCTGGGCACTGCTCATCACTTTGCAATAGGTTCCGGGGCTTTTCGCGAAGGTCGCGTTTTCTCAAACTTTGAGGGCATTAGTGGGTGGGGTGTGAAAACCTCCGAATGCATGGTTCTCAGCTCCTGCTGTGGGCAGCAAGCCAATTTTTTTTCCAAAATGTTGACCTATAAAAGAGCTTACTCGGGTGTGAAAATTATCATTGTGCGCTCGCGCCCCGGACCGCAATTATGATATTTCCTGTTTTCCCATAGGGCCCAAGGCAAATGGGGATAGTGGTTGTACGCGCTTTCTAAGGCTCTGATCGCTTTTAGATTTTGCACGCGGATAGGGCCAACAGAGGCGCAGGTATTGCCATGCGCACCCGCCCGCAACAATGTTTCGATACCGAGTTATCGGGGTGTGGAAGTCCGCCGCCCCGAAGCTTTACGCGCTTCCGTCTCGCGAACTACTATTTTCATCATGCCCACACGGGCATCCGTTTGTAGTACGGGAGGCCGTCTACAAATGGTGAAAATTTCAAAGCGTTCAGTCGGGAAATTAAAAAGTTATGAGCATTAGAAGATCTTCCCATTAGGCCCCATTAGGCCACAGTAGCCGAACCGGCCTAAAACTTGCGCGGGTCACTTTCACGGACGGGCTCGAAACTGGTGCCAGAAGTTAGCCCCCGACCAGTGCTTCATTGTGAGGCATTGCGTAAAATTTTCCGTCCCCCGAGTGCCGCGCAATAGCCCCTGAAAGGGCTTTCGGCACAATTTTCACGCCCTTATTTGAGCCACTTGTAGCCGAAGGAATTTTGCGCAAATGACTGAGAGGTGCTCCTGGGCACTGCTCATCACTTTGCAATAGGTTCCGGGGCTTTTCGCGAAGGTCGCGTTTTCTCAAACTTTGAGGGCATTAGTGGGTGGGGTGTGAAAACCTCCGAATGCATGGTTCTCAGCTCCTGCTGTGGGCAGCAAGCCAATTTTTTTTCCAAAATGTTGACCTATAAAAGAGCTTACTCGGGTGTGAAAATTATCATTGTGCGCGCGCGCCCCGGACCGCAATTATGATATTTCCTGTTTTCCCATAGGGCCCAAGGCAAATGGGGATAGCGGTTGTACGCGCTTTCTAAGGCTCTGATCGCTTTTAGATTTTGCACGCGGATAGGGCCAACAGAGGCGCAGGTATTGCCATGCGCACCCGCCCGCAACAATGTTTCGATACCGAGTTATCGGGGTGTGGAAGTCAGCCGCCCCGAAGCTTTACGCGCTTCCGTCTCGCGAACTACTATTTTCATCATGCCCACACGGGCATCCGTTTGTAGTACGGGAGGCCGTCTACAAATGGTGAAAATTTCAAAGCGTTCAGTCGGGAAATTAAAAAGTTATGAGCATTAGAAGATCTTCCCATTAGGCCCCATTAGGCCACAGTAGCCGAACCGGCCTAAAACTTGCGCGGGTCACTTTCACGGACGGGCTCGAAACTGGTGCCAGAAGTTAGCCCCCGACCAGTGCTTCATTGTGAGGCATTGCGTAAAATTTTCCGTCCCCCGAGTGCCGCGCAATAGCCCCTGAAAGGGCTTTCGGCACAATTTTCACGCCCTTATTTGAGCCACTTGTAGCCGAAGGAATTTTGCGCAAATGACTGAGAGGTGCTCCTGGGCACTGCTCATCACTTTGCAATAGGTTCCGGGGCTTTTCGCGAAGGTCGCGTTTTCTCAAACTTTGAGGGCATTAGTGGGTGGGGTGTGAAAACCTCCGAATGCATGGTTCTCAGCTCCTGCTGTTGGCAGCAAGCCAATTTTTTTTCCAAAATGTTGACCTATAAAAGAGCTTACTCGGGTGTGAAAATTATCATTGTGCGCGCGCGCCCCGGACCGCAATTATGATATTTCCTGTTTTCCCATAGGGCCCAAGGCAAATGGGGATAGCGGTTGTACGCGCTTTCTAAGGCTCTGATCGCTTTTAGATTTTGCACGCGGATAGGGCCAACAGAGGCGCAGGTATTGCCATGCGCACCCGCCCGCAACAATGTTTCGATACCGAGTTATCGGGGTGTGGAAGTCCGCCGCCCCGAAGCTTTACGCGCTTCCGTCTCGCGAACTACTATTTTCATCATGCCCACACGGGCATCCGTTTGTAGTACGGGAGGCCGTCTACAAATGGTGAAAATTTCAAAGCGTTCAGTCGGGAAATTAAAAAGTTATGAGCATTAGAAGATCTTCCCATTAGGCCCCATTAGGCCACAGTAGCCGAACCGGCTTAAAACTTGCGCGGGTCACTTTCACGGACGGGCTCAAAACTGGTGCCAGAAGTTAGCCCCCGACCAGTGCTTCATTGTGAGGCATTGCGTAAAATTTTCCGTCCCCCGAGTGCCGCGCAATAGCCCCTGAAAGGGCTTTCGGCACAATTTTCACGCCCTTATTTGAGCCACTTGTAGCCGAAGGAATTTTGCGCAAATGACTGAGAGGTGCTCCTGGGCACTGCTCATCACTTTGCAATAGGTTCCGGGGCTTTTCGCGAAGGTCGCGTTTTCTCAAACTTTGAGGGCATTAGTGGGTGGGGTGTGAAAACCTCCGAATGCATGGTTCTCAGCTCCTGCTGTGGGCAGCAAGCCAATTTTTTTTCCAAAATGTTGACCTATAAAAGAGCTTACTCGGGTGTGAAAATTATCATTGTGCGCGCGCGCCCCGGACCGCAATTATGATATTTCCTGTTTTCCCATAGGGCCCAAGGCAAATGGGGATAGCGGTTGTACGCGCTTTCTAAGGCTCTGATCGCTTTTCGATTTTGCACGCGGATAGGGCCAACAGAGGCGCAGGTATTGCCATGCGCACCCGCCCGCAACAATGTTTCGATACCGAGTTATCGGGGTGTGGAAGTCCGCCGCCCCGAAGCTTTACGCGCTTCCGTCTCGCAAACTACTATTTTCATCATGCCCACACGGGCATCCGTTTGTAGTACGGGAGGCCGTCTACAAATGGTAAAAATTTCAAAGCGTTCAGTCGGGAAATTAAAAAGTTATGAGCATTAGAAGATCTTCCCATTAGGCCCCATTAGGCCACAGTAGCCGAACCGGCCTAAAACTTGCGCGGGTCACTTTCACGGACGGGCTCGAAACTGGTGCCAGAAGTTAGCCCCCGACCAGTGCTTCATTGTGAGGCATTGCGTAAAATTTTCCGTCCCCCGAGTGCCGCGCAATAGCCCCTGAAAGGGCTTTCGGCACAATTTTCACGCCCTTATTTGAGCCACTTGTAGCCGAAGGAATTTTGCGCAAATGACTGAGAGGTGCTCCTGGGCACTGCTCATCACTTTGCAATAGGTTCCGGGGCTTTTCGCGAAGGTCGCGTTTTCTCAAACTTTGAGGGCATTAGTGGGTGGGGTGTGAAAACCTCCGAATGCATGGTTCTCAGCTCCTGCTGTGGGCAGCAAGCCAATTTTTTTTCCAAAATGTTGACCTATAAAAGAGCTTACTCGGGTGTGAAAATTATCATTGTGCGCGCGCGCCCCGGACCGCAATTATGATATTTCCTGTTTTCCCATAGGGCCCAAGGCAAATGGGGATAGCGGTTGTACGCGCTTTCTAAGGCTCTGATCGCTTTTCGATTTTGCACGCGGATAGGGCCAACAGAGGCGCAGGTATTGCCATGCGCACCCGCCCGCAACAATGTTTCGATACCGAGTTATCGGGGTGTGGAAGTCCGCCGCCCCGAAGCTTTACGCGCTTCCGTCTCGCGAACTACTATTTTCATCATGCCCACACGGGCATCCGTTTGTAGTACGGGAGGCCGTCTACAAATGGTGAAAATTTCAAAGCGTTCAGTCGGGAAATTAAAAAGTTATGAGCATTAGAAGATCTTCCCATTAGGCCCCATTAGGCCACAGTAGCCGAACCGGCCTAAAACTTGCGCGGGTCACTTTCACGGACGGGCTCGAAACTGGTGCCAGAAGTTAGCCCCCGACCAGTGCTTCATTGTGAGGCATTGCGTAAAATTTTCCGTCCCCCGAGTGCCGCGCAATAGCCCCTGAAAGGGCTTTCGGCACAATTTTCACGCCCTTATTTGAGCCACTTGTAGCCGAAGGAATTTTGCGCAAATGACTGAGAGGTGCTCCTGGGCACTGCTCATCACTTTGCAATAGGTTCCGGGGCTTTTCGCGAAGGTCTCGTTTTCTCAAACTTTGAGGGCATTAGTGGGTGGGGTGTGAAAACCTCCGAATGCATGGTTCTCAGCTCCTGCTGTGGGCAGCAAGCCAATTTTTTTTCCAAAATGTTGACCTATAAAAGAGCTTACTCGGGTGTGAAAATTATCATTGTGCGCGCGCGCCCCGGACCGCAATTATGATATTTCCTGTTTTCCCATAGGGCCCAAGGCAAATGGGGATAGCGGTTGTACGCGCTTTCTAAGGCTCTGATCGCTTTTAGATTTTGCACGCGGATAGGGCCAACAGAGGCGCAGGTATTGCCATGCGCACCCGCCCGCAACAATGTTTCGATACCGAGTTATCGGGGTGTGGAAGTCCGCCGCCCCGAAGCTTTACGCGCTTCCGTCTCGCGAACTACTATTTTCATCATGCCCACACGGGCATCCGTTTGTAGTACGGGAGGCCGTCTACAAATGGTGAAAATTTCAAAGCGTTCAGTCGGGAAATTAAAAAGTTATGAGCATTAGAAGATCTTCCCATTAGGCCCCATTAGGCCACAGTAGCCGAACCGGCCTAAAACTTGCGCGGGTCACTTTCACGGACGGGCTCGAAACTGGTGCCAGAAGTTAGCCCCCGACCAGTGCTTCATTGTGAGGCATTGCGTAAAATTTTCCGTCCCCCGAGTGCCGCGCAATAGCCCCTGAAAGGGCTTTCGGCACAATTTTCACGCCCTTATTTGAGCCACTTGTAGCCGAAGGAATTTTGCGCAAATGACTGAGAGGTGCTCCTGGGCACTGCTCATCACTTTGCAATAGGTTCCGGGGCTTTTCGCGAAGGTCGCGTTTTCTCAAACTTTGAGGGCATTAGTGGGTGGGGTGTGAAAACCTCCGAATGCATGGTTCTCAGCTCCTGCTGTGGGCAGCAAGCCAATTTTTTTTCCAAAATGTTGACCTATAAAAGAGCTTACTCGGGTGTGAAAATTATCATTGTGCGCGCGCGCCCCGGACCGCAATTATGATATTTCCTGTTTTCCCATAGGGCCCAAGGCAAATGGGGATAGCGGTTGTACGCGCTTTCTAAGGCTCTGATCGCTTTTAGATTTTGCACGCGGATAGGGCCAACAGAGGCGCAGGTATTGCCATGCGCACCCGCCCGCAACAATGTTTCGATACCGAGTTATCGGGGTGTGGAAGTCCGCCGCCCCGAAGCTTTACGCGCTTCCGTCTCGCAAACTACTATTTTCATCATGCCCACACGGGCATCCGTTTGTAGTACGGGAGGCCGTCTACAAATGGTGAAAATTTCAAAGCGTTCAGTCGGGAAATTAAAAAGTTATGAGCATTAGAAGATCTTCCCATTAGGCCCCATTAGGCCACAGTAGCCGAACCGGCCTAAAACTTGCGCGGGTCACTTTCACGGACGGGCTCGAAACTGGTGCCAGAAGTTAGCCCCCGACCAGTGCTTCATTGTGAGGCATTGCGTAAAATTTTCCGTCCCCCGAGTGCCGCGCAATAGCCCCTGAAAGGGCTTTCGGCACAATTTTCACGCCCTTATTTGAGCCACTTGTAGCCGAAGGAATTTTGCGCAAATGACTGAGAGGTGCTCCTGGGCACTGCTCATCACTTTGCAATAGGTTCCGGGGCTTTTCGCGAAGGTCGCGTTTTCTCAAACTTTGAGGGCATTAGTGGGTGGGGTGTGAAAACCTCCGAATGCATGGTTCTCAGCTCCTGCTGTGGGCAGCAAGCCAATTGTTTTTCCAAAATGTTGACCTATAAAAGAGCTTACTCGGGTGTGAAAATTATCATTGTGCGCGCGCGCCCCGGACCGCAATTATGATATTTCCTGTTTTCCCATAGGGCCCAAGGCAAATGGGGATAGCGGTTGTACGCGCTTTCTAAGGCTCTGATCGCTTTTAGATTTTGCACGCGGATAGGGCCAACAGAGGCGCAGGTATTGCCATGCGCATCCGCCCGCAACAATGTTTCGATACCGAGTTATCGGGGTGTGGAAGTCCGCCGCCCCGAAGCTTTACGCGCTTCCGTCTCGCGAACTACTATTTTCATCATGCCCACACGGGCATCCGTTTGTAGTACGGGAGGCCGTCTACAAATGGTGAAAATTTCAACGCGTTCAGTCGGGAAATTAAAAAGTTATGAGCATTAGAAGATCTTCCCATTAGGCCCCATTAGGCCACAGTAGCCGAACCGGCCTAAAACTTGCGCGGGTCACTTTCACGGACGGGCTCGAAACTGGTGCCAGAAGTTAGCCCCCGACCAGTGCTTCATTGTGAGGCATTGCGTAAAATTTTCCGTCCCCCGAGTGCCGCGCAATAGCCCCTGAAAGGGCTTTCGGCACAATTTTCACGCCCTTATTTGAGCCACTTGTAGCCGAAGGAATTTTGCGCAAATGACTGAGAGGTGCTCCTGGGCACTGCTCATCACTTTGCAATAGGTTCCGGGGCTTTTCGCGAAGGTCGCGTTTTCTCAAACTTTGAGGGCATTAGTGGGTGGGGTGTGAAAACCTCCGAATGCATGGTTCTCAGCTCCTGCTGTGGGCAGCAAGCCAATTTTTTTTCCAAAATGTTGACCTATAAAAGAGCTTACTCGGGTGTGAAAATTATCATTGTGCGCGCGCGCCCCGGACCGCAATTATGATATTTCCTGTTTTCCCATAGGGCCCAAGGCAAATGGGGATAGCGGTTGTACGCGCTTTCTAAGGCTCTGATCGCTTTTAGATTTTGCACGCGGATAGGGCCAACAGAGGCGCAGGTATTGCCATGCGCACCCGCCCGCAACAATGTTTCGATACCGAGTTATCGGGGTGTGGAAGTCCGCCGCCCCGAAGCTTTACGCGCTTCCGTCTCGCGAACTACTATTTTCATCATGCCCACACGGGCATCCGTTTGTAGTACGGGAGGCCGTCTACAAATGGTGAAAATTTCAAAGCGTTCAGTCGGGAAATTAAAAAGTTATGAGCATTAGAAGATCTTCCCATTAGGCCCCATTAGGCCACAGTAGCCGAACCGGCCTAAAACTTGCGCGGGTCACTTTCACGGACGGGCTCGAAACTGGTGCCAGAAGTTAGCCCCCGACCAGTGCTTCATTGTGAGGCATTGCGTAAAATTTTCCGTCCCCCGAGTGCCGCGCAATAGCCCCTGAAAGGGCTTTCGGCACAATTTTCACGCCCTTATTTGAGCCACTTGTAGCCGAAGGAATTTTGCGCAAATGACTGAGAGGTGCTCCTGGGCACTGCTCATCACTTTGCAATAGGTTCCGGGGCTTTTCGCGAAGGTCGCGTTTTCTCAAACTTTGAGGGCATTAGTGGGTGGGGTGTGAAAACCTCCGAATGCATGGTTCTCAGCTCCTGCTGTGGGCAGCAAGCCAATTTTTTTTCCAAAATGTTGACCTATAAAAGAGCTTACTCGGGTGTGAAAATTATCATTATGCGCGCGCGCCCCGGACCGCAATTATGATATTTCCTGTTTTCCCATAGGGCCCAAGGCAAATGGGGATAGCGGTTGTACGCGCTTTCTAAGGCTCTGATCGCTTTTAGATTTTGCACGCGGATAGGGCCAACAGAGGCGCAGGTATTGCCATGCGCACCCGCCCGCAACAATGTTTCGATACCGAGTTATCGGGGTGTGGAAGTCCGCCGCCCCGAAGCTTTACGCGCTTCCGTCTCGCGAACTACTATTTTCATCATGCCCACACGGGCATCCGTTTGTAGTACGGGAGGCCGTCTACAAATGGTGAAAATTTCAAAGCGTTCAGTCGGGAAATTAAAAAGTTATGAGCATTAGAAGATCTTCCCATTAGGCCCCATTAGGCCACAGTAGCCGAACCGGCCTAAAACTTGCGCGGGTCACTTTCACGGACGGGCTCGAAACTGGTGCCAGAAGTTAGCCCCCGACCAGTGCTTCATTGTGAGGCATTGCGTAAAATTTTCCGTCCCCCGAGTGCCGCGCAATAGCCCCTGAAAGGGCTTTCGGCACAATTTTCACGCCCTTATTTGAGCCACTTGTAGCCGAAGGAATTTTGCGCAAATGACTGAGAGGTGCTCCTGGGCACTGCTCATCACTTTGCAATAGGTTCCGGGGCTTTTCGCGAAGGTCGCGTTTTCTCAAACTTTGAGGGCATTAGTGGGTGGGGTGTGAAAACCTCCGAATGCATGGTTCTCAGCTCCTGCTGTGGGCAGCAAGCCAATTTTTTTTCCAAAATGTTGACCTATAAAAGAGCTTACTCGGGTGTGAAAATTATCATTGTGCGCGCGCGCCCCGGACCGCAATTATGATATTTCCTGTTTTCCCATAGGGCCCAAGGCAAATGGGGATAGCGGTTGTACGCGCTTTCTAAGGCTCTGATCGCTTTTAGATTTTGCACGCGGATAGGGCCAACAGAGGCGCAGGTATTGCCATGCGCACCCGCCCGCAACAATGTTTCGATACCGAGTTATCGGGGTGTGGAAGTCCGCCACCCCGAAGCTTTACGCGCTTCCGTCTCGCGAACTACTATTTTCATCATGCCCACACGGGCATCCGTTTGTAGTACGGGAGGCCGTCTACAAATGGTGAAAATTTCAAAGCGTTCAGTCGGGAAATTAAAAAGTTATGAGCATTAGAAGATCTTCCCATTAGGCCCCATTAGGCCACAGTAGCCGAACCGGCCTAAAACTTGCGCGGGTCACTTTCACGGACGGGCTCGAAACTGGTGCCAGAAGTTAGCCCCCGACCAGTGCTTCATTGTGAGGCATTGCGTAAAATTTTCCGTCCCCCGAGTGCCGCGCAATAGCCCCTGAAAGGGCTTTCGGCACAATTTTCACGCCCTTATTTGAGCCACTTGTAGCCGAAGGAATTTTGCGCAAATGACTGAGAGGTGCTCCTGGGCACTGCTCATCACTTTGCAATAGGTTCCGGGGCTTTTCGCGAAGGTCGCGTTTTCTCAAACTTTGAGGGCATTAGTGGGTGGGGTGTGAAAACCTCCGAATGCATGGTTCTCAGCTCCTGCTGTGGGCAGCAAGCCAATTTTTTTTCCAAAATGTTGACCTATAAAAGAGCTTACTCGGGTGTGAAAATTATCATTGTGCGCGCGCGCCCCGGACCGCAATTATGATATTTCCTGTTTTCCCATAGGGCCCAAGGCAAATGGGGATAGCGGTTGTACGCGCTTTCTAAGGCTCTGATCGCTTTTAGATTTTGCACGCGGATAGGGCCAACAGAGGCGCAGGTATTGCCATGCGCACCCGCCCGCAACAATGTTTCGATACCGAGTTATCGGGGTGTGGAAGTCCGCCGCCCCGAAGCTTTACGCGCTTCCGTCTCGCGAACTACTATTTTCATCATGCCCACACGGGCATCTGTTTGTAGTACGGGAGGCCGTCTACAAATGGTGAAAATTTCAAAGCGTTCAGTCGGGAAATTAAAAAGTTATGAGCATTAGAAGATCTTCCCATTAGGCCCCATTAGGCCACAGTAGCCGAACCGGCCTAAAACTTGCGCGGGTCACTTTCACGGACGGGCTCGAAACTGGTGCCAGAAGTTAGCCCCCGACCAGTGCTTCATTGTGAGGCATTGCGTAAAATTTTCCGTCCCCCGAGTGCCGCGCAATAGCCCCTGAAAGGGCTTTCGGCACAATTTTCACGCCCTTATTTGAGCCACTTGTAGCCGAAGGAATTTTGCGCAAATGACTGAGAGGTGCTCCTGGGCACTGCTTATCACTTTGCAATAGGTTCCGGGGCTTTTCGCGAAGGTCGCGTTTTCTCAAACTTTGAGGGCATTAGTGGGTGGGGTGTGAAAACCTCCGAATGCATGGTTCTCAGCTCCTGCTGTGGGCAGCAAGCCAATTTTTTTTCCAAAATGTTGACCTATAAAAGAGCTTACTCGGGTGTGAAAATTATCATTGTGCGCGCGCGCCCCGGACCGCAATTATGATATTTCCTGTTTTCCCATAGGGCCCAAGGCAAATGGGGATAGCGGTTGTACGCGCTTTCTAAGGCTCTGATCGCTTTTAGATTTTGCACGCGGATAGGGCCAACAGAGGCGCAGGTATTGCCATGCGCACCCGCCCGCAACAATGTTTCGATACCGAGTTATCGGGGTGTGGAAGTCCGCCGCCCCGAAGCTTTACGCGCTTCCGTCTCGCGAACTACTATTTTCATCATGCCCACACGGGCATCCGTTTGTAGTACGGGAGGCCGTCTACAAATGGTGAAAATTTCAAAGCGTTCAGTCGGGAAATTAAAAAGTTATGAGCATTAGAAGATCTTCCCATTAGGCCCCATTAGGCCACAGTAGCCGAACCGGCCTAAAACTTGCGCGGGTCACTTTCACGGACGGGCTCGAAACTGGTGCCAGAAGTTAGCCCCCGACCAGTGCTTCATTGTGAGGCATTGCGTAAAATTTTCCGTCCCCCGAGTGCCGCGCAATAGCCCCTGAAAGGGCTTTCGGCACAATTTTCACGCCCTTATTTGAGCCACTTGTAGCCGAAGGAATTTTGCGCAAATGACTGAGAGGTGCTCCTGGGCACTGCTCATCACTTTGCAATAGGTTCCGGGGCTTTTCGCGAAGGTCGCGTTTTCTCAAACTTTGAGGGCATTAGTGGGTGGGGTGTGAAAACCTCCGAATGCATGGTTCTCAGCTCCTGCTGTGGGCAGCAAGCCAATTTTTTTTCCAAAATGTTGACCTATAAAAGAGCTTACTCGGGTGTGAAAATTATCATTGTGCGCGCGTGCCCCGGACCGCAATTATGATATTTCCTGTTTTCCCATAGGGCCCAAGGCAAATGGGGATAGCGGTTGTACGCGCTTTCTAAGGCTCTGATCGCTTTTAGATTTTGCACGCGGATAGGGCCAACAGAGGCGCAGGTATTGCCATGCGCACCCGCCCGCAACAATGTTTCGATACCGAGTTATCGGGGTGTGGAAGTCCGCCGCCCCGAAGTTTTACGCGCTTCCGTCTCGCGAACTACTATTTTCATCATGCCCACACGGGCATCCGTTTGTAGTACGGGAGGCCGTCTACAAATGGTGAAAATTTCAAAGCGTTCAGTCGGGAAATTAAAAAGTTATGAGCATTAGAAGATCTTCCCATTAGGCCCCATTAGGCCACAGTAGCCGAACCGGCCTAAAACTTGCGCGGGTCACTTTCAAGGACGGGCTCGAAACTGGTGCCAGAAGTTAGCCCCCGACCAGTGCTTCATTGTGAGGCATTGCGTAAAATTTTCCGTCCCCCGAGTGCCGCGCAATAGCCCCTGAAAGGGCTTTCGGCACAATTTTCACGCCCTTATTTGAGCCACTTGTAGCCGAAGGAATTTTGCGCAAATGACTGAGAGGTGCTCCTGGGCACTGCTCATCACTTTGCAATAGGTTCCGGGGCTTTTCGCGAAGGTCGCGTTTTCTCAAACTTTGAGGGCATTAGTGGGTGGGGTGTGAAAACCTCCGAATGCATGGTTCTCAGCTCCTGCTGTGGGCAGCAAGCCAATTTTTTTTCCAAAATGTTGACCTATAAAAGAGCTTACTCGGGTGTGAAAATTATCATTGTGCGCGCGCGCCCCGGACCGCAATTATGATATTTCCTGTTTTCCCATAGGGCCCAAGGCAAATGGGGATAGCGGTTGTACGCGCTTTCTAAGGCTCTGATCGCTTTTAGATTTTGCACGCGGATAGGGCCAACAGAGGCGCAGGTATTGCCATGCGCACCTGCCCGCAACAATGTTTCGATACCGAGTTATCGGGGTGTGGAAGTCCGCCGCCCCGAAGCTTTACGCGCTTCCGTCTCGCGAACTACTATTTTCATCATGCCCACACGGGCATCCGTTTGTAGTACGGGAGGCCGTCTACAAATGGTGAAAATTTCAAAGCGTTCAGTCGGGAAATTAAAAAGTTATGAGCATTAGAAGATCTTCCCATTAGGCCCCATTAGGCCACAGTAGCCGAACCGGCCTAAAACTTGCGCGGGTCACTTTCACGGACGGGCTCGAAACTGGTGCCAGAAGTTAGCCCCCGACCAGTGCTTCATTGTGAGGCATTGCGTAAAATTTTCCGTCCCCCGAGTGCCGCGCAATAGCCCCTGAAAGGGCTTTCGGCACAATTTTCACGCCCTTATTTGAGCCACTTGTAGCCGAAGGAATTTTGCGCAAATGACTGAGAGGTGCTCCTGGGCACTGCTTATCACTTTGCAATAGGTTCCGGGGCTTTTCGCGAAGGTCGCGTTTTCTCAAACTTTGAGGGCATTAGTGGGTGGGGTGTGAAAACCTCCGAATGCATGGTTCTCAGCTCCTGCTGTGGGCAGCAAGCCAATTTTTTTTCCAAAATGTTGACCTATAAAAGAGCTTACTCGGGTGTGAAAATTATCATTGTGCGCGCGCGCCCCGGACCGCAATTATGATATTTCCTGTTTTCCCATAGGGCCCAAGGCAAATGGGGATAGCGGTTGTACGCGCTTTCTAAGGCTCTTATCGCTTTTAGATTTTGCACGCGGATAGGGCCAACAGAGGCGCAGGTATTGCCATGCGCACCCGCCCGCAACAATGTTTCGATACCGAGTTATCGGGGTGTGGAAGTCCGACGCCCCGAAGCTTTACGCGCTTCCGTCTCGCGAACTACTATTTTCATCATGCCCACACGGGCATCCGTTTGTAGTACGGGAGGCCGTCTACAAATGGTGAAAATTTCAAAGCGTTCAGTCGGGAAATTAAAAAGTTATGAGCATTAGAAGATCTTCCCATTAGGCCCCATTAGGCCACAGTAGCCGAACCGGCCTAAAACTTGCGCGGGTCACTTTCACGGACGGGCTCGAAACTGGTGCCAGAAGTTAGCCCCCGACCAGTGCTTCATTGTGAGGCATTGCGTAAAATTTTCCGTCCCCCGAGTGCCGCGCAATAGCCCCTGAAAGGGCTTTCGGCACAATTTTCACGCCCTTATTTGAGCCACTTGTAGCCGAAGGAATTTTGCGCAAATGACTGAGAGGTGCTCCTGGGCACTGCTCATCACTTTGCAATAGGTTCCGGGGCTTTTCGCGAAGGTCGCGTTTTCTCAAACTTTGAGGGCATTAGTGGGTGGGGTGTGAAAACCTCCGAATGCATGGTTCTCAGCTCCTGCTGTGGGCAGCAAGCCAATTTTTTTTCCAAAATGTTGACCTATAAAAGAGCTTACTCGGGTGTGAAAATTATCATTGTGCGCGCGCGCCCCGGACCGCAATTATGATATTTCCTGTTTTCCCATAGGGCCCAAGGCAAATGGGGATAGCGGTTGTACGCGCTTTCTAAGGCTCTGATCGCTTTTAGATTTTGCACGCGGATAGGGCCAACAGAGGCGCAGGTATTGCCATGCGCACCCGCCCGCAACAATGTTTCGATACCGAGTTATCGGGGTGTGGAAGTCCGCCGCCCCGAAGTTTTACGCGCTTCCGTCTCGCGAACTACTATTTTCATCATGCCCACACGGGCATCCGTTTGTAGTACGGGAGGCCGTCTACAAATGGTGAAAATTTCAAAGCGTTCAGTCGGGAAATTAAAAAGTTATGAGCATTAGAAGATCTTCCCATTAGGCCCCATTAGGCCACAGTAGCCGAACCGGCCTAAAACTTGCGCGGGTCACTTTCAAGGACGGGCTCGAAACTGGTGCCAGAAGTTAGCCCCCGACCAGTGCTTCATTGTGAGGCATTGCGTAAAATTTTCCGTCCCCCGAGTGCCGCGCAATAGCCCCTGAAAGGGCTTTCGGCACAATTTTCACGCCCTTATTTGAGCCACTTGTAGCCGAAGGAATTTTGCGCAAATGACTGAGAGGTGCTCCTGGGCACTGCTCATCACTTTGCAATAGGTTCCGGGGCTTTTCGCGAAGGTCGCGTTTTCTCAAACTTTGAGGGCATTAGTGGGTGGGGTGTGAAAACCTCCGAATGCATGGTTCTCAGCTCCTGCTGTGGGCAGCAAGCCAATTTTTTTTCCAAAATGTTGACCTATAAAAGAGCTTACTCGGGTGTGAAAATTATCATTGTGCGCGCGCGCCCCGGACCGCAATTATGATATTTCCTGTTTTCCCATAGGGCCCAAGGCAAATGGGGATAGCGGTTGTACGCGCTTTCTAAGGCTCTGATCGCTTTTAGATTTTGCACGCATATAGGGCCAACAGAGGCGCAGGTATTGCCATGCGCACCCGCCCGCAACAATGTTTCGATACCGAGTTATCGGGGTGTGGAAGTCCGCCGCCCCGAAGCTTTACGCGCTTCCGTCTCGCGAACTACTATTTTCATCATGCCCACACGGGCATCCGTTTGTAGTACGGGAGGCCGTCTACAAATGGTGAAAATTTCAAAGCGTTCAGTCGGGAAATTAAAAAGTTATGAGCATTAGAAGATCTTTCCATTAGGCCCCATTAGGCCACAGTAGCCGAACCGGCCTAAAACTTGCGCGGGTCACTTTCACGGACGGGCTCGAAACTGGTGCCAGAAGTTAGCCCCCGACCAGTGCTTCATTGTGAGGCATTGCGTAAAATTTTCCGTCCCCCGAGTGCCGCGCAATAGCCCCTGAAAGGGCTTTCGGCACAATTTTCACGCCCTTATTTGAGCCACTTGTAGCCGAAGGAATTTTGCGCAAATGACTGAGAGGTGCTCCTGGGCACTGCTCATCACTTTGCAATAGGTTCCGGGGCTTTTCGCGAAGGTCGCGTTTTCTCAAACTTTGAGGGCATTAGTGGGTGGGGTGTGAAAACCTCCGAATGCATGGTTCTCAGCTCCTGCTGTGGGCAGCAAGCCAATTTTTTTTCCAAAATGTTGACCTATAAAAGAGCTTACTCGGGTGTGAAAATTATCATTGTGCGCGCGCGCCCCGGACCGCAATTATGATATTTCCTGTTTTCCCATAGGGCCCAAGGCAAATGGGGATAGCGGTTGTACGCGCTTTCTAAGGCTCTGATCGCTTTTAGATTTTGCACGCGGATAGGGCCAACAGAGGCGCAGGTATTGCCATGCGCACCCGCCCGCAACAATGTTTCGATACCGAGTTATCGGGGTGTGGAAGTCCGCCGCCCCGAAGCTTTACGCGCTTCCGTCTCGCGAACTACTATTTTCATCATGCCCACACGGGCATCCGTTTGTAGTACGGGAGGCCGTCTACAAATGGTGAAAATTTCAAAGCGTTCAGTCGGGAAATTAAAAAGTTATGAGCATTAGAAGATCTTCCCATTAGGCCCCATTAGGCCACAGTAGCCGAACCGGCCTAAAACTTGCGCGGGTCACTTTCACGGACGGGCTCGAAACTGGTGCCAGAAGTTAGCCCCCGACCAGTGCTTCATTGTGAGGCATTGCGTAAAATTTTCCGTCCCCCGAGTGCCGCGCAATAGCCCCTGAAAGGGCTTTCGGCACAATTTTCACGCCCTTATTTGAGCCACTTGTAGCCGAAGGAATTTTGCGCAAATGACTGAGAGGTGCTCCTGGGCACTGCTCATCACTTTGCAATAGGTTCCGGGGCTTTTCGCGAAGGTCGCGTTTTCTCAAACTTTGAGGACATTAGTGGGTGGGGTGTGAAAACCTCCGAATGCATGGTTCTCAGCTCCTGCTGTGGGCAGCAAGCCAATTTTTTTTCCAAAATGTTGACCTATAAAAGAGCTTACTCGGGTGTGAAAATTATCATTGTGCGCGCGCGCCCCGGACCGCAATTATGATATTTCCTGTTTTCCCATAGGGCCCAAGGCAAATGGGGATAGCGGTTGTACGCGCTTTCTAAGGCTCTGATCGCTTTTAGATTTTGCACGCGGATAGGGCCAACAGAGGCGCAGGTATTGCCATGCGCACCCGCCCGCAACAATGTTTCGATACCGAGTTATCGGGGTGTGGAAGTCCGCCGCCCAAAAGCTTTACGCGCTTCCGTCTCGCGAACTACTATTTTCATCATGCCCACACGGGCATCCGTTTGTAGTACGGGAGGCCGTCTACAAATGGTGAAAATTTCAAAGCGTTCAGTCGGGAAATTAAAAAGTTATGAGCATTAGAAGATCTTCCCATTAGGCCCCATTAGGCCACAGTAGCCGAACCGGCCTAAAACTTGCGCGGGTCACTTTCACGGACGGGCTCGAAACTGGTGCCAGAAGTTAGCCCCCGACCAGTGCTTCATTGTGAGGCATTGCGTAAAATTTTCCGTCCCCCGAGTGCCGCGCAATAGCCCCTGAAAGGGCTTTCGGCACAATTTTCACGCCCTTATTTGAGCCACTTGTAGCCGAAGGAATTTTGCGCAAATGACTGAGAGGTGCTCCTGGGCACTGCTCATCACTTTGCAATAGGTTCCGGGGCTTTTCGCGAAGGTCGCGTTTTCTCAAACTTTGAGGGCATTAGTGGGTGGGGTGTGAAAACCTCCGAATGCATGGTTCTCAGCTCCTGCTGTGGGCAGCAAGCCAATTTTTTTTCCAAAATGTTGACCTATAAAAGAGCTTACTCGGGTGTGAAAATTATCATTGTGCGCGCGCGCCCCGGACCGCAATTATGATATTTCCTGTTTTCCCATAGGGCCCAAGGCAAATGGGGATAGCGGTTGTACGCGCTTTCTAAGGCTCTGATCGCTTTTAGATTTTGCACGCGGATAGGGCCAACAGAGGCGCAGGTATTGCCATGCGCACCCGCCCGCAACAATGTTTCGATACCGAGTTATCGGGGTGTGGAAGTCCGCCGCCCCGAAGCTTTACGCGCTTCCGTCTCGCAAACTACTATTTTCATCATGCCCACACGGGCATCCGTTTGTAGTACGGGAGGCCGTCTACAAATGGTGAAAATTTCAAAGCGTTCAGTCGGGAAATTAAAAAGTTATGAGCATTAGAAGATCTTCCCATTAGGCCCCATTAGGCCACAGTAGCCGAACCGGCCTAAAACTTGCGCGGGTCACTTTCACGGACGGGCTCGAAACTGGTGCCAGAAGTTAGCCCCCGACCAGTGCTTCATTGTGAGGCATTGCGTAAAATTTTCCGTCCCCCGAGTGCCGCGCAATAGCCCCTGAAAGGGCTTTCGGCACAATTTTCACGCCCTTATTTGAGCCACTTGTAGCCGAAGGAATTTTGCGCAAATGACTGAGAGGTGCTCCTGGGCACTGCTCATCACTTTGCAATAGGTTCCGGGGCTTTTCGCGAAGGTCGCGTTTTCTCAAACTTTGAGGGCATTAGTGGGTGGGGTGTGAAAACCTCCGAATGCATGGTTCTCAGCTCCTGCTGTGGGCAGCAAGCCAATTTTTTTTCCAAAATGTTGACCTATAAAAGAGCTTACTCGGGTGTGAAAATTATCATTGTGCGCGCGCGCCCCGGACCGCAATTATGATATTTCCTGTTTTCCCATAGGGCCCAAGGCAAATGGGGATAGCGGTTGTACGCGCTTTCTAAGGCTCTGATCGCTTTTAGATTTTGCACGCGGATAGGGCCAACAGAGGCGCAGGTATTGCCATGCGCACCCGCCCGCAACAATGTTTCGATACCGAGTTATCGGGGTGTGGAAGTCCGCCGCCCCGAAGCTTTACGCGCTTCCGTCTCGCGAACTACTATTTTCATCATGCCCACACGGGCATCCGTTTGTAGTACGGGAGGCCGTCTACAAATGGTGAAAATTTCAAAGCGTTCAGTCGGGAAATTAAAAAGTTATGAGCATTAGAAGATCTTCCCATTAGGCCCCATTAGGCCACAGTAGCCGAACCGGCCTAAAACTTGCGCGGGTCACTTTCACGGACGGGCTCGAAACTGGTGCCAGAAGTTAGCCCCCGACCAGTGCTTCATTGTGAGGCATTGCGTAAAATTTTCCGTCCCCCGAGTGCCGCGCAATAGCCCCTGAAAGGGCTTTCAGCACAATTTTCACGCCCTTATTTGAGCCACTTGTAGCCGAAGGAATTTTGCGCAAATGACTGAGAGGTGCTCCTGGGCACTGCTCATCACTTTGCAATAGGTTCCGGGGCTTTTCGCGAAGGTCGCGTTTTCTCAAACTTTGAGGGCATTAGTGGGTGGGGTGTGAAAACCTCCGAATGCATGGTTCTCAGCTCCTGCTGTGGGCAGCAAGCCAATTTTTTTTCCAAAATGTTGACCTATAAAAGAGCTTACTCGGGTGTGAAAATTATCATTGTGCGCGCGCGCCCCGGACCGCAATTATGATATTTCCTGTTTTCCCATAGGGCCCAAGGCAAATGGGGATAGCGGTTGTACGCGCTTTCTAAGGCTCTGATCGCTTTTAGATTTTGCACGCGGATAGGGCCAACAGAGGCGCAGGTATTGCCATGCGCACCCGCCCGCAACAATGTTTCGATACCGAGTTATCGGGGTGTGGAAGTCCGCCGCCCCGAAGCTTTACGCGCTTCCGTCTCGCGAACTACTATTTTCATCATGCCCACACGGGCATCCGTTTGTAGTACGGGAGGCCGTCTACAAATGGTGAAAATTTCAAAGCGTTCAGTCGGGAAATTAAAAAGTTATGAGCATTAGAAGATCTTCCCATTAGGCCCCATTAGGCCACAGTAGCCGAACCGGCCTAAAACTTGCGCGGGTCACTTTCACGGACGGGCTCGAAACTGGTGCCAGAAGTTAGCCCCCGACCAGTGCTTCATTGTGAGGCATTGCGTAAAATTTTCCGTCCCCCGAGTGCCGCGCAATAGCCCCTGAAAGGGCTTTCGGCACAATTTTCACGCCCTTATTTGAGCCACTTGTAGCCGAAGGAATTTTGCGCAAATGACTGAGAGGTGCTCCTGGGCACTGCTCATCACTTTGCAATAGGTTCCGGGGCTTTTCGCGAAGGTCGCGTTTTCTCAAACTTTGAGGGCATTAGTGGGTGGGGTGTGAAAACCTCCGAATGCATGGTTCTCAGCTCCTGCTGTGGGCAGCAAGCCAATTTTTTTTCCAAAATGTTGACCTATAAAAAAGCTTACTCGGGTGTGAAAATTATCATTGTGCGCGCGCGCCCCGGACCGCAATTATGATATTTCCTGTTTTCCCATAGGGCCCAAGGCAAATGGGGATAGCGGTTGTACGCGCTTTCTAAGGCTCTGATCGCTTTTAGATTTTGCACGCGGATAGGGCCAACAGAGGCGCAGGTATTGCCATGCGCACCCGCCCGCAACAATGTTTCGATACCGAGTTATCGGGGTGTGGAAGTCCGCCACCCCGAAGCTTTAAGCGCTTCCGTCTCGCGAACTACTATTTTCATCATGCCCACACGGGCATCCGTTTGTAGTACGGGAGGCCGTCTACAAATGGTGAAAATTTCAAAGCGTTCAGTCGGGAAATTAAAAAGTTATGAGCATTAGAAGATCTTCCCATTAGGCCCCATTAGGCCACAGTAGCGGAACCGGCCTAAAACTTGCGCGGGTCACTTTCACGGACGGGCTCGAAACTGGTGCCAGAAGTTAGCCCCCAACCAGTGCTTCATTGTGAGGCATTGCGTAAAATTTTCCGTCCCCCGAGTGCCGCGCAATAGCCCCTGAAAGGGCTTTCGGCACAATTTTCACGCCCTTATTTGAGCCACTTGTAGCCGAAGGAATTTTGCGCAAATGACTGAGAGGTGCTCCTGGGCACTGCTCATCACTTTGCAATAGGTTCCGGGGCTTTTCGCGAAGGTCGCGTTTTCTCAAACTTTGAGGGCATTAGTGGGTGGGGTGTGAAAACCTCCGAATGCATGGTTCTCAGCTCCTGCTGTGGGCAGCAAGCCAATTTTTTTTCCAAAATGTTGACCTATAAAAGAGCTTACTCGGGTGTGAAAATTATCATTGTGCGCGCGCGCCCCGGACCGCAATTATGATATTTCCTGTTTTCCCATAGGGCCCAAGGCAAATGGGGATAGCGGTTGTACGCGCTTTCTAAGGCTCTGATCGCTTTTAGATTTTGCACGCGGATAGGGCCAACAGAGGCGCAGGTATTGCCATGCGCACCCGCCCGCAACAATGTTTCGATACCGAGTTATCGGGGTGTGGAAGTCCGCCGCCCCGAAGCTTTACGCGCTTCCGTCTCGCGAACTACTATTTTCATCATGCCCACACGGGCATCCGTTTGTAGTACGGGAGGCCGTCTACAAATGGTGAAAATTTCAAAGCGTTCAGTCGGGAAATTAAAAAGTTATGAGCATTAGAAGATCTTCCCATTAGGCCCCATTAGGCCACAGTAGCCGAACCGGCCTAAAACTTGCGCGGGTCACTTTCACGGACGGGCTCGAAACTGGTGCCAGAAGTTAGCCCCCGACCAGTGCTTCATTGTGAGGCATTGCGTAAAATTTTCCGTCCCCCGAGTGCCGCGCAATAGCCCCTGAAAGGGCTTTCGGCACAATTTTCACGCCCTTATTTGAGCCACTTGTAGCCGAAGGAATTTTGCGCAAATGACTGAGAGGTGCTCCTGGGCACTGCTCATCACTTTGCAATAGGTTCCGGGGCTTTTCGCGAAGGTCGCGTTTTCTCAAACTTTGAGGGCATTAGTGGGTGGGGTGTGAAAACCTCCGAATGCATGGTTCTCAGCTCCTGCTGTGGGCAGCAAGCCAATTTTTTTTCCAAAATGTTGACCTATAAAAGAGCTTACTCGGGTGTGAAAATTATCATTGTGCGCGCGCCCCCCGGACCGCAATTATGATATTTCCTGTTTTCCCATAGGGCCCAAGGCAAATGGGGATAGCGGTTGTACGCGCTTTCTAAGGCTCTGATCGCTTTTAGATTTTGCACGCGGATAGGGCCAACAGAGGCGCAGGTATTGCCATGCGCACCCGCCCGCAACAATGTTTCGATACCGAGTTATCGGGGTGTGGAAGTCCGCCGCCCCGAAGCTTTACGCGCTTCCGTCTCGCGAACTACTATTTTCATCATGCCCACACGGGCATCCGTTTGTAGTACGGGAGGCCGTCTACAAATGGTGAAAATTTCAAAGCGTTCAGTCGGGAAATTAAAAAGTTATGAGCATTAGAAGATCTTCCCATTAGGCCCCATTAGGCCACAGTAGCCGAACCGGCCTAAAACTTGCGCGGGTCACTTTCACGGACGGGCTCGAAACTGGTGCCGGAAGTTAGCCCCCGACCAGTGCTTCATTGTGAGGCATTGCGTAAAATTTTCCGTCCCCCGAGTGCCGCGCAATAGCCCCTGAAAGGGCTTTCGGCACAATTTTCACGCCCTTATTTGAGCCACTTGTAGCCGAAGGAATTTTGCGCAAATGACTGAGAGGTGCTCCTGGGCACTGCTCATCACTTTGCAATAGGTTCCGGGGCTTTTCGCGAAGGTCGCGTTTTCTCAAACTTTGAGGGCATTAGTGGGTGGGGTGTGAAAACCTCCGAATGCATGGTTCTCAGCTCCTGCTGTGGGCAGCAAGCCAATTTTTTTCCAAAATGTTGACCTATAAAAGAGCTTACTCGGGTGTGAAAATTATCATTGTGCGCGCGCGCCCCGGACCGCAATTATGATATTTCCTGTTTTCCCATAGGGCCCAAGGCAAATGGGGATAGCGGTTGTACGCGCTTTCTAAGGCTCTGATCGCTTTTAGATTTTGCACGCGGATAGGGCCAACAGAGGCGCAGGTATTGCCATGCGCACCCGCCCGCAACAATGTTTCGATACCGAGTTATCGGGGTGTGGAAGTCCGCCGCCCCGAAGCTTTACGCGCTTCCGTCTCGCGAACTACTATTTTCATCATGCCCACACGGGCATCCGTTTGTAGTACGGGAGGCCGTCTACAAATGGTGAAAATTTCAAAGCGTTCAGTCGGGAAATTAAAAAGTTATGAGCATTAGAAGATCTTCCCATTAGGCCCCATTAGGCCACAGTAGCCGAACCGGCCTAAAACTTGCGCGGGTCACTTTCACGGACGGGCTCGAAACTGGTGCCAGAAGTTAGCCCCCGACCAGTGCTTCATTGTGAGGCATTGCGTAAAATTTTCCGTCCCCCGAGTGCCGCGCAATAGCCCCTGAAAGGGCTTTCGGCACAATTTTCACGCCCTTATTTGAGCCACTTGTAGCCGAAGGAATTTTGCGCAAATGACTGAGAGGTGCTCCTGGGCACTGCTCATCACTTTGCAATAGGTTCCGGGGCTTTTCGCGAAGGTCGCGTTTTCTCAAACTTTGAGGGCATTAGTGGGTGGGGTGTGAAAACCTCCGAATGCATGGTTCTCAGCTCCTGCTGTGGGCAGCAAGCCAATTTTTTTTCCAAAATGTTGACCTATAAAAGAGCTTACTCGGGTGTGAAAATTATCATTGTGCGCGCGCCCCGGACCGCAATTATGATATTTCCTGTTTTCCCATAGGGCCCAAGGCAAATGGGGATAGCGGTTGTACGCGCTTTCTAAGGCTCTGATCGCTTTTAGATTTTGCACGCGGATAGGGCCAACAGAGGCGCAGGTATTGCCATGCGCACCCGCCCGCAACAATGTTTCGATACCGAGTTATCGGGGTGTGGAAGTCCGCCGCCCCGAAGCTTTACGCGCTTCCGTCTCGCGAACTACTATTTTCATCATGCCCACACGGGCATCCGTTTGTAGTACGGGAGGCCGTCTACAAATGGTGAAAATTTCAAAGCGTTCAGTCGGGAAATTAAAAAGTTATGAGCATTAGAAGATCTTCCCATTAGGCCCCATTAGGCCACAGTAGCCGAACCGGCCTAAAACTTGCGCGGGTCACTTTCACGGACGGGCTCGAAACTGGTGCCAGAAGTTAGCCCCCGACCAGTGCTTCATTGTGAGGCATTGCGTAAAATTTTCCGTCCCCCGAGTGCCGCGCAATAGCCCCTGAAAGGGCTTTTGGCACAATTTTCACGCCCTTATTTGAGCCACTTGTAGCCGAAGGAATTTTGCGCAAATGACTGAGAGGTGCTCCTGGGCACTGCTCATCACTTTGCAATAGGTTCCGGGGCTTTTCGCGAAGGTCGCGTTTTCTCAAACTTTGAGGGCATTAGTGGGTGGGGTGTGAAAACCTCCGAATGCATGGTTCTCAGCTCCTGCTGTGGGCAGCAAGCCAATTTTTTTTCCAAAATGTTGACCTATAAAAGAGCTTACTCGGGTGTGAAAATTATCATTGTGCGCGCGCGCCCCGGACCGCAATTATGATATTTCCTGTTTTCCCATAGGGCCCAAGGCAAATGGGGATAGCGGTTGTACGCGCTTTCTAAGGCTCTGATCGCTTTTAGATTTTGCACGCGGATAGGGCCAACAGAGGCGCAGGTATTGCCATGCGCACCCGCCCGCAACAATGTTTCGATACCGAGTTATCGGGGTGTGGAAGTCCGCCGCCCCGAAGCTTTACGCGCTTCCGTCTCGCGAACTACTATTTTCATCATGCCCACACGGGCATCCGTTTGTAGTACGGGAGGCCGTCTACAAATGGTGAAAATTTCAAAGCGTTCAGTCGGGAAATTAAAAAGTTATGAGCATTAGAAGATCTTCCCATTAGGCCCCATTAGGCCACAGTAGCCGAACCGGCCTAAAACTTGCGCGGGTCACTTTCACGGACGGGCTCGAAACTGGTGCCAGAAGTTAGCCCCCGACCAGTGCTTCATTGTGAGGCATTGCGTAAAATTTTCCGTCCCCCGAGTGCCGCGCAATAGCCCCTGAAAGGGCTTTCGGCACAATTTTCACGCCCTTATTTGAGCCACTTGTAGCCGAAGGAATTTTGCGCAAATGACTGAGAGGTGCTCCTGGGCACTGCTCATCACTTTGCAATAGGTTCCGGGGCTTTTCGCGAAGGTCGCGTTTTCTCAAACTTTGAGGGCATTAGTGGGTGGGGTGTGAAAACCTCCGAATGCATGGTTCTCAGCTCCTGCTGTGGGCAGCAAGCCAATTTTTTTTCCAAAATGTTGACCTATAAAAGAGCTTACTCGGGTGTGAAAATTATCATTGTGCGCGCGCGCCCCGGACCGCAATTATGATATTTCCTGTTTTCCCATAGGGCCCAAGGCAAATGGGGATAGCGGTTGTACGCGCTTTCTAAGGCTCTGATCGCTTTTAGATTTTGCACGCGGATAGGGCCAACAGAGGCGCAGGTATTGCCATGCGCACCCGCCCGCAACAATGTTTCGATACCGAGTTATCGGGGTGTGGAAGTCCGCCGCCCCGAAGCTTTACGCGCTTCCGTCTCGCGAACTACTATTTTCATCATGCCCACACGGGCATCCGTTTGTAGTACGGGAGGCCGTCTACAAATGGTGAAAATTTCAAAGCGTTCAGTCGGGAAATTAAAAAGTTATGAGCATTAGAAGATCTTCCCATTAGGCCCCATTAGGCCACAGTAGCCGAACCGGCCTAAAACTTGCGCGGGTCACTTTCACGGACGGGCTCGAAACTGGTGCCAGAAGTTAGCCCCCGACCAGTGCTTCATTGTGAGGCATTGCGTAAAATTTTCCGTCCCCCGAGTGCCGCGCAATAGCCCCTGAAAGGGCTTTCGGCACAATTTTCACGCCCTTATTTGAGCCACTTGTAGCCGAAGGAATTTTGCGCAAATGACTGAGAGGTGCTCCTGGGCACTGCTCATCACTTTGCAATAGGTTCCGGGGCTTTTCGCGAAGGTCGCGTTTTCTCAAACTTTGAGGGCATTAGTGGGTGGGGTGTGAAAACCTCCGAATGCATGGTTCTCAGCTCCTGCTGTGGGCAGCAAGCCAATTTTTTTTCCAAAATGTTGACCTATAAAAGAGCTTACTCGGGTGTGAAAATTATCATTGTGCGCGCGCGCCCCGGACCGCAATTATGATATTTCCTGTTTTCCCATAGGGCCCAAGGCAAATGGGGATAGCGGTTGTACGCGCTTTCTAAGGCTCTGATCGCTTTTAGATTTTGCACGCGGATAGGGCCAACAGAGGCGCAGGTATTGCCATGCGCACCCGCCCGCAACAATGTTTCGATACCGAGTTATCGGGGTGTGGAAGTCCGCCGCCCCGAAGCTTTACGCGCTTCCGTCTCGCGAACTACTATTTTCATCATGCCCACACGGGCATCCGTTTGTAGTACGGGAGGCCGTCTACAAATGGTGAAAATTTCAAAGCGTTCAGTCGGGAAATTAAAAAGTTATGAGCATTAGAAGATCTTCCCATTAGGCCCCATTAGGCCACAGTAGCCGAACCGGCCTAAAACTTGCGCGGGTCACTTTCACGGACGGGCTCGAAACTGGTGCCAGAAGTTAGCCCCCGACCAGTGCTTCATTGTGAGGCATTGCGTAAAATTTTCCGTCCCCCGAGTGCCGCGCAATAGCCCCTGAAAGGGCTTTCGGCACAATTTTCACGCCCTTATTTGAGCCACTTGTAGCCGAAGGAATTTTGCGCAAATGACTGAGAGGTGCTCCTGGGCACTGCTCATCACTTTGCAATAGGTTCTGGGGCTTTTCGCGAAGGTCGCGTTTTCTCAAACTTTGAGGGCATTAGTGGGTGGGGTGTGAAAACCTCCGAATGCATGGTTCTCAGCTCCTGCTGTGGGCAGCAAGCCAATTTTTTTTCCAAAATGTTGACCTATAAAAGAGCTTACTCGGGTGTGAAAATTATCATTGTGCGCGCGCGCCCCGGACCGCAATTATGATATTTCCTGTTTTCCCATAGGGCCCAAGGCAAATGGGGATAGCGGTTGTACGCGCTTTCTAAGGCTCTGATCGCTTTTAGATTTTGCACGCGGATAGGGCCAACAGAGGCGCAGGTATTGCCATGCGCACCCGCCCGCAACAATGTTTCGATACCGAGTTATCGGGGTGTGGAAGTCCGCCGCCCCGAAGCTTTACGCGCTTCCGTCTCGCGAACTACTATTTTCATCATGCCCACACGGGCATCCGTTTGTAGTACGGGAGGCCGTCTACAAATGGTGAAAATTTCAAAGCGTTCAGTCGGGAAATTAAAAAGTTATGAGCATTAGAAGATCTTCCCATTAGGCCCCATTAGGCCACAGTAGCCGAACCGGCCTAAAACTTGCGCGGGTCACTTTCACGGACGGGCTCGAAACTGGTGCCAGAAGTTAGCCCCCGACCAGTGCTTCATTGTGAGGCATTGCGTAAAATTTTCCGTCCCCCGAGTGCCGCGCAATAGCCCCTGAAAGGGCTTTCGGCACAATTTTCACGCCCTTATTTGAGCCACTTGTAGCCGAAGGAATTTTGCGCAAATGACTGAGAGGTGCTCCTGGGCACTGCTCATCACTTTGCAATAGGTTCCGGGGCTTTTCGCGAAGGTCGCGTTTTCTCAAACTTTGAGGGCATTAGTGGGTGGGGTGTGAAAACCTCCGAATGCATGGTTCTCAGCTCCTGCTGTGGGCAGCAAGCCAATTTTTTTTCCAAAATGTTGACCTATAAAAGAGCTTACTCGGGTGTGAAAATTATCATTGTGCGCGCGCGCCCCGGACCGCAATTATGATATTTCCTGTTTTCCCATAGGGCCCAAGGCAAATGGGGATAGCGGTTGTACGCGCTTTCTAAGGCTCTGATCGCTTTTAGATTTTGCACGCGGATAGGGCCAACAGAGGCGCAGGTATTGCCATGCGCACCCGCCCGCAACAATGTTTCGATACCGAGTTATCGGGGTGTGGAAGTCCGCCGCCCCGAAGCTTTACGCGCTTCCGTCTCGCGAACTACTATTTTCATCATGCCCACACGGGCATCCGTTTGTAGTACGGGAGGCCGTCTACAAATGGTGAAAATTTCAAAGCGTTCAGTCGGGAAATTAAAAAGTTATGAGCATTAGAAGATCTTCCCATTAGGCCCCATTAGGCCACAGTAGCCGAACCGGCCTAAAACTTGCGCGGGTCACTTTCACGGACGGGCTCGAAACTGGTGCCAGAAGTTAGCCCCCGACCAGTGCTTCATTGTGAGGCATTGCGTAAAATTTTCCGTCCCCCGAGTGCCGCGCAATAGCCCCTGAAAGGGCTTTCGGCACAATTTTCACGCCCTTATTTGAGCCACTTGTAGCCGAAGGAATTTTGCGCAAATGACTGAGAGGTGCTCCTGGGCACTGCTCATCACTTTGCAATAGGTTCCGGGGCTTTTCGCGAAGGTCGCGTTTTCTCAAACTTTGAGGGCATTAGTGGGTGGGGTGTGAAAACCTCCGAATGCATGGTTCTCAGCTCCTGCTGTGGGCAGCAAGCCAATTTTTTTTCCAAAATGTTGACCTATAAAAGAGCTTACTCGGGTGTGAAAATTATCATTGTGCGCGCGCGCCCCGGACCGCAATTATGATATTTCCTGTTTTCCCATAGGGCCCAAGGCAAATGGGGATAGCGGTTGTACGCGCTTTCTAAGGCTCTGATCGCTTTTAGATTTTGCACGCGGATAGGGCCAACAGGGGCGCAGGTATTGCCATGCGCACCCGCCCGCAACAATGTTTCGATACCGAGTTATCGGGGTGTGGAAGTCCGCCGCCCCGAAGCTTTACGCGCTTCCGTCTCGCGAACTACTATTTTCATCATGCCCACACGGGCATCCGTTTGTAGTACGGGAGGCCGTCTACAAATGGTGAAAATTTCAAAGCGTTCAGTCGGGAAATTAAAAAGTTATGAGCATTAGAAGATCTTCCCATTAGGCCCCATTAGGCCACAGTAGCCGAACCGGCCTAAAACTTGCGCGGGTCACTTTCACGGACGGGCTCGAAACTGGTGCCAGAAGTTAGCCCCCGACCAGTGCTTCATTGTGAGGCATTGCGTAAAATTTTCCGTCCCCCGAGTGCCGCGCAATAGCCCCTGAAAGGGCTTTCGGCACAATTTTCACGCCCTTATTTGAGCCACTTGTAGCCGAAGGAATTTTGCGCAAATGACTGAGAGGTGCTCCTGGGCACTGCTCATCACTTTGCAATAGGTTCCGGGGCTTTTCGCGAAGGTCGCGTTTTCTCAAACTTTGAGGGCATTAGTGGGTGGGGTGTGAAAACCTCCGAATGCATGGTTCTCAGCTCCTGCTGTGGGCAGCAAGCCAATTTTTTTTCCAAAATGTTGACCTATAAAAGAGCTTACTCGGGTGTGAAAATTATCATTGTGCGCGCGCGCCCCGGACCGCAATTATGATATTTCCTGTTTTCCCATAGGGCCCAAGGCAAATGGGGATAGCGGTTGTACGCGCTTTCTAAGGCTCTGATCGCTTTTAGATTTTGCACGCGGATAGGGCCAACAGAGGCGCAGGTATTGCCATGCGCACCCGCCCGCAACAATGTTTCGATACCGAGTTATCGGGGTGTGGAAGTCCGCCGCCCCGAAGCTTTACGCGCTTCCGTCTCGCGAACTACTATTTTCATCATGCCCACACGGGCATCCGTTTGTAGTACGGGAGGCCGTCTACAAATGGTGAAAATTTCAAAGCGTTCAGTCGGGAAATTAAAAAGTTATGAGCATTAGAAGATCTTCCCATTAGGCCCCATTAGGCCACAGTAGCCGAACCGGCCTAAAACTTGCGCGGGTCACTTTCACGGACGGGCTCGAAACTGGTGCCAGAAGTTAGCCCCCGACCAGTGCTTCATTGTGAGGCATTGCGTAAAATTTTCCGTCCCCCGAGTGCCGCGCAATAGCCCCTGAAAGGGCTTTCGGCACAATTTTCACGCCCTTATTTGAGCCACTTGTAGCCGAAGGAATTTTGCGCAAATGACTGAGAGGTGCTCCTGGGCACTGCTCATCACTTTGCAATAGGTTCCGGGGCTTTTCGCGAAGGTCGCGTTTTCTCAAACTTTGAGGGCATTAGTGGGTGGGGTGTGAAAACCTCCGAATGCATGGTTCTCAGCTCCTGCTGTGGGCAGCAAGCCAATTTTTTTTCCAAAATGTTGACCTATAAAAGAGCTTACTCGGGTGTGAAAATTATCATTGTGCGCGCGCGCCCCGGACCGCAATTATGATATTTCCTGTTTTCCCATAGGGCCCAAGGCAAATGGGGATAGCGGTTGTACGCGCTTTCTAAGGCTCTGATCGCTTTTAGATTTTGCACGCGGATAGGGCCAACAGAGGCGCAGGTATTGCCATGCGCACCCGCCCGCAACAATGTTTCGATACCGAGTTATCGGGGTGTGGAAGTCCGCCGCCCCGAAGCTTTACGCGCTTCCGTCTCGCGAACTACTATTTTCATCATGCCCACACGAGCATCGGTTTGTAGTACGGGAGGCCGTCTACAAATGGTGAAAATTTCAAAGCGTTCAGTCGGGAAATTAAAAAGTTATGAGCATTAGAAGATCTTCCCATTAGGCCCCATTAGGCCACAGTAGCCGAACCGGCCTAAAACTTGCGCGGGTCACTTTCACGGACGGGCTCGAAACTGGTGCCAGAAGTTAGCCCCCGACCAGTGCTTCATTGTGAGGCATTGCGTAAAATTTTCCGTCCCCCGAGTGCCGCGCAATAGCCCCTGAAAGGGCTTTCGGCACAATTTTCACGCCCTTATTTGAGCCACTTGTAGCCGAAGGAATTTTGCGCAAATGACTGAGAGGTGCTCCTGGGCACTGCTCATCACTTTGCAATAGGTTCCGGGGCTTTTCGCGAAGGTCGCGTTTTCTCAAACTTTGAGGGCATTAGTGGGTGGGGTGTGAAAACCTCCGAATGCATGGTTCTCAGCTCCTGCTGTGGGCAGCAAGCCAATTTTTTTTCCAAAATGTTGACCTATAAAAGAGCTTACTCGGGTGTGAAAATTATCATTGTGCGCGCGCGCCCCGGACCGCAATTATGATATTTCCTGTTTTCCCATAGGGCCCAAGGCAAATGGGGATAGCGGTTGTACGCGCTTTCTAAGGCTCTGATCGCTTTTAGATTTTGCACGCGGATAGGGCCAACAGAGGCGCAGGTATTGCCATGCGCACCCGCCCGCAACAATGTTTCGATACCGAGTTATCGGGGTGTGGAAGTCCGCCGCCCCGAAGCTTTACGCGCTTCCGTCTCGCGAACTACTATTTTCATCATGCCCACACGGGCATCCGTTTGTAGTACGGGAGGCCGTCTACAAATGGTGAAAATTTCAAAGCGTTCAGTCGGGAAATTAAAAAGTTATGAGCATTAGAAGATCTTCCCATTAGGCCCCATTAGGCCACAGTAGCCGAACCGGCCTAAAACTTGCGCGGGTCACTTTCACGGACGGGCTCGAAACTGGTGCCAGAAGTTAGCCCCCGACCAGTGCTTCATTGTGAGGCATTGCGTAAAATTTTCCGTCCCCCGAGTGCCGCGCAATAGCCCCTGAAAGGGCTTTCGGCACAATTTTCACGCCCTTATTTGAGCCACTTGTAGCCGAAGGAATTTTGCGCAAATGACTGAGAGGTGCTCCTGGGCACTGCTCATCACTTTGCAATAGGTTCCGGGGCTTTTCGCGAAGGTCGCGTTTTCTCAAACTTTGAGGGCATTAGTGGGTGGGGTGTGAAAACCTCCGAATGCATGGTTCTCAGCTCCTGCTGTGGGCAGCAAGCCAATTTTTTTTCCAAAATGTTGACCTATAAAAGAGCTTACTCGGGTGTGAAAATTATCATTGTGCGCGCGCGCCCCGGACCGCAATTATGATATTTCCTGTTTTCCCATAGGGCCCAAGGCAAATGGGGATAGCGGTTGTACGCGCTTTCTAAGGCTCTGATCGCTTTTAGATTTTGCACGCGGATAGGGCCAACAGAGGCGCAGGTATTGCCATGCGCACCCGCCCGCAACAATGTTTCGATACCGAGTTATCGGGGTGTGGAAGTCCGCCGCCCCGAAGCTTTACGCGCTTCCGTCTCGCGAACTACTATTTTCATCATGCCCACACGAGCATCGGTTTGTAGTACGGGAGGCCGTCTACAAATGGTGAAAATTTCAAAGCGTTCAGTCGGGAAATTAAAAAGTTATGAGCATTAGAAGATCTTCCCATTAGGCCCCATTAGGCCACAGTAGCCGAACCGGCCTAAAACTTGCGCGGGTCACTTTCACGGACGGGCTCGAAACTGGTGCCAGAAGTTAGCCCCCGACCAGTGCTTCATTGTGAGGCATTGCGTAAAATTTTCCGTCCCCCGAGTGCCGCGCAATAGCCCCTGAAAGGGCTTTCGGCACAATTTTCACGCCCTTATTTGAGCCACTTGTAGCCGAAGGAATTTTGCGCAAATGACTGAGAGGTGCTCCTGGGCACTGCTCATCACTTTGCAATAGGTTCCGGGGCTTTTCGCGAAGGTCGCGTTTTCTCAAACTTTGAGGGCATTAGTGGGTGGGGTGTGAAAACCTCCGAATGCATGGTTCTCAGCTCCTGCTGTGGGCAGCAAGCCAATTTTTTTTCCAAAATGTTGACCTATAAAAGAGCTTACTCGGGTGTGAAAATTATCATTGTGCGCGCGCGCCCCGGACCGCAATTATGATATTTCCTGTTTTCCCATAGGGCCCAAGGCAAATGGGGATAGCGGTTGTACGCGCTTTCTAAGGCTCTGATCGCTTTTAGATTTTGCACGCGGATAGGGCCAACAGAGGCGCAGGTATTGCCATGCGCACCCTCCCGCAACAATGTTTCGATACCGAGTTATCGGGGTGTGGAAGTCTGCCGCCCCGAAGCTTTACGCGCTTCCGTCTCGCGAACTACTATTTTCATCATGCCCACACGGGCATCCGTTTGTAGTACGGGAGACCGTCTACAAATGGTGAAAATTTCAAAGCGTTCAGTCGGGAAATTAAAAAGTTATGAGCATTAGAAGATCTTCCCATTAGGCCCCATTAGGCCACAGTAGCCGAACCGGCCTAAAACTTGCGCGGGTCACTTTCATGGACGGGCTCGAAACTGGTGCCAGAAGTTAGCCCCCGACCAGTGCTTCATTGTGAGGCATTGCGTAAAATTTTCCGTCCCCCGAGTGCCGCGCAATAGCCCCTGAAAGGGCTTTCGGCACAATTTTCACGCCCTTATTTGAGCCACTTGTAGCCGAAGGAATTTTGCGCAAATGACTGAGAGGTGCTCCTGGGCACTGCTCATCACTTTGCAATAGGTTCCGGGGCTTTTCGCGAAGGTCGCGTTTTCTCAAACTTTGAGGGCATTAGTGGGTGGGGTGTGAAAACCTCCGAATGCATGGTTCTCAGCTCCTGCTGTGGGCAGCAAGCCAATTTTTTTTCCAAAATGTTGACCTATAAAAGAGCTTACTCGGGTGTGAAAATTATCATTGTGCGCGCGCGCCCCGGACCGCAATTATGATATTTCCTGTTTTCCCATAGGGCCCAAGGCAAATGGGGATAGCGGTTGTACGCGCTTTCTAAGGCTCTGATCGCTTTTAGATTTTGCACGCGGATAGGGCCAACAGAGGCGCAGGTATTGCCATGCGCACCCGCCCACAACAATGTTTCGATACCGAGTTATCGGGGTGTGGAAGTCCGCCGCCCCGAAGCTTTACGCGCTTCCGTCTCGCGAACTACTATTTTCATCATGCCCACACGGGCATCCGTTTGTAGTACGGGAGGCCGTCTACAAATGGTGAAAATTTCAAAGCGTTCAGTCGGGAAATTAAAAAGTTATGAGCATTAGAAGATCTTCCCATTAGGCCCCATTAGGCCACAGTAGCCGAACCGGCCTAAAACTTGCGCGGGTCACATTCACGGACGGGCTCGAAACTGGTGCCAGAAGTTAGCCCCCGACCAGTGCTTCATTGTGAGGCATTGCGTAAAATTTTCCGTCCCCCGAGTGCCGCGCAATAGCCCCTGAAAGGGCTTTCGGCACAATTTTCACGCCCTTATTTGAGCCACTTGTAGCCGAAGGAATTTTGCGCAAATGACTGAGAGGTGCTCCTGGGCACTGCTCATCACTTTGCAATAGGTTCCGGGGCTTTTCGCGAAGGTCGCGTTTTCTCAAACTTTGAGGGCATTAGTGGGTGGGGTGTGAAAACCTCCGAATGCATGGTTCTCAGCTCCTGCTGTGGGCAGCAAGCCAATTTTTTTTCCAAAATGTTGACCTATAAAAGAGCTTACTCGGGTGTGAAAATTATCATTGTGCGCGCGCGCCCCGGACCGCAATTATGATATTTCCTGTTTTCCCATAGGGCCCAAGGCAAATGGGGATAGCGGTTGTACGCGCTTTCTAAGGCTCTGATCGCTTTTAGATTTTGCACGCGGATAGGGCCAACAGAGGCGCAGGTATTGCCATGCGCACCCGCCCGCAACAATGTTTCGATACCGAGTTATCGGGGTGTGGAAGTCCGCCGCCCCGAAGCTTTACGCGCTTCCGTCTCGCGAACTACTATTTTCATCATGCCCACACGGGCATCCGTTTGTAGTACGGGAGGCCGTCTACAAATGGTGAAAATTTCAAAGCGTTCAGTCGGGAAATTAAAAAGTTATGAGCATTAGAAGATCTTCCCATTAGGCCCCATTAGGCCACAGTAGCCGAACCGGCCTAAAACTTGCGCGGGTCACTTTCACGGACGGGCTCGAAACTGGTGCCAGAAGTTAGCCCCCGACCAGTGCTTCATTGTGAGGCATTGCGTAAAATTTTCCGTCCCCCGAGTGCCGCGCAATAGCCCCTGAAAGGGCTTTCGGCACAATTTTCACGCCCTTATTTGAGCCACTTGTAGCCGAAGGAATTTTGCGCAAATGACTGAGAGGTGCTCCTGGGCACTGCTCATCACTTTGCAATAGGTTCCGGGGCTTTTCGCGAAGGTCGCGTTTTCTCAAACTTTGAGGGCATTAGTGGGTGGGGTGTGAAAACCTCCGAATGCATGGTTCTCAGCTCCTGCTGTGGGCAGCAAGCCAATTTTTTTTCCAAAATGTTGACCTATAAAAGAGCTTACTCGGGTGTGAAAATTATCATTGTGCGCGTGCGCCCCGGACCGCAATTATGATATTTCCTGTTTTCCCATAGGGCCCAAGGCAAATGGGGATAGCGGTTGTACGCGCTTTCTAAGGCTCTGATCGCTTTTAGATTTTGCACGCGGATAGGGCCAACAGAGGCGCAGGTATTGCCATGTGCACCCGCCCGCAACAATGTTTCGATACCGAGTTATCGGGGTGTGGAAGTCCGCCGCCCCGAAGCTTTACGCGCTTCCGTCTCGCGAACTACTATTTTCATCATGCCCACACGGGCATCCGTTTGTAGTACGGGAGGCCGTCTACAAATGGTGAAAATTTCAAAGCGTTCAGTCGGGAAATTAAAAAGTTATGAGCATTAGAAGATCTTCCCATTAGGCCCCATTAGGCCACAGTAGCCGAACCGGCCTAAAACTTGCGCGGGTCACTTTCACGGACGGGCTCGAAACTGGTGCCAGAAGTTAGCCCCCGACCAGTGCTTCATTGTGAGGCATTGCGTAAAATTTTCCGTCCCCCGAGTGCCGCGCAATAGCCCCTGAAAGGGCTTTCGGCACAATTTTCACGCCCTTATTTGAGCCACTTGTAGCCGAAGGAATTTTGCGCAAATGACTGAGAGGTGCTCCTGGGCACTGCTCATCACTTTGCAATAGGTTCCGGGGCTTTTCGCGAAGGTCGCGTTTTCTCAAACTTTGAGGGCATTAGTGGGTGGGGTGTGAAAACCTCCGAATGCATGGTTCTCAGCTCCTGCTGTGGGCAGCAAGCCAATTTTTTTTCCAAAATGTTGACCTATAAAAGAGCTTACTCGGGTGTGAAAATTATCATTGTGCGCGCGCGCCCCGGACCGCAATTATGATATTTCCTGTTTTCCCATAGGGCCCAAGGCAAATGGGGATAGCGGTTGTACGCGCTTTCTAAGGCTCTGATCGCTTTTAGATTTTGCATGCGGATAGGGCCAACAGAGGCGCAGGTATTGCCATGCGCACCCGCCCGCAACAATGTTTCGATACCGAGTTATCGGGGTGTGGAAGTCCGCCGCCCCGAAGCTTTACGCGCTTCCGTCTCGCGAACTACTATTTTCATCATGCCCACACGGGCATCCGTTTGTAGTACGGGAGGCCGTCTACAAATGGTGAAAATTTCAAAGCGTTCAGTCGGGAAATTAAAAAGTTATGAGCATTAGAAGATCTTCCCATTAGGCCCCATTAGGCCACAGTAGCCGAACCGGCCTAAAACTTGCGCGGGTCACTTTCACGGACGGGCTCGAAACTGGTGCCAGAAGTTAGCCCCCGACCAGTGCTTCATTGTGAGGCATTGCGTAAAATTTTCCGTCCCCCGAGTGCCGCGCAATAGCCCCTGAAAGGGCTTTTGGCACAATTTTCACGCCCTTATTTGAGCCACTTGTAGCCGAAGGAATTTTGCGCAAATGACTGAGAGGTGCTCCTGGGCACTGCTCATCACTTTGCAATAGGTTCCGGGGCTTTTCGCGAAGGTCGCGTTTTCTCAAACTTTGAGGGCATTAGTGGGTGGGGTGTGAAAACCTCCGAATGCATGGTTCTCAGCTCCTGCTGTGGGCAGCAAGCCAATTTTTTTTCCAAAATGTTGACCTATAAAAGAGCTTACTCGGGTGTGAAAATTATCATTGTGCGCGCGCGCCCCGGACCGCAATTATGATATTTCCTGTTTTCCCATAGGGCCCAAGGCAAATGGGGATAGCGGTTGTACGCGCTTTCTAAGGCTCTGATCGCTTTTAGATTTTGCACGCGGATAGGGCCAACAGAGGCGCAGGTATTGCCATGCGCACCCGCCCGCAACAATGTTTCGATACCGAGTTATCGGGGTGTGGAAGTCCGCAGCCCCGAAGCTTTACGCGCTTCCGTCTCGCGAACTACTATTTTCATCATGCCCACACGGGCATCCGTTTGTAGTAAGGGAGGCCGTCTACAAATGGTGAAAATTTCAAAGCGTTCAGTCGGGAAATTAAAAAGTTATGAGCATTAGAAGATCTTCCCATTAGGCCCCATTAGGCCACAGTAGCCGAACCGGCCTAAAACTTGCGCGGGTCACTTTCACGGACGGGCTCGAAACTGGTGCCAGAAGTTAGCCCCCGACCAGTGCTTCATTGTGAGGCATTGCGTAAAATTTTCCGTCCCCCGAGTGCCGCGCAATAGCCCCTGAAAGGGCTTTCGGCACAATTTTCACGCCCTTATTTGAGCCACTTGTAGCCGAAGGAATTTTGCGCAAATGACTGAGAGGTGCTCCTGGGCACTGCTCATCACTTTGCAATAGGTTCCGGGGCTTTTCGCGAAGGTCGCGTTTTCTCAAACTTTGAGGGCATTAGTGGGTGGGGTGTGAAAACCTCCGAATGCATGGTTCTCAGCTCCTGCTGTGGGCAGCAAGCCAATTTTTTTTCCAAAATGTTGACCTATAAAAGAGCTTACTCGGGTGTGAAAATTATCATTGTGCGCGCGCGCCCCGGACCGCAATTATGATATTTCCTGTTTTCCCATAGGGCCCAAGGCAAATGGGGATAGCGGTTGTACGCGCTTTCTAAGGCTCTGATCGCTTTTAGATTTTGCACGCGGATAGGGCCAACAGAGGCGCAGGTATTGCCATGCGCACCCGCCCGCAACAATGTTTCGATACCGAGTTATCGGGGTGTGGAAGTCTGCCGCCCCGAAGCTTTACGCGCTTCCGTCTCGCGAACTACTATTTTCATCATGCCCACACGGGCATCCGTTTGTAGTACGGGAGGCCGTCTACAAATGGTGAAAATTTCAAAGCGTTCAGTCGGGAAATTAAAAAGTTATGAGCATTAGAAGATCTTCCCATTAGGCCCCATTAGGCCACAGTAGCCGAACCGGCCTAAAACTTGCGCGGGTCACTTTCACGGACGGGCTCAAAACTGGTGCCAGAAGTTAGCCCCCGACCAGTGCTTCATTGTGAGGCATTGCGTAAAATTTTCCGTCCCCCGAGTGCCGCGCAATAGCCCCTGAAAGGGCTTTCGGCACAATTTTCACGCCCTTATTTGAGCCACTTGTAGCCGAAGGAATTTTGCGCAAATGACTGAGAGGTGCTCCTGGGCACTGCTCATCACTTTGCAATAGGTTCCGGGGCTTTTCGCGAAGGTCGCGTTTTCTCAAACTTTGAGGGCATTAGTGGGTGGGGTGTGAAAACCTCCGAATGCATGGTTCTCAGCTCCTGCTGTGGGCAGCAAGTTAATTTTTTTTCCAAAATGTTGACCTATAAAAGAGCTTACTCGGGTGTGAAAATTATCATTGTGCGCGCGCGCCCCGGACCGCAATTATGATATTTCCTGTTTTCCCATAGGGCCCAAGGCAAATGGGGATAGCGGTTGTACGCGCTTTCTAAGGCTCTGATCGCTTTTAGATTTTGCATGCGGATAGGGCCAACAGAGGCGCAGGTATTGCCATGCGCACCCGCCCGCAACAATGTTTCGATACCGAGTTATCGGGGTGTGGAAGTCCGCCGCCCCGAAGCTTTACGCGCTTCCGTCTCGCGAACTACTATTTTCATCATGCCCACACGGGCATCCGTTTGTAGTACGGGAGGCCGTCTACAAATGGTGAAAATTTCAAAGCGTTCAGTCGGGAAATTAAAAAGTTATGAGCATTAGAAGATCTTCCCATTAGGCCCCATTAGGCCACAGTAGCCGAACCGGCCTAAAACTTGCGCGGGTCACTTTCACGGACGGGCTCGAAACTGGTGCCAGAAGTTAGCCCCCGACCAGTGCTTCATTGTGAGGCATTGCGTAAAATTTTCCGTCCCCCGAGTGCCGCGCAATAGCCCCTGAAAGGGCTTTTGGCACAATTTTCACGCCCTTATTTGAGCCACTTGTAGCCGAAGGAATTTTGCGCAAATGACTGAGAGGTGCTCCTGGGCACTGCTCATCACTTTGCAATAGGTTCCGGGGCTTTTCGCGAAGGTCGCGTTTTCTCAAACTTTGAGGGCATTAGTGGGTGGGGTGTGAAAACCTCCGAATGCATGGTTCTCAGCTCCTGCTGTGGGCAGCAAGCCAATTTTTTTTCCAAAATGTTGACCTATAAAAGAGCTTACTCGGGTGTGAAAATTATCATTGTGCGCGCGCGCCCCGGACCGCAATTATGATATTTCCTGTTTTCCCATAGGGCCCAAGGCAAATGGGGATAGCGGTTGTACGCGCTTTCTAAGGCTCTGATCGCTTTTAGATTTTGCACGCGGATAGGGCCAACAGAGGCGCAGGTATTGCCATGCGCACCCGCCCGCAACAATGTTTCGATACCGAGTTATCGGGGTGTGGAAGTCCGCAGCCCCGAAGCTTTACGCGCTTCCGTCTCGCGAACTACTATTTTCATCATGCCCACACGGGCATCCGTTTGTAGTAAGGGAGGCCGTCTACAAATGGTGAAAATTTCAAAGCGTTCAGTCGGGAAATTAAAAAGTTATGAGCATTAGAAGATCTTCCCATTAGGCCCCATTAGGCCACAGTAGCCGAACCGGCCTAAAACTTGCGCGGGTCACTTTCACGGACGGGCTCGAAACTGGTGCCAGAAGTTAGCCCCCGACCAGTGCTTCATTGTGAGGCATTGCGTAAAATTTTCCGTCCCCCGAGTGCCGCGCAATAGCCCCTGAAAGGGCTTTCGGCACAATTTTCACGCCCTTATTTGAGCCACTTGTAGCCGAAGGAATTTTGCGCAAATGACTGAGAGGTGCTCCTGGGCACTGCTCATCACTTTGCAATAGGTTCCGGGGCTTTTCGCGAAGGTCGCGTTTTCTCAAACTTTGAGGGCATTAGTGGGTGGGGTGTGAAAACCTCCGAATGCATGGTTCTCAGCTCCTGCTGTGGGCAGCAAGCCAATTTTTTTTCCAAAATGTTGACCTATAAAAGAGCTTACTCGGGTGTGAAAATTATCATTGTGCGCGCGCGCCCCGGACCGCAATTATGATATTTCCTGTTTTCCCATAGGGCCCAAGGCAAATGGGGATAGCGGTTGTACGCGCTTTCTAAGGCTCTGATCGCTTTTAGATTTTGCACGCGGATAGGGCCAACAGAGGCGCAGGTATTGCCATGCGCACCCGCCCGCAACAATGTTTCGATACCGAGTTATCGGGGTGTGGAAGTCTGCCGCCCCGAAGCTTTACGCGCTTCCGTCTCGCGAACTACTATTTTCATCATGCCCACACGGGCATCCGTTTGTAGTACGGGAGGCCGTCTACAAATGGTGAAAATTTCAAAGCGTTCAGTCGGGAAATTAAAAAGTTATGAGCATTAGAAGATCTTCCCATTAGGCCCCATTAGGCCACAGTAGCCGAACCGGCCTAAAACTTGCGCGGGTCACTTTCACGGACGGGCTCAAAACTGGTGCCAGAAGTTAGCCCCCGACCAGTGCTTCATTGTGAGGCATTGCGTAAAATTTTCCGTCCCCCGAGTGCCGCGCAATAGCCCCTGAAAGGGCTTTCGGCACAATTTTCACGCCCTTATTTGAGCCACTTGTAGCCGAAGGAATTTTGCGCAAATGACTGAGAGGTGCTCCTGGGCACTGCTCATCACTTTGCAATAGGTTCCGGGGCTTTTCGCGAAGGTCGCGTTTTCTCAAACTTTGAGGGCATTAGTGGGTGGGGTGTGAAAACCTCCGAATGCATGGTTCTCAGCTCCTGCTGTGGGCAGCAAGCCAATTTTTTTTCCAAAATGTTGACCTATAAAAGAGCTTACTCGGGTGTGAAAATTATCATTGTGCGCGCGCGCCCCGGACCGCAATTATGATATTTCCTGTTTTCCCATAGGGCCCAAGGCAAATGGGGATAGCGGTTGTACGCGCTTTCTAAGGCTCTGATCGCTTTTAGATTTTGCACGCGGATAGGGCCAACAGAGGCGCAGGTATTGCCATGCGCACCCGCCCGCAACAATGTTTCGATACCGAGTTATCGGGGTGTGGAAGTCCGCCGCCCCGAAGCTTTACGCGCTTCCGTCTCGCGAACTACTATTTTCATCATGCCCACACGGGCATCCGTTTGTAGTACGGGAGGCCGTCTACAAATGGTGAAAATTTCAAAGCGTTCAGTCGGGAAATTAAAAAGTTATGAGCATTAGAAGATCTTCCCATTAGGCCCCATTAGGCCACAGTAGCCGAACCGGCCTAAAACTTGCGCGGGTCACTTTCACGGACGGGCTCGAAACTGGTGCCAGAAGTTAGCCCCCGACCAGTGCTTCATTGTGAGGCATTGCGTAAAATTTTCCGTCCCCCGAGTGCCGCGCAATAGCCCCTGAAAGGGCTTTCGGCACAATTTTCACGCCCTTATTTGAGCCACTTGTAGCCGAAGGAATTTTGCGCAAATGACTGAGAGGTGCTCCTGGGCACTGCTCATCACTTTGCAATAGGTTCCGGGGCTTTTCGCGAAGGTCGCGTTTTCTCAAACTTTGAGGGCATTAGTGGGTGGGGTGTGAAAACCTCCGAATGCATGGTTCTCAGCTCCTGCTGTGGGCAGCAAGCCAATTGTTTTTCCAAAATGTTGACCTATAAAAGAGCTTACTCGGGTGTGAAAATTATCATTGTGCGCGCGCGCCCCGGACCGCAATTATGATATTTCCTGTTTTCCCATAGGGCCCAAGGCAAATGGGGATAGCGGTTGTACGCGCTTTCTAAGGCTCTGATCGCTTTTAGATTTTGCACGCGGATAGGGCCAACAGAGGCGCAGGTATTGCCATGCGCATCCGCCCGCAACAATGTTTCGATACCGAGTTATCGGGGTGTGGAAGTCCGCCGCCCCGAAGCTTTACGCGCTTCCGTCTCGCGAACTACTATTTTCATCATGCCCACACGGGCATCCGTTTGTAGTACGGGAGGCCGTCTACAAATGGTGAAAATTTCAAAGCGTTCAGTCGGGAAATTAAAAAGTTATGAGCATTAGAAGATCTTCCCATTAGGCCCCATTAGGCCACAGTAGCCGAACCGGCCTAAAACTTGCGCGGGTCACTTTCACGGACGGGCTCGAAACTGGTGCCAGAAGTTAGCCCCCGACCAGTGCTTCATTGTGAGGCATTGCGTAAAATTTTCCGTCCCCCGAGTGCCGCGCAATAGCCCCTGAAAGGGCTTTCGGCACAATTTTCACGCCCTTATTTGAGCCACTTGTAGCCGAAGGAATTTTGCGCAAATGACTGAGAGGTGCTCCTGGGCACTGCTCATCACTTTGCAATAGGTTCCGGGGCTTTTCGCGAAGGTCGCGTTTTCTCAAACTTTGAGGGCATTAGTGGGTGGGGTGTGAAAACCTCCGAATGCATGGTTCTCAGCTCCTGCTGTGGGCAGCAAGCCAATTTTTTTTCCAAAATGTTGACCTATAAAAGAGCTTACTCGGGTGTGAAAATTATCATTGTGCGCGCGCGCCCCGGACCGCAATTATGATATTTCCTGTTTTCCCATAGGGCCCAAGGCAAATGGGGATAGCGGTTGTACGCGCTTTCTAAGGCTCTGATCGCTTTTAGATTTTGCACGCGGATAGGGCCAACAGAGGCGCAGGTATTGCCATGCGCACCCGCCCGCAACAATGTTTCGATACCGAGTTATCGGGGTGTGGAAGTCCGCCGCCCCGAAGCTTTACGCGCTTCCGTCTCGCGAACTACTATTTTCATCATGCCCACACGGGCATCCGTTTGTAGTACGGGAGGCCGTCTACAAATGGTGAAAATTTCAAAGCGTTCAGTCGGGAAATTAAAAAGTTATGAGCATTAGAAGATCTTCCCATTAGGCCCCATTAGGCCACAGTAGCCGAACCGGCCTAAAACTTGCGCGGGTCACTTTCACGGACGGGCTCGAAACTGGTGCCAGAAGTTAGCCCCCGACCAGTGCTTCATTGTGAGGCATTGCGTAAAATTTTCCGTCCCCCGAGTGCCGCGCAATAGCCCCTGAAAGGGCTTTCGGCACAATTTTCACGCCCTTATTTGAGCCACTTGTAGCCGAAGGAATTTTGCGCAAATGACTGAGAGGTGCTCCTGGGCACTGCTCATCACTTTGCAATAGGTTCCGGGGCTTTTCGCGAAGGTCGCGTTTTCTCAAACTTTGAGGGCATTAGTGGGTGGGGTGTGAAAACCTCCGAATGCATGGTTCTCAGCTCCTGCTGTGGGCAGCAAGCCAATTTTTTTTCCAAAATGTTGACCTATAAAAGAGCTTACTCGGGTGTGAAAATTATCATTGTGCGCGCGCGCCCCGGACCGCAATTATGATATTTCCTGTTTTCCCATAGGGCCCAAGGCAAATGGGGATAGCGGTTGTACGCGCTTTCTAAGGCTCTGATCGCTTTTAGATTTTGCACGCGGATAGGGCCAACAGAGGCGCAGGTATTGCCATGCGCACCCGCCCGCAACAATGTTTCGATACCGAGTTATCGGGGTGTGGAAGTCCGCCGCCCCGAAGCTTTACGCGCTTCCGTCTCGCGAACTACTATTTTCATCATGCCCACACGGGCATCCGTTTGTAGTACGGGAGGCCGTCTACAAATGGTGAAAATTTCAAAGCGTTCAGTCGGGAAATTAAAAAGTTATGAGCATTAGAAGATCTTCCCATTAGGCCCCATTAGGCCACAGTAGCCGAACCGGCCTAAAACTTGCGCGGGTCACTTTCACGGACGGGCTCAAAACTGGTGCCAGAAGTTAGCCCCCGACCAGTGCTTCATTGTGAGGCATTGCGTAAAATTTTCCGTCCCCCGAGTGCCGCGCAATAGCCCCTGAAAGGGCTTTCGGCACAATTTTCACGCCCTTATTTGAGCCACTTGTAGCCGAAGGAATTTTGCGCAAATGACTGAGAGGTGCTCCTGGGCACTGCTCATCACTTTGCAATAGGTTCCGGGGCTTTTCGCGAAGGTCGCGTTTTCTCAAACTTTGAGGGCATTAGTGGGTGGGGTGTGAAAACCTCCGAATGCATGGTTCTCAGCTCCTGCTGTGGGCAGCAAGCCAATTTTTTTTCCATAATGTTGACCTATAAAAGAGCTTACTCGGGTGTGAAAATTATCATTGTGCGCGCGCGCCCCGGACCGCAATTATGATATTTCCTGTTTTCCCATAGGGCCCAAGGCAAATGGGGATAGCGGTTGTACGCGCTTTCTAAGGCTCTGATCGCTTTTAGATTTTGCACGCGGATAGGGCCAACAGAGGCGCAGGTATTGCCATGCGCACCCGCCCGCAACAATGTTTCGATACCGAGTTATCGGGGTGCGGAAGTCCGCCGCCCCGAAGCTTTACGCGCTTCCGTCTCGCGAACTACTATTTTCATCATGCCCACACGGGCATCCGTTTGTAGTACGGGAGGCCGTCTACAAATGGTGAAAATTTCAAAGCGTTCAGTCGGGAAATTAAAAAGTTATGAGCATTAGAAGATCTTCCCATTAGGCCCCATTAGGCCACAGTAGCCGAACCGGCCTAAAACTTGCGCGGGTCACTTTCACGGACGGGCTCGAAACTGGTGCCAGAAGTTAGCCCCCGACCAGTGCTTCATTGTGAGGCATTGCGTAAAATTTTCCGTCCCCCGAGTGCCGCGCAATAGCCCCTGAAAGGGCTTTCGGCACAATTTTCACGCCCTTATTTGAGCCACTTGTAGCCGAAGGAATTTTGCGCAAATGACTGAGAGGTGCTCCTGGGCACTGCTCATCACTTTGCAATAGGTTCCGGGGCTTTTCGCGAAGGTCGCGTTTTCTCAAACTTTGAGGGCATTAGTGGGTGGGGTGTGAAAACCTCCGAATGCATGGTTCTCAGCTCCTGCTGTGGGCAGCAAGCCAATTTTTTTTCCAAAATGTTGACCTATAAAAGAGCTTACTCGGGTGTGAAAATTATCATTGTGCGCGCGCGCCCCGGACCGCAATTATGATATTTCCTGTTTTCCCATAGGGCCCAAGGCAAATGGGGATAGCGGTTGTACGCGCTTTCTAAGGCTCTGATCGCTTTTCGATTTTGCACGCGGATAGGGCCAACAGAGGCGCAGGTATTGCCATGCGCACCCGCCCGCAACAATGTTTCGATACCGAGTTATCGGGGTGTGGAAGTCCGCCGCCCCGAAGCTTTACGCGCTTCCGTCTCGCGAACTACTATTTTCATCATGCCCACACGGGCATCCGTTTGTAGTACGGGAGGCCGTCTACAAATGGTGAAAATTTCAAAGCGTTCAGTCGGGAAATTAAAAAGTTATGAGCATTAGAAGATCTTCCCATTAGGCCCCATTAGGCCACAGTAGCCGAACCGGCCTAAAACTTGCGCGGGTCACTTTCACGGACGGGCTCGAAACTGGTGCCAGAAGTTAGCCCCCGACCAGTGCTTCATTGTGAGGCATTGCGTAAAATTTTCCGTCCCCCGAGTGCCGCGCAATAGCCCCTGAAAGGGCTTTCGGCACAATTTTCACGCCCTTATTTGAGCCACTTGTAGCCGAAGGAATTTTGCGCAAATGACTGAGAGGTGCTCCTGGGCACTGCTCATCACTTTGCAATAGGTTCCGGGGCTTTTCGCGAAGGTCGCGTTTTCTCAAACTTTGAGGGCATTAGTGGGTGGGGTGTGAAAACCTCCGAATGCATGGTTCTCAGCTCCTGCTGTGGGCAGCAAGCCAATTTTTTTTCCAAAATGTTGACCTATAAAAGAGCTTACTCGGGTGTGAAAATTATCATTGTGCGCGCGCGCCCCGGACCGCAATTATGATATTTCCTGTTTTCCCATAGGGCCAAAGGCAAATGGGGATAGCGGTTGTACGCGCTTTCTAAGGCTCTGATCGCTTTAGATTTTGCACGCGGATAGGGCCAACAGAGGCGCAGGTATTGCCATGCGCACCCGCCCGCAACAATGTTTCGATACCGAGTTATCGGGGTGTGGAAGTCCGCCGCCCCGAAGCTTTACGCGCTTCCGTCTCGCGAACTACTATTTTCATCATGCCCACACGGGCATCCGTTTGTAGTACGGGAGGCCGTCTACAAATGGTGAAAATTTCAAAGCGTTCAGTCGGGAAATTAAAAAGTTATGAGCATTAGAAGATCTTCCCATTAGGCCCCATTAGGCCACAGTAGCCGAACCGGCCTAAAACTTGCGCGGGTCACTTTCACGGACGGGCTCGAAACTGGTGCCAGAAGTTAGCCCCCGACCAGTGCTTCATTGTGAGGCATTGCGTAAAATTTTCCGTCCCCCGAGTGCCGCGCAATAGCCCCTGAAAGGGCTTTCGGCACAATTTTCACGCCCTTATTTGAGCCACTTGTAGCCGAAGGAATTTTGCGCAAATGACTGAGAGGTGCTCCTGGGCACTGCTCATCACTTTGCAATAGGTTCCGGGGCTTTTCGCGAAGGTCGCGTTTTCTCAAACTTTGAGGGCATTAGTGGGTGGGGTGTGAAAACCTCCGAATGCATGGTTCTCAGCTCCTGCTGTGGGCAGCAAGCCAATTTTTTTTCCAAAATGTTGACCTATAAAAGAGCTTACTCGGGTGTGAAAATTATCATTGTGCGCGCGCGCCCCGGACCGCAATTATGATATTTCCTGTTTTCCCATAGGGCCCAAGGCAAATGGGGATAGCGGTTGTACGCGCTTTCTAAGGCTCTGATCGCTTTTAGATTTTGCACGCGGATAGGGCCAACAGAGGCGCAGGTATTGCCATGCGCACCCGCCCGCAACAATGTTTCGATACCGAGTTATCGGGGTGTGGAAGTCCGCCGCCCCGAAGCTTTACGCGCTTCCGTCTCGCGAACTACTATTTTCATCATGCCCACACGGGCATCCGTTTGTAGTACGGGAGGCCGTCTACAAATGGTGAAAATTTCAAAGCGTTCAGTCGGGAAATTAAAAAGTTATGAGCATTAGAAGATCTTCCCATTAGGCCCCATTAGGCCACAGTAGCCGAACCGGCCTAAAACTTGCGCGGGTCACTTTCACGGACGGGCTCGAAACTGGTGCCAGAAGTTAGCCCCCGACCAGTGCTTCATTGTGAGGCATTGCGTAAAATTTTCCGTCCCCCGAGTGCCGCGCAATAGCCCCTGAAAGGGCTTTCGGCACAATTTTCACGCCCTTATTTGAGCCACTTGTAGCCGAAGGAATTTTGCGCAAATGACTGAGAGGTGCTCCTGGGCACTGCTCATCACTTTGCAATAGGTTCCGGGGCTTTTCGCGAAGGTCGCGTTTTCTCAAACTTTGAGGGCATTAGTGGGTGGGGTGTGAAAACCTCCGAATGCATGGTTCTCAGCTCCTGCTGTTGGCAGCAAGCCAATTTTTTTTCCAAAATGTTGACCTATAAAAGAGCTTACTCGGGTGTGAAAATTATCATTGTGCGCGTGCGCCCCGGACCGCAATTATGATATTTCCTGTTTTCCCATAGGGCCCAAGGCAAATGGGGATAGCGGTTGTACGCGCTTTCTAAGGCTCTGATCGCTTTTAGATTTTGCACGCGGATAGGGCCAACAGAGGCGCAGGTATTGCCATGCGCACCCGCCCGCAACAATGTTTCGATACCGAGTTATCGGGGTGTGGAAGTCCGCCGCCCCGAAGCTTTACGCGCTTCCGTCTCGCGAACTACTATTTTCATCATGCCCACACGGGCATCCGTTTGTAGTACGGGAGGCCGTCTACAAATGGTGAAAATTTCAAAGCGTTCAGTCGGGAAATTAAAAAGTTATGAGCATTAGAAGATCTTCCCATTAGGCCCCATTAGGCCACAGTAGCCGAACCGGCCTAAAACTTGCGCGGGTCACTTTCACGGACGGGCTCAAAACTGGTGCCAGAAGTTAGCCCCCGACCAGTGCTTCATTGTGAGGCATTGCGTAAAATTTTCCGTCCCCCGAGTGCCGCGCAATAGCCCCTGAAAGGGCTTTCGGCACAATTTTCACGCCCTTATTTGAGCCACTTGTAGCCGAAGGAATTTTGCGCAAATGACTGAGAGGTGCTCCTGGGCACTGCTCATCACTTTGCAATAGGTTCCGGGGCTTTTCGCGAAGGTCGCGTTTTCTCAAACTTTGAGGGCATTAGTGGGTGGGGTGTGAAAACCTCCGAATGCATGGTTCTCAGCTCCTGCTGTGGGCAGCAAGCCAATTTTTTTTCCAAAATGTTGACCTATAAAAGAGCTTACTCGGGTGTGAAAGTTATCATTGTGCGCGCGCGCCCCGGACCGCAATTATGATATTTCCTGTTTTCCCATAGGGCCCAAGGCAAATGGGGATAGCGGTTGTACGCGCTTTCTAAGGCTCTGATCGCTTTTAGATTTTGCACGCGGATAGGGCCAACAGAGGCGCAGGTATTGCCATGCGCACCCGCCCGCAACAATGTTTCGATACCGAGTTATCGGGGTGTGGAAGTCCGCCGCCCCGAAGCTTTACGCGCTTCCGTCTCGCAAACTACTATTTTCATCATGCCCACACGGGCATCCGTTTGTAGTACGGGAGGCCGTCTACAAATGGTGAAAATTTCAAAGCGTTCAGTCGGGAAATTAAAAAGTTATGAGCATTAGAAGATCTTCCCATTAGGCCCCATTAGGCCACAGTAGCCGAACCGGCCTAAAACTTGCGCGGGTCACTTTCACGGACGGGCTCGAAACTGGTGCCAGAAGTTAGCCCCCGACCAGTGCTTCATTGTGAGGCATTGCGTAAAATTTTCCGTCCCCCGAGTGCCGCGCAATAGCCCCTGAAAGGGCTTTCGGCACAATTTTCACGCCCTTATTTGAGCCACTTGTAGCCGAAGGAATTTTGCGCAAATGACTGAGAGGTGCTCCTGGGCACTGCTCATCACTTTGCAATAGGTTCCGGGGCTTTTCGCGAAGGTCGCGTTTTCTCAAACTTTGAGGGCATTAGTGGGTGGGGTGTGAAAACCTCCGAATGCATGGTTCTCAGCTCCTGCTGTGGGCAGCAAGCCAATTTTTTTCCAAAATGTTGACCTATAAAAGAGCTTACTCGGGTGTGAAAATTATCATTGTGCGCGCGCGCCCCGGACCGCAATTATGATATTTCCTGTTTTCCCATAGGGCCCAAGGCAAATGGGGATAGCGGTTGTACGCGCTTTCTAAGGCTCTGATCGCTTTTCGATTTTGCACGCGGATAGGGCCAACAGAGGCGCAGGTATTGCCATGCGCACCCGCCCGCAACAATGTTTCGATACCGAGTTATCGGGGTGTGGAAGTCCGCCGCCCCGAAGCTTTACGCGCTTCCGTCTCGCGAACTACTATTTTCATCATGCCCACACGGGCATCCGTTTGTAGTACGGGAGGCCGTCTACAAATGGTGAAAATTTCAAAGCGTTCAGTCGGGAAATTAAAAAGTTATGAGCATTAGAAGATCTTCCCATTAGGCCCCATTAGGCCACAGTAGCCGAACCGGCCTAAAACTTGCGCGGGTCACTTTCACGGACGGGCTCGAAACTGGTGCCAGAAGTTAGCCCCCGACCAGTGCTTCATTGTGAGGCATTGCGTAAAATTTTCCGTCCCCCGAGTGCCGCGCAATAGCCCCTGAAAGGGCTTTCGGCACAATTTTCACGCCCTTATTTGAGCCACTTGTAGCCGAAGGAATTTTGCGCAAATGACTGAGAGGTGCTCCTGGGCACTGCTCATCACTTTGCAATAGGTTCCGGGGCTTTTCGCGAAGGTCGCGTTTTCTCAAACTTTGAGGGCATTAGTGGGTGGGGTGTGAAAACCTCTGAATGCATGGTTCTCAGCTCCTGCTGTGGGCAGCAAGCCAATTTTTTTTCCAAAATGTTGACCTATAAAAGAGCTTACTCGGGTGTGAAAATTATCATTGTGCGCGCGCGCCCCGGACCGCAATTATGATATTTCCTGTTTTCCCATAGGGCCCAAGGCAAATGGGGATAGCGGTTGTACGCGCTTTCTAAGGCTCTGATCGCTTTTAGATTTTGCACGCGGATAGGGCCAACAGAGGCGCAGGTATTGCCATGCGCACCCGCCCGCAACAATGTTTCGATACCGAGTTATCGGGGTGTGGAAGTCCGCCGCCCCGAAGCTTTACGCGCTTCCGTCTCGCGAACTACTATTTTCATCATGCCCACACGGGCATCCGTTTGTAGTACGGGAGGCCGTCTACAAATGGTGAAAATTTCAAAGCGTTCAGTCGGGAAATTAAAAAGTTATGAGCATTAGAAGATCTTCCCATTAGGCCCCATTAGGCCACAGTAGCCGAACCGGCCTAAAACTTGCGCGGGTCACTTTCACGGACGGGCTCGAAACTGGTGCCAGAAGTTAGCCCCCGACCAGTGCTTCATTGTGAGGCATTGCGTAAAATTTTCCGTCCCCCGAGTGCCGCGCAATAGCCCCTGAAAGGGCTTTCGGCACAATTTTCACGCCCTTATTTGAGCCACTTGTAGCCGAAGGAATTTTGCGCAAATGACTGAGAGGTGCTCCTGGGCACTGCTCATCACTTTGCAATAGGTTCCGGGGCTTTTCGCGAAGGTCGCGTTTTCTCAAACTTTGAGGGCATTAGTGGGTGGGGTGTGAAAACCTCCGAATGCATGGTTCTCAGCTCCTGCTGTGGGCAGCAAGCCAATTTTTTTTCCAAAATGTTGACCTATAAAAGAGCTTACTCGGGTGTGAAAATTATCATTGTGCGCGCGCGCCCCGGACCGCAATTATGATATTTCCTGTTTTCCCATAGGGCCCAAGGCAAATGGGGATAGCGGTTGTACGCGCTTTCTAAGGCTCTGATCGCTTTTAGATTTTGCACGCGGATAGGGCCAACAGAGGCGCAGGTATTGCCATGCGCACCCGCCCGCAACAATGTTTCGATACCGAGTTATCGGGGTGTGGAAGTCCGCCGCCCCGAAGCTTTACGCGCTTCCGTCTCGCGAACTACTATTTTCATCATGCCCACACGGGCATCCGTTTGTAGTACGGGAGGCCGTCTACAAATGGTGAAAATTTCAAAGCGTTCAGTCGGGAAATTAAAAAGTTATGAGCATTAGAAGATCTTCCCATTAGGCCCCATTAGGCCACAGTAGCCGAACCGGCCTAAAACTTGCGCGGGTCACTTTCACGGACGGGCTCGAAACTGGTGCCAGAAGTTAGCCCCCGACCAGTGCTTCATTGTGAGGCATTGCGTAAAATTTTCCGTCCCCCGAGTGCCGCGCAATAGCCCCTGAAAGGGCTTTCGGCACAATTTTCACGCCCTTATTTGAGCCACTTGTAGCCGAAGGAATTTTGCGCAAATGACTGAGAGGTGCTCCTGGGCACTGCTCATCACTTTGCAATAGGTTCCGGGGCTTTTCGCGAAGGTCGCGTTTTCTCAAACTTTGAGGGCATTAGTGGGTGGGGTGTGAAAACCTCCGAATGCATGGTTCTCAGCTCCTGCTGTGGGCAGCAAGCCAATTGTTTTTCCAAAATGTTGACCTATAAAAGAGCTTACTCGGGTGTGAAAATTATCATTGTGCGCGCGCGCCCCGGACCGCAATTATGATATTTCCTGTTTTCCCATAGGGCCCAAGGCAAATGGGGATAGCGGTTGTACGCGCTTTCTAAGGCTCTGATCGCTTTTAGATTTTGCACGCGGATAGGGCCAACAGAGGCGCAGGTATTGCCATGCGCATCCGCCCGCAACAATGTTTCGATACCGAGTTATCGGGGTGTGGAAGTCCGCCGCCCCGAAGCTTTACGCGCTTCCGTCTCGCGAACTACTATTTTCATCATGCCCACACGGGCATCCGTTTGTAGTACGGGAGGCCGTCTACAAATGGTGAAAATTTCAAAGCGTTCAGTCGGGAAATTAAAAAGTTATGAGCATTAGAAGATCTTCCCATTAGGCCCCATTAGGCCACAGTAGCCGAACCGGCCTAAAACTTGCGCGGGTCACTTTCACGGACGGGCTCGAAACTGGTGCCAGAAGTTAGCCCCCGACCAGTGCTTCATTGTGAGGCATTGCGTAAAATTTTCCGTCCCCCGAGTGCCGCGCAATAGCCCCTGAAAGGGCTTTCGGCACAATTTTCACGCCCTTATTTGAGCCACTTGTAGCCGAAGGAATTTTGCGCAAATGACTGAGAGGTGCTCCTGGGCACTGCTCATCACTTTGCAATAGGTTCCGGGGCTTTTCGCGAAGGTCGCGTTTTCTCAAACTTTGAGGGCATTAGTGGGTGGGGTGTGAAAACCTCCGAATGCATGGTTCTCAGCTCCTGCTGTGGGCAGCAAGCCAATTTTTTTTCCAAAATGTTGACCTATAAAAGAGCTTACTCGGGTGTGAAAATTATCATTGTGCGCGCGCGCCCCGGACCGCAATTATGATATTTCCTGTTTTCCCATAGGGCCCAAGGCAAATGGGGATAGCGGTTGTACGCGCTTTCTAAGGCTCTGATCGCTTTTAGATTTTGCACGCGGATAGGGCCAACAGAGGCGCAGGTATTGCCATGCGCACCCGCCCGCAACAATGTTTCGATACCGAGTTATCGGGGTGTGGAAGTCTGCCGCCCCGAAGCTTTACGCGCTTCCGTCTCGCGAACTACTATTTTCATCATGCCCACACGGGCATCCGTTTGTAGTACGGGAGGCCGTCTACAAATGGTGAAAATTTCAAAGCGTTCAGTCGGGAAATTAAAAAGTTATGAGCATTAGAAGATCTTCCCATTAGGCCCCATTAGGCCACAGTAGCCGAACCGGCCTAAAACTTGCGCGGGTCACTTTCACGGACGGGCTCGAAACTGGTGCCAGAAGTTAGCCCCCGACCAGTGCTTCATTGTGAGGCATTGCGTAAAATTTTCCGTCCCCCGAGTGCCGCGCAATAGCCCCTGAAAGGGCTTTCGGCACAATTTTCACGCCCTTATTTGAGCCACTTGTAGCCGAAGGAATTTTGCGCAAATGACTGAGAGGTGCTCCTGGGCACTGCTCATCACTTTGCAATAGGTTCCGGGGCTTTTCGCGAAGGTCGCGTTTTCTCAAACTTTGAGGGCATTAGTGGGTGGGGTGTGAAAACCTCCGAATGCATGGTTCTCAGCTCCTGCTGTGGGCAGCAAGCCAATTTTTTTTCCAAAATGTTGACCTATAAAAGAGCTTACTCGGGTGTGAAAATTATCATTGTGCGCGCGCGCCCCGGACCGCAATTATGATATTTCCTGTTTTCCCATAGGGCCCAAGGCAAATGGGGATAGCGGTTGTACGCGCTTTCTAAGGCTCTGATCGCTTTTAGATTTTGCACGCGGATAGGGCCAACAGAGGCGCAGGTATTGCCATGCGCACCCGCCCGCAACAATGTTTCGATACCGAGTTATCGGGGTGTGGAAGTCCGCCGCCCCGAAGCTTTACGCGCTTCCGTCTCGCGAACTACTATTTTCATCATGCCCACACGGGCATCCGTTTGTAGTACGGGAGGCCGTCTACAAATGGTGAAAATTTCAAAGCGTTCAGTCGGGAAATTAAAAAGTTATGAGCATTAGAAGATCTTCCCATTAGGCCCCATTAGGCCACAGTAGCCGAACCGGCCTAAAACTTGCGCGGGTCACTTTCACGGACGGGCTCGAAACTGGTGCCAGAAGTTAGCCCCCGACCAGTGCTTCATTGTGAGGCATTGCGTAAAATTTTCCGTCCCCCGAGTGCCGCGCAATAGCCCCTGAAAGGGCTTTCGGCACAATTTTCACGCCCTTATTTGAGCCACTTGTAGCCGAAGGAATTTTGCGCAAATGACTGAGAGGTGCTCCTGGGCACTGCTCATCACTTTGCAATAGGTTCCGGGGCTTTTCGCGAAGGTCGCGTTTTCTCAAACTTTGAGGGCATTAGTGGGTGGGGTGTGAAAACCTCCGAATGCATGGTTCTCAGCTCCTGCTGTGGGCAGCAAGCCAATTTTTTTTCCAAAATGTTGACCTATAAAAGAGCTTACTCGGGTGTGAAAATTATCATTGTGCGCGCGCGCCCCGGACCGCAATTATGATATTTCCTGTTTTCCCATAGGGCCCAAGGCAAATGGGGATAGCGGTTGTACGCGCTTTCTAAGGCTCTGATCGCTTTTAGATTTTGCACGCGGATAGGGCCAACAGAGGCGCAGGTATTGCCATGCGCACCCGCCCGCAACAATGTTTCGATACCGAGTTATCGGGGTGTGGAAGTCTGCCGCCCCGAAGCTTTACGCGCTTCCGTCTCGCGAACTACTATTTTCATCATGCCCACACGGGCATCCGTTTGTAGTACGGGAGGCCGTCTACAAATGGTGAAAATTTCAAAGCGTTCAGTCGGGAAATTAAAAAGTTATGAGCATTAGAAGATCTTCCCATTAGGCCCCATTAGGCCACAGTAGCCGAACCGGCCTAAAACTTGCGCGGGTCACTTTCACGGACGGGCTCGAAACTGGTGCCAGAAGTTAGCCCCCGACCAGTGCTTCATTGTGAGGCATTGCGTAAAATTTTCCGTCCCCCGAGTGCCGCGCAATAGCCCCTGAAAGGGCTTTCGGCACAATTTTCACGCCCTTATTTGAGCCACTTGTAGCCGAAGGAATTTTGCGCAAATGACTGAGAGGTGCTCCTGGGCACTGCTCATCACTTTGCAATAGGTTCCGGGGCTTTTCGCGAAGGTCGCGTTTTCTCAAACTTTGAGGGCATTAGTGGGTGGGGTGTGAAAACCTCCGAATGCATGGTTCTCAGCTCCTGCTGTGGGCAGCAAGCCAATTTTTTTTCCAAAATGTTGACCTATAAAAGAGCTTACTCGGGTGTGAAAATTATCATTGTGCGCGCGCGCCCCGGACCGCAATTATGATATTTCCTGTTTTCCCATAGGGCCCAAGGCAAATGGGGATAGCGGTTGTACGCGCTTTCTAAGGCTCTGATCGCTTTTAGATTTTGCACGCGGATAGGGCCAACAGAGGCGCAGGTATTGCCATGCGCACCCGCCCGCAACAATGTTTCGATACCGAGTTATCGGGGTGTGGAAGTCCGCCGCCCCGAAGCTTTACGCGCTTCCGTCTCGCGAACTACTATTTTCATCATGCCCACACGGGCATCCGTTTGTAGTACGGGAGGCCGTCTACAAATGGTGAAAATTTCAAAGCGTTCAGTCGGGAAATTAAAAAGTTATGAGCATTAGAAGATCTTCCCATTAGGCCCCATTAGGCCACAGTAGCCGAACCGGCCTAAAACTTGCGCGGGTCACTTTCACGGACGGGCTCGAAACTGGTGCCAGAAGTTAGCCCCCGACCAGTGCTTCATTGTGAGGCATTGCGTAAAATTTTCCGTCCCCCGAGTGCCGCGCAATAGCCCCTGAAAGGGCTTTCGGCACAATTTTCACGCCCTTATTTGAGCCACTTGTAGCCGAAGGAATTTTGCGCAAATGACTGAGAGGTGCTCCTGGGCACTGCTCATCACTTTGCAATAGGTTCCGGGGCTTTTCGCGAAGGTCGCGTTTTCTCAAACTTTGAGGGCATTAGTGGGTGGGGTGTGAAAACCTCCGAATGCATGGTTCTCAGCTCCTGCTGTGGGCAGCAAGCCAATTTTTTTTCCAAAATGTTGACCTATAAAAGAGCTTACTCGGGTGTGAAAATTATCATTGTGCGCGCGCGCCCCGGACCGCAATTATGATATTTCCTGTTTTCCCATAGGGCCCAAGGCAAATGGGGATAGCGGTTGTACGCGCTTTCTAAGGCTCTGATCGCTTTTAGATTTTGCACGCGGATAGGGCCAACAGAGGCGCAGGTATTGCCATGCGCACCCGCCCGCAACAATGTTTCGATACCGAGTTATCGGGGTGTGGAAGTCTGCCGCCCCGAAGCTTTACGCGCTTCCGTCTCGCGAACTACTATTTTCATCATGCCCACACGGGCATCCGTTTGTAGTACGGGAGGCCGTCTACAAATGGTGAAAATTTCAAAGCGTTCAGTCGGGAAATTAAAAAGTTATGAGCATTAGAAGATCTTCCCATTAGGCCCCATTAGGCCACAGTAGCCGAACCGGCCTAAAACTTGCGCGGGTCACTTTCACGGACGGGCTCGAAACTGGTGCCAGAAGTTAGCCCCCGACCAGTGCTTCATTGTGAGGCATTGCGTAAAATTTTCCGTCCCCCGAGTGCCGCGCAATAGCCCCTGAAAGGGCTTTCGGCACAATTTTCACGCCCTTATTTGAGCCACTTGTAGCCGAAGGAATTTTGCGCAAATGACTGAGAGGTGCTCCTGGGCACTGCTCATCACTTTGCAATAGGTTCCGGGGCTTTTCGCGAAGGTCGCGTTTTCTCAAACTTTGAGGGCATTAGTGGGTGGGGTGTGAAAACCTCCGAATGCATGGTTCTCAGCTCCTGCTGTGGGCAGCAAGCCAATTTTTTTTCCAAAATGTTGACCTATAAAAGAGCTTACTCGGGTGTGAAAATTATCATTGTGCGCGCGCGCCCCGGACCGCAATTATGATATTTCCTGTTTTCCCATAGGGCCCAAGGCAAATGGGGATAGCGGTTGTACGCGCTTTCTAAGGCTCTGATCGCTTTTAGATTTTGCACGCGGATAGGGCCAACAGAGGCGCAGGTATTGCCATGCGCACCCGCCCGCAACAATGTTTCGATACCGAGTTATCGGGGTGTGGAAGTCCGCCGCCCCGAAGCTTTACGCGCTTCCGTCTCGCAAACTACTATTTTCATCATGCCCACACGGGCATCCGTTTGTAGTACGGGAGGCCGTCTACAAATGGTGAAAATTTCAAAGCGTTCAGTCGGGAAATTAAAAAGTTATGAGCATTAGAAGATCTTCCCATTAGGCCCCATTAGGCCACAGTAGCCGAACCGGCCTAAAACTTGCGCGGGTCACTTTCACGGACGGGCTCGAAACTGGTGCCAGAAGTTAGCCCCCGACCAGTGCTTCATTGTGAGGCATTGCGTAAAATTTTCCGTCCCCCGAGTGCCGCGCAATAGCCCCTGAAAGGGCTTTCGGCACAATTTTCACGCCCTTATTTGAGCCACTTGTAGCCGAAGGAATTTTGCGCAAATGACTGAGAGGTGCTCCTGGGCACTGCTCATCACTTTGCAATAGGTTCCGGGGCTTTTCGCGAAGGTCGCGTTTTCTCAAACTTTGAGGGCATTAGTGGGTGGGGTGTGAAAACCTCCGAATGCATGGTTCTCAGCTCCTGCTGTGGGCAGCAAGCCAATTTTTTTTCCAAAATGTTGACCTATAAAAGAGCTTACTCGGGTGTGAAAATTATCATTGTGCGCGCGCGCCCCGGACCGCAATTATGATATTTCCTGTTTTCCCATAGGGCCCAAGGCAAATGGGGATAGCGGTTGTACGCGCTTTCTAAGGCTCTGATCGCTTTTCGATTTTGCACGCGGATAGGGCCAACAGAGGCGCAGGTATTGCCATGCGCACCCGCCCGCAACAATGTTTCGATACCGAGTTATCGGGGTGTGGAAGTCCGCCGCCCCGAAGCTTTACGCGCTTCCGTCTCGCGAACTACTATTTTCATCATGCCCACACGGGCATCCGTTTGTAGTACGGGAGGCCGTCTACAAATGGTGAAAATTTCAAAGCGTTCAGTCGGGAAATTAAAAAGTTATGAGCATTAGAAGATCTTCCCATTAGGCCCCATTAGGCCACAGTAGCCGAACCGGCCTAAAACTTGCGCGGGTCACTTTCACGGACGGGCTCGAAACTGGTGCCAGAAGTTAGCCCCCGACCAGTGCTTCATTGTGAGGCATTGCGTAAAATTTTCCGTCCCCCGAGTGCCGCGCAATAGCCCCTGAAAGGGCTTTCGGCACAATTTTCACGCCCTTATTTGAGCCACTTGTAGCCGAAGGAATTTTGCGCAAATGACTGAGAGGTGCTCCTGGGCACTGCTCATCACTTTGCAATAGGTTCCGGGGCTTTTCGCGAAGGTCGCGTTTTCTCAAACTTTGAGGGCATTAGTGGGTGGGGTGTGAAAACCTCCGAATGCATGGTTCTCAGCTCCTGCTGTGGGCAGCAAGCCAATTTTTTTTCCAAAATGTTGACCTATAAAAGAGCTTACTCGGGTGTGAAAATTATCATTGTGCGCGCGCGCCCCGGACCGCAATTATGATATTTCCTGTTTTCCCATAGGGCCCAAGGCAAATGGGGATAGCGGTTGTACGCGCTTTCTAAGGCTCTGATCGCTTTTAGATTTTGCACGCGGATAGGGCCAACAGAGGCGCAGGTATTGCCATGCGCACCCGCCCGCAACAATGTTTCGATACCGAGTTATCGGGGTGTGGAAGTCCGCCGCCCCGAAGCTTTACGCGCTTCCGTCTCGCGAACTACTATTTTCATCATGCCCACACGGGCATCCGTTTGTAGTACGGGAGGCCGTCTACAAATGGTGAAAATTTCAAAGCGTTCAGTCGGGAAATTAAAAAGTTATGAGCATTAGAAGATCTTCCCATTAGGCCCCATTAGGCCACAGTAGCCGAACCGGCCTAAAACTTGCGCGGGTCACTTTCACGGACGGGCTCGAAACTGGTGCCAGAAGTTAGCCCCCGACCAGTGCTTCATTGTGAGGCATTGCGTAAAATTTTCCGTCCCCCGAGTGCCGCGCAATAGCCCCTGAAAGGGCTTTCGGCACAATTTTCACGCCCTTATTTGAGCCACTTGTAGCCGAAGGAATTTTGCGCAAATGACTGAGAGGTGCTCCTGGGCACTGCTCATCACTTTGCAATAGGTTCCGGGGCTTTTCGCGAAGGTCGCGTTTTCTCAAACTTTGAGGGCATTAGTGGGTGGGGTGTGAAAACCTCCGAATGCATGGTTCTCAGCTCCTGCTGTGGGCAGCAAGCCAATTTTTTTTCCAAAATGTTGACCTATAAAAGAGCTTACTCGGGTGTGAAAATTATCATTGTGCGCGCGCGCCCCGGACCGCAATTATGATATTTCCTGTTTTCCCATAGGGCCCAAGGCAAATGGGGATAGCGGTTGTACGCGCTTTCTAAGGCTCTGATCGCTTTTCGATTTTGCACGCGGATAGGGCCAACAGAGGCGCAGGTATTGCCATGCGCACCCGCCCGCAACAATGTTTCGATACCGAGTTATCGGGGTGTGGAAGTCCGCCGCCCCGAAGCTTTACGCGCTTCCGTCTCGCGAACTACTATTTTCATCATGCCCACACGGGCATCCGTTTGTAGTACGGGAGGCCGTCTACAAATGGTGAAAATTTCAAAGCGTTCAGTCGGGAAATTAAAAAGTTATGAGCATTAGAAGATCTTCCCATTAGGCCCCATTAGGCCACAGTAGCCGAACCGGCCTAAAACTTGCGCGGGTCACTTTCACGGACGGGCTCGAAACTGGTGCCAGAAGTTAGCCCCCGACCAGTGCTTCATTGTGAGGCATTGCGTAAAATTTTCCGTCCCCCGAGTGCCGCGCAATAGCCCCTGAAAGGGCTTTCGGCACAATTTTCACGCCCTTATTTGAGCCACTTGTAGCCGAAGGAATTTTGCGCAAATGACTGAGAGGTGCTCCTGGGCACTGCTCATCACTTTGCAATAGGTTCCGGGGCTTTTCGCGAAGGTCGCGTTTTCTCAAACTTTGAGGGCATTAGTGGGTGGGGTGTGAAAACCTCCGAATGCATGGTTCTCAGCTCCTGCTGTGGGCAGCAAGCCAATTGTTTTTCCAAAATGTTGACCTATAAAAGAGCTTACTCGGGTGTGAAAATTATCATTGTGCGCGCGCGCCCCGGACCGCAATTATGATATTTCCTGTTTTCCCATAGGGCCCAAGGCAAATGGGGATAGCGGTTGTACGCGCTTTCTAAGGCTCTGATCGCTTTTAGATTTTGCACGCGGATAGGGCCAACAGAGGCGCAGGTATTGCCATGCGCATCCGCCCGCAACAATGTTTCGATACCGAGTTATCGGGGTGTGGAAGTCCGCCGCCCCGAAGCTTTACGCGCTTCCGTCTCGCGAACTACTATTTTCATCATGCCCACACGGGCATCCGTTTGTAGTACGGGAGGCCGTCTACAAATGGTGAAAATTTCAAAGCGTTCAGTCGGGAAATTAAAAAGTTATGAGCATTAGAAGATCTTCCCATTAGGCCCCATTAGGCCACAGTAGCCGAACCGGCCTAAAACTTGCGCGGGTCACTTTCACGGACGGGCTCGAAACTGGTGCCAGAAGTTAGCCCCCGACCAGTGCTTCATTGTGAGGCATTGCGTAAAATTTTCCGTCCCCCGAGTGCCGGGCAATAGCCCCTGAAAGGGCTTTCGGCACAATTTTCACGCCCTTATTTGAGCCACTTGTAGCCGAAGGAATTTTGCGCAAATGACTGAGAGGTGCTCCTGGGCACTGCTCATCACTTTGCAATAGGTTCCGGGGCTTTTCGCGAAGGTCGCGTTTTCTCAAACTTTGAGGGCATTAGTGGGTGGGGTGTGAAAACCTCCGAATGCATGGTTCTCAGCTCCTGCTGTGGGCAGCAAGCCAATTTTTTTTCCAAAATGTTGACCTATAAAAGAGCTTACTCGGGTGTGAAAATTATCATTGTGCGCGCGCGCCCCGGACCGCAATTATGATATTTCCTGTTTTCCCATAGGGCCCAAGGCAAATGGGGATAGCGGTTGTACGCGCTTTCTAAGGCTCTGATCGCTTTTAGATTTTGCACGCGGATAGGGCCAACAGAGGCGCAGGTATTGCCATGCGCACCCGCCCGCAACAATGTTTCGATACCGAGTTATCGGGGTGTGGAAGTCCGCCGCCCCGAAGCTTTACGCGCTTCCGTCTCGCGAACTACTATTTTCATCATGCCCACACGGGCATCCGTTTGTAGTACGGGAGGCCGTCTACAAATGGTGAAAATTTCAAAGCGTTCAGTCGGGAAATTAAAAAGTTATGAGCATTAGAAGATCTTCCCATTAGGCCCCATTAGGCCACAGTAGCCGAACCGGCCTAAAACTTGCGCGGGTCACTTTCACGGACGGGCTCGAAACTGGTGCCAGAAGTTAGCCCCCGACCAGTGCTTCATTGTGAGGCATTGCGTAAAATTTTCCGTCCCCCGAGTGCCGCGCAATAGCCCCTGAAAGGGCTTTCGGCACAATTTTCACGCCCTTATTTGAGCCACTTGTAGCCGAAGGAATTTTGCGCAAATGACTGAGAGGTGCTCCTGGGCACTGCTCATCACTTTGCAATAGGTTCCGGGGCTTTTCGCGAAGGTCGCGTTTTCTCAAACTTTGAGGGCATTAGTGGGTGGGGTGTGAAAACCTCCGAATGCATGGTTCTCAGCTCCTGCTGTGGGCAGCAAGCCAATTGTTTTTCCAAAATGTTGACCTATAAAAGAGCTTACTCGGGTGTGAAAATTATCATTGTGCGCGCGCGCCCCGGACCGCAATTATGATATTTCCTGTTTTCCCATAGGGCCCAAGGCAAATGGGGATAGCGGTTGTACGCGCTTTCTAAGGCTCTGATCGCTTTTAGATTTTGCACGCGGATAGGGCCAACAGAGGCGCAGGTATTGCCATGCGCATCCGCCCGCAACAATGTTTCGATACCGAGTTATCGGGGTGTGGAAGTCCGCCGCCCCGAAGCTTTACGCGCTTCCGTCTCGCGAACTACTATTTTCATCATGCCCACACGGGCATCCGTTTGTAGTACGGGAGGCCGTCTACAAATGGTGAAAATTTCAAAGCGTTCAGTCGGGAAATTAAAAAGTTATGAGCATTAGAAGATCTTCCCATTAGGCCCCATTAGGCCACAGTAGCCGAACCGGCCTAAAACTTGCGCGGGTCACTTTCACGGACGGGCTCGAAACTGGTGCCAGAAGTTAGCCCCCGACCAGTGCTTCATTGTGAGGCATTGCGTAAAATTTTCCGTCCCCCGAGTGCCGGGCAATAGCCCCTGAAAGGGCTTTCGGCACAATTTTCACGCCCTTATTTGAGCCACTTGTAGCCGAAGGAATTTTGCGCAAATGACTGAGAGGTGCTCCTGGGCACTGCTCATCACTTTGCAATAGGTTCCGGGGCTTTTCGCGAAGGTCGCGTTTTCTCAAACTTTGAGGGCATTAGTGGGTGGGGTGTGAAAACCTCCGAATGCATGGTTCTCAGCTCCTGCTGTGGGCAGCAAGCCAATTTTTTTTCCAAAATGTTGACCTATAAAAGAGCTTACTCGGGTGTGAAAATTATCATTGTGCGCGCGCGCCCCGGACCGCAATTATGATATTTCCTGTTTTCCCATAGGGCCCAAGGCAAATGGGGATAGCGGTTGTACGCGCTTTCTAAGGCTCTGATCGCTTTTAGATTTTGCACGCGGATAGGGCCAACAGAGGCGCAGGTATTGCCATGCGCACCCGCCCGCAACAATGTTTCGATACCGAGTTATCGGGGTGTGGAAGTCCGCCGCCCCGAAGCTTTACGCGCTTCCGTCTCGCGAACTACTATTTTCATCATGCCCACACGGGCATCCGTTTGTAGTACGGGAGGCCGTCTACAAATGGTGAAAATTTCAAAGCGTTCAGTCGGGAAATTAAAAAGTTATGAGCATTAGAAGATCTTCCCATTAGGCCCCATTAGGCCACAGTAGCCGAACCGGCCTAAAACTTGCGCGGGTCACTTTCACGGACGGGCTCGAAACTGGTGCCAGAAGTTAGCCCCCGACCAGTGCTTCATTGTGAGGCATTGCGTAAAATTTTCCGTCCCCCGAGTGCCGCGCAATAGCCCCTGAAAGGGCTTTCGGCACAATTTTCACGCCCTTATTTGAGCCACTTGTAGCCGAAGGAATTTTGCGCAAATGACTGAGAGGTGCTCCTGGGCACTGCTCATCACTTTGCAATAGGTTCCGGGGCTTTTCGCGAAGGTCGCGTTTTCTCAAACTTTGAGGGCATTAGTGGGTGGGGTGTGAAAACCTCCGAATGCATGGTTCTCAGCTCCTGCTGTGGGCAGCAAGCCAATTTTTTTTCCAAAATGTTGACCTATAAAAGAGCTTACTCGGGTGTGAAAATTATCATTATGCGCGCGCGCCCCGGACCGCAATTATGATATTTCCTGTTTTCCCATAGGGCCCAAGGCAAATGGGGATAGCGGTTGTACGCGCTTTCTAAGGCTCTGATCGCTTTTAGATTTTGCACGCGGATAGGGCCAACAGAGGCGCAGGTATTGCCATGCGCACCCGCCCGCAACAATGTTTCGATACCGAGTTATCGGGGTGTGGAAGTCCGCCGCCCCGAAGCTTTACGCGCTTCCGTCTCGCGAACTACTATTTTCATCATGCCCACACGGGCATCCGTTTGTAGTACGGGAGGCCGTCTACAAATGGTGAAAATTTCAAAGCGTTCAGTCGGGAAATTAAAAAGTTATGAGCATTAGAAGATCTTCCCATTAGGCCCCATTAGGCCACAGTAGCCGAACCGGCCTAAAACTTGCGCGGGTCACTTTCACGGACGGGCTCGAAACTGGTGCCAGAAGTTAGCCCCCGACCAGTGCTTCATTGTGAGGCATTGCGTAAAATTTTCCGTCCCCCGAGTGCCGCGCAATAGCCCCTGAAAGGGCTTTCGGCACAATTTTCACGCCCTTATTTGAGCCACTTGTAGCCGAAGGAATTTTGCGCAAATGACTGAGAGGTGCTCCTGGGCACTGCTCATCACTTTGCAATAGGTTCCGGGGCTTTTCGCGAAGGTCGCGTTTTCTCAAACTTTGAGGGCATTAGTGGGTGGGGTGTGAAAACCTCCGAATGCATGGTTCTCAGCTCCTGCTGTGGGCAGCAAGCCAATTTTTTTTCCAAAATGTTGACCTATAAAAGAGCTTACTCGGGTGTGAAAATTATCATTGTGCGCGCGCGCCCCGGACCGCAATTATGATATTTCCTGTTTTCCCATAGGGCCCAAGGCAAATGGGGATAGCGGTTGTACGCGCTTTCTAAGGCTCTGATCGCTTTTAGATTTTGCACGCGGATAGGGCCAACAGAGGCGCAGGTATTGCCATGCGCACCCGCCCGCAACAATGTTTCGATACCGAGTTATCGGGGTGTGGAAGTCCGCCGCCCCGAAGCTTTACGCGCTTCCGTCTCGCGAACTACTATTTTCATCATGCCCACACGGGCATCCGTTTGTAGTACGGGAGGCCGTCTACAAATGGTGAAAATTTCAAAGCGTTCAGTCGGGAAATTAAAAAGTTATGAGCATTAGAAGATCTTCCCATTAGGCCCCATTAGGCCACAGTAGCCGAACCGGCCTAAAACTTGCGCGGGTCACTTTCACGGACGGGCTCGAAACTGGTGCCAGAAGTTAGCCCCCGACCAGTGCTTCATTGTGAGGCATTGCGTAAAATTTTCCGTCCCCCGAGTGCCGCGCAATAGCCCCTGAAAGGGCTTTCGGCACAATTTTCACGCCCTTATTTGAGCCACTTGTAGCCGAAGGAATTTTGCGCAAATGACTGAGAGGTGCTCCTGGGCACTGCTTATCACTTTGCAATAGGTTCCAGGGCTTTTCGCGAAGGTCGCGTTTTCTCAAACTTTGAGGGCATTAGTGGGTGGGGTGTGAAAACCTCCGAATGCATGGTTCTCAGCTCCTGCTGTGGGCAGCAAGCCAATTTTTTTTCCAAAATGTTGACCTATAAAAGAGCTTACTCGGGTGTGAAAATTATCATTGTGCGCGCGCGCCCCGGACCGCAATTATGATATTTCCTGTTTTCCCATAGGGCCCAAGGCAAATGGGGATAGCGGTTGTACGCGCTTTCTAAGGCTCTGATCGCTTTTAGATTTTGCACGCGGATAGGGCCAACAGAGGCGCAGGTATTGCCATGCGCACCCGCCCGCAACAATGTTTCGATACCGAGTTATCGGGGTGTGGAAGTCCGCCGCCCCGAAGCTTTACGCGCTTCCGTCTCGCGAACTACTATTTTCATCATGCCCACACGGGCATCCGTTTGTAGTACGGGAGGCCGTCTACAAATGGTGAAAATTTCAAAGCGTTCAGTCGGGAAATTAAAAAGTTATGAGCATTAGAAGATCTTCCCATTAGGCCCCATTAGGCCACAGTAGCCGAACCGGCCTAAAACTTGCGCGGGTCACTTTCACGGACGGGCTCGAAACTGGTGCCAGAAGTTAGCCCCCGACCAGTGCTTCATTGTGAGGCATTGCGTAAAATTTTCCGTCCCCCGAGTGCCGCGCAATAGCCCCTGAAAGGGCTTTCGGCACAATTTTCACGCCCTTATTTGAGCCACTTGTAGCCGAAGGAATTTTGCGCAAATGACTGAGAGGTGCTCCTGGGCACTGCTCATCACTTTGCAATAGGTTCCGGGGCTTTTCGCGAAGGTCGCGTTTTCTCAAACTTTGAGGGCATTAGTGGGTGGGGTGTGAAAACCTCCGAATGCATGGTTCTCAGCTCCTGCTGTGGGCAGCAAGCCAATTTTTTTTCCAAAATGTTGACCTATAAAAGAGCTTACTCGGGTGTGAAAATTATCATTGTGCGCGCGCGCCCCGGACCGCAATTATGATATTTCCTGTTTTCCCATAGGGCCCAAGGCAAATGGGGATAGCGGTTGTACGCGCTTTCTAAGGCTCTGATCGCTTTTAGATTTTGCACCCGGATAGGGCCAACAGAGGCGCAGGTATTGCCATGCGCACCCGCCCGCAACAATGTTTCGATACCGAGTTATCGGGGTGTGGAAGTCCGCCGCCCCGAAGCTTTACGCGCTTCCGTCTCGCGAACTACTATTTTCATCATGCCCACACGGGCATCCGTTTGTAGTACGGGAGGCCGTCTACAAATGGTGAAAATTTCAAAGCGTTCAGTCGGGAAATTAAAAAGTTATGAGCATTAGAAGATCTTCCCATTAGGCCCCATTAGGCCACAGTAGCCGAACCGGCCTAAAACTTGCGCGGGTCACTTTCACGGACGGGCTCGAAACTGGTGCCAGAAGTTAGCCCCCGACCAGTGCTTCATTGTGAGGCATTGCGTAAAATTTTCCGTCCCCCGAGTGCCGCGCAATAGCCCCTGAAAGGGCTTTCGGCACAATTTTCACGCCCTTATTTGAGCCACTTGTAGCCGAAGGAATTTTGCGCAAATGACTGAGAGGTGCTCCTGGGCACTGCTCATCACTTTGCAATAGGTTCCGGGGCTTTTCGCGAAGGTCGCGTTTTCTCAAACTTTGAGGGCATTAGTGGGTGGGGTGTGAAAACCTCCGAATGCATGGTTCTCAGCTCCTGCTGTGGGCAGCAAGCCAATTTTTTTCCAAAATGTTGACCTATAAAAGAGCTTACTCGGGTGTGAAAATTATCATTGTGCGCGCGCCCCGGACCGCAATTATGATATTTCCTGTTTTCCCATAGGGCCCAAGGCAAATGGGGATAGCGGTTGTACGCGCTTTCTAAGGCTCTGATCGCTTTTAGATTTTGCACGCGGATAGGGCCAACAGAGGCGCAGGTATTGCCATGCGCACCCGCCCGCAACAATGTTTCGATACCGAGTTATCGGGGTGTGGAAGTCCGCCGCCCAAAAGCTTTACGCGCTTCCGTCTCGCGAACTACTATTTTCATCATGCCCACACGGGCATCCGTTTGTAGTACGGGAGGCCGTCTACAAATGGTGAAAATTTCAAAGCGTTCAGTCGGGAAATTAAAAAGTTATGAGCATTAGAAGATCTTCCCATTAGGCCCCATTAGGCCACAGTAGCCGAACCGGCCTAAAACTTGCGCGGGTCACTTTCACGGACGGGCTCGAAACTGGTGCCAGAAGTTAGCCCCCGACCAGTGCTTCATTGTGAGGCATTGCGTAAAATTTTCCGTCCCCCGAGTGCCGCGCAATAGCCCCTGAAAGGGCTTTCGGCACAATTTTCACGCCCTTATTTGAGCCACTTGTAGCCGAAGGAATTTTGCGCAAATGACTGAGAGGTGCTCCTGGGCACTGCTCATCACTTTGCAATAGGTTCCGGGGCTTTTTGCGAAGGTCGCGTTTTCTCAAACTTTGAGGGCATTAGTGGGTGGGGTGTGAAAACCTCCGAATGCATGGTTCTCAGCTCCTGCTGTGGGCAGCAAGCCAATTTTTTTTCCAAAATGTTGACCTATAAAAGAGCTTACTCGGGTGTGAAAATTATCATTGTGCGCGCGCGCCCCGGACCGCAATTATGATATTTCCTGTTTTCCCATAGGGCCCAAGGCAAATGGGGATAGCGGTTGTACGCGCTTTCTAAGGCTCTGATCGCTTTTAGATTTTGCACGCGGATAGGGCCAACAGAGGCGCAGGTATTGCCATGCGCACCCGCCCGCAACAATGTTTCGATACCGAGTTATCGGGGTGTGGAAGTCCGCCGCCCCGAAGCTTTACGCGCTTCCGTCTCGCGAACTACTATTTTCATCATGCCCACACGGGCATCCGTTTGTAGTACGGGAGGCCGTCTACAAATGGTGAAAATTTCAAAGCGTTCAGTCGGGAAATTAAAAAGTTATGAGCATTAGAAGATCTTCCCATTAGGCCCCATTAGGCCACAGTAGCCGAACCGGCCTAAAACTTGCGCGGGTCACTTTCACGGACGGGCTCGAAACTGGTGCCAGAAGTTAGCCCCCGACCAGTGCTTCATTGTGAGGCATTGCGTAAAATTTTCCGTCCCCCGAGTGCCGCGCAATAGCCCCTGAAAGGGCTTTTGGCACAATTTTCACGCCCTTATTTGAGCCACTTGTAGCCGAAGGAATTTTGCGCAAATGACTGAGAGGTGCTCCTGGGCACTGCTCATCACTTTGCAATAGGTTCCGGGGCTTTTCGCGAAGGTCGCGTTTTCTCAAACTTTGAGGGCATTAGTGGGTGGGGTGTGAAAACCTCCGAATGCATGGTTCTCAGCTCCTGCTGTGGGCAGCAAGCCAATTTTTTTTCCAAAATGTTGACCTATAAAAGAGCTTACTCGGGTGTGAAAATTATCATTGTGCGCGCGCGCCCCGGACCGCAATTATGATATTTCCTGTTTTCCCATAGGGCCCAAGGCAAATGGGGATAGCGGTTGTACGCGCTTTCTAAGGCTCTGATCGCTTTTAGATTTTGCACGCGGATAGGGCCAACAGAGGCGCAGGTATTGCCATGCGCACCCGCCCGCAACAATGTTTCGATACCGAGTTATCGGGGTGTGGAAGTCCGCCGCCCCGAAGCTTTACGCGCTTCCGTCTCGCAAACTACTATTTTCATCATGCCCACACGGGCATCCGTTTGTAGTACGGGAGGCCGTCTACAAATGGTGAAAATTTCAAAGCGTTCAGTCGGGAAATTAAAAAGTTATGAGCATTAGAAGATCTTCCCATTAGGCCCCATTAGGCCACAGTAGCCGAACCGGCCTAAAACTTGCGCGGGTCACTTTCACGGACGGGCTCGAAACTGGTGCCAGAAGTTAGCCCCCGACCAGTGCTTCATTGTGAGGCATTGCGTAAAATTTTCCGTCCCCCGAGTGCCGCGCAATAGCCCCTGAAAGGGCTTTCGGCACAATTTTCACGCCCTTATTTGAGCCACTTGTAGCCGAAGGAATTTTGCGCAAATGACTGAGAGGTGCTCCTGGGCACTGCTCATCACTTTGCAATAGGTTCCGGGGCTTTTCGCGAAGGTCGCGTTTTCTCAAACTTTGAGGGCATTAGTGGGTGGGGTGTGAAAACCTCCGAATGCATGGTTCTCAGCTCCTGCTGTGGGCAGCAAGCCAATTTTTTTTCCAAAATGTTGACCTATAAAAGAGCTTACTCGGGTGTGAAAATTATCATTGTGCGCGCGCGCCCCGGACCGCAATTATGATATTTCCTGTTTTCCCATAGGGCCCAAGGCAAATGGGGATAGCGGTTGTACGCGCTTTCTAAGGCTCTGATCGCTTTTAGATTTTGCACGCGGATAGGGCCAACAGAGGCGCAGGTATTGCCATGCGCACCCGCCCGCAACAATGTTTCGATACCGAGTTATCGGGGTGTGGAAGTCCGCCGCCCCGAAGCTTTACGCGCTTCCGTCTCGCGAACTACTATTTTCATCATGCCCACACGGGCATCCGTTTGTAGTACGGGAGGCCGTCTACAAATGGTGAAAATTTCAAAGCGTTCAGTCGGGAAATTAAAAAGTTATGAGCATTAGAAGATCTTCCCATTAGGCCCCATTAGGCCACAGTAGCCGAACCGGCCTAAAACTTGCGCGGGTCACTTTCATGGACGGGCTCGAAACTGGTGCCAGAAGTTAGCCCCCGACCAGTGCTTCATTGTGAGGCATTGCGTAAAATTTTCCGTCCCCCGAGTGCCGCGCAATAGCCCCTGAAAGGGCTTTCAGCACAATTTTCACGCCCTTATTTGAGCCACTTGTAGCCGAAGGAATTTTGCGCAAATGACTGAGAGGTGCTCCTGGGCACTGCTCATCACTTTGCAATAGGTTCCGGGGCTTTTCGCGAAGGTCGCGTTTTCTCAAACTTTGAGGGCATTAGTGGGTGGGGTGTGAAAACCTCCGAATGCATGGTTCTCAGCTCCTGCTGTGGGCAGCAAGCCAATTTTTTTTCCAAAATGTTGACCTATAAAAGAGCTTACTCGGGTGTGAAAATTATCATTGTGCGCGCGCGCCCCGGACCGCAATTATGATATTTCCTGTTTTCCCATAGGGCCCAAGGCAAATGGGGATAGCGGTTGTACGCGCTTTCTAAGGCTCTGATCGCTTTTAGATTTTGCACGCGGATAGGGCCAACAGAGGCGCAGGTATTGCCATGCGCACCCGCCCGCAACAATGTTTCGATACCGAGTTATCGGGGTGTGGAAGTCCGCCGCCCCGAAGCTTTACGCGCTTCCGTCTCGCGAACTACTATTTTCATCATGCCCACACGGGCATCCGTTTGTAGTACGGGAGGCCGTCTACAAATGGTGAAAATTTCAAAGCGTTCAGTCGGGAAATTAAAAAGTTATGAGCATTAGAAGATCTTCCCATTAGGCCCCATTAGGCCACAGTAGCCGAACCGGCCTAAAACTTGCGCGGGTCACTTTCACGGACGGGCTCGAAACTGGTGCCAGAAGTTAGCCCCCGACCAGTGCTTCATTGTGAGGCATTGCGTAAAATTTTCCGTCCCCCGAGTGCCGCGCAATAGCCCCTGAAAGGGCTTTTGGCACAATTTTCACGCCCTTATTTGAGCCACTTGTAGCCGAAGGAATTTTGCGCAAATGACTGAGAGGTGCTCCTGGGCACTGCTCATCACTTTGCAATAGGTTCCGGGGCTTTTCGCGAAGGTCGCGTTTTCTCAAACTTTGAGGGCATTAGTGGGTGGGGTGTGAAAACCTCCGAATGCATGGTTCTCAGCTCCTGCTGTGGGCAGCAAGCCAATTTTTTTTCCAAAATGTTGACCTATAAAAGAGCTTACTCGGGTGTGAAAATTATCATTGTGCGCGCGCGCCCCGGACCGCAATTATGATATTTCCTGTTTTCCCATAGGGCCCAAGGCAAATGGGGATAGCGGTTGTACGCGCTTTCTAAGGCTCTGATCGCTTTTAGATTTTGCACGCGGATAGGGCCAACAGAGGCGCAGGTATTGCCATGCGCACCCGCCCGCAACAATGTTTCGATACCGAGTTATCGGGGTGTGGAAGTCCGCCGCCCCGAAGCTTTACGCGCTTCCGTCTCGCAAACTACTATTTTCATCATGCCCACACGGGCATCCGTTTGTAGTACGGGAGGCCGTCTACAAATGGTGAAAATTTCAAAGCGTTCAGTCGGGAAATTAAAAAGTTATGAGCATTAGAAGATCTTCCCATTAGGCCCCATTAGGCCACAGTAGCCGAACCGGCCTAAAACTTGCGCGGGTCACTTTCACGGACGGGCTCGAAACTGGTGCCAGAAGTTAGCCCCCGACCAGTGCTTCATTGTGAGGCATTGCGTAAAATTTTCCGTCCCCCGAGTGCCGCGCAATAGCCCCTGAAAGGGCTTTCGGCACAATTTTCACGCCCTTATTTGAGCCACTTGTAGCCGAAGGAATTTTGCGCAAATGACTGAGAGGTGCTCCTGGGCACTGCTCATCACTTTGCAATAGGTTCCGGGGCTTTTCGCGAAGGTCGCGTTTTCTCAAACTTTGAGGGCATTAGTGGGTGGGGTGTGAAAACCTCCGAATGCATGGTTCTCAGCTCCTGCTGTGGGCAGCAAGCCAATTTTTTTTCCAAAATGTTGACCTATAAAAGAGCTTACTCGGGTGTGAAAATTATCATTGTGCGCGCGCGCCCCGGACCGCAATTATGATATTTCCTGTTTTCCCATAGGGCCCAAGGCAAATGGGGATAGCGGTTGTACGCGCTTTCTAAGGCTCTGATCGCTTTTAGATTTTGCACGCGGATAGGGCCAACAGAGGCGCAGGTATTGCCATGCGCACCCGCCCGCAACAATGTTTCGATACCGAGTTATCGGGGTGTGGAAGTCCGCCGCCCCGAAGCTTTACGCGCTTCCGTCTCGCGAACTACTATTTTCATCATGCCCACACGGGCATCCGTTTGTAGTACGGGAGGCCGTCTACAAATGGTGAAAATTTCAAAGCGTTCAGTCGGGAAATTAAAAAGTTATGAGCATTAGAAGATCTTCCCATTAGGCCCCATTAGGCCACAGTAGCCGAACCGGCCTAAAACTTGCGCGGGTCACTTTCACGGACGGGCTCGAAACTGGTGCCAGAAGTTAGCCCCCGACCAGTGCTTCATTGTGAGGCATTGCGTAAAATTTTCCGTCCCCCGAGTGCCGCGCAATAGCCCCTGAAAGGGCTTTCAGCACAATTTTCACGCCCTTATTTGAGCCACTTGTAGCCGAAGGAATTTTGCGCAAATGACTGAGAGGTGCTCCTGGGCACTGCTCATCACTTTGCAATAGGTTCCGGGGCTTTTCGCGAAGGTCGCGTTTTCTCAAACTTTGAGGGCATTAGTGGGTGGGGTGTGAAAACCTCCGAATGCATGGTTCTCAGCTCCTGCTGTGGGCAGCAAGCCAATTTTTTTTCCAAAATGTTGACCTATAAAAGAGCTTACTCGGGTGTGAAAATTATCATTGTGCGCGCGCGCCCCGGACCGCAATTATGATATTTCCTGTTTTCCCATAGGGCCCAAGGCAAATGGGGATAGCGGTTGTACGCGCATTCTAAGGCTCTGATCGCTTTTAGATTTTGCACGCGGATAGGGCCAACAGAGGCGCAGGTATTGCCATGCGCACCCGCCCGCAACAATGTTTCGATACCGAGTTATCGGGGTGTGGAAGTCCGCCGCCCCGAAGCTTTACGCGCTTCCGTCTCGCGAACTACTATTTTCATCATGCCCACACGGGCATCCGTTTGTAGTACGGGAGGCCGTCTACAAATGGTGAAAATTTCAAAGCGTTCAGTCGGGAAATTAAAAAGTTATGAGCATTAGAAGATCTTCCCATTAGGCCCCATTAGGCCACAGTAGCCGAACCGGCCTAAAACTTGCGCGGGTCACTTTCACGGACGGGCTCGAAACTGGTGCCAGAAGTTAGCCCCCGACCAGTGCTTCATTGTGAGGCATTGCGTAAAATTTTCCGTCCCCCGAGTGCCGCGCAATAGCCCCTGAAAGGGCTTTCGGCACAATTTTCACGCCCTTATTTGAGCCACTTGTAGCCGAAGGAATTTTGCGCAAATGACTGAGAGGTGCTCCTGGGCACTGCTCATCACTTTGCAATAGGTTCCGGGGCTTTTCGCGAAGGTCGCGTTTTCTCAAACTTTGAGGGCATTAGTGGGTGGGGTGTGAAAACCTCCGAATGCATGGTTCTCAGCTCCTGCTGTGGGCAGCAAGCCAATTTTTTTTCCAAAATGTTGACCTATAAAAGAGCTTACTCGGGTGTGAAAATTATCATTGTGCGCGCGCGCCCCGGACCGCAATTATGATATTTCCTGTTTTCCCATAGGGCCCAAGGCAAATGGGGATAGCGGTTGTACGCGCTTTCTAAGGCTCTGATCGCTTTTAGATTTTGCACGCGGATAGGGCCAACAGAGGCGCAGGTATTGCCATGCGCACCCTCCCGCAACAATGTTTCGATACCGAGTTATCGGGGTGTGGAAGTCTGCCGCCCCGAAGCTTTACGCGCTTCCGTCTCGCGAACTACTATTTTCATCATGCCCACACGGGCATCCGTTTGTAGTACGGGAGGCCGTCTACAAATGGTGAAAATTTCAAAGCGTTCAGTCGGGAAATTAAAAAGTTATGAGCATTAGAAGATCTTCCCATTAGGCCCCATTAGGCCACAGTAGCCGAACCGGCCTAAAACTTGCGCGGGTCACTTTCACGGACGGGCTCGAAACTGGTGCCAGAAGTTAGCCCCCGACCAGTGCTTCATTGTGAGGCATTGCGTAAAATTTTCCGTCCCCCGAGTGCCGCGCAATAGCCCCTGAAAGGGCTTTCGGCACAATTTTCACGCCCTTATTTGAGCCACTTGTAGCCGAAGGAATTTTGCGCAAATGACTGAGAGGTGCTCCTGGGCACTGCTCATCACTTTGCAATAGGTTCCGGGGCTTTTCGCGAAGGTCGCGTTTTCTCAAACTTTGAGGGCATTAGTGGGTGGGGTGTGAAAACCTCCGAATGCATGGTTCTCAGCTCCTGCTGTGGGCAGCAAGCCAATTTTTTTTCCAAAATGTTGACCTATAAAAGAGCTTACTCGGGTGTGAAAATTATCATTGTGCGCGCGCGCCCCGGACCGCAATTATGATATTTCCTGTTTTCCCATAGGGCCCAAGGCAAATGGGGATAGCGGTTGTACGCGCTTTCTAAGGCTCTGATCGCTTTTAGATTTTGCACGCGGATAGGGCCAACAGAGGCGCAGGTATTGCCATGCGCACCCGCCCGCAACAATGTTTCGATACCGAGTTATCGGGGTGTGGAAGTCCGCCGCCCCGAAGCTTTACGCGCTTCCGTCTCGCGAACTACTATTTTCATCATGCCCACACGGGCATCCGTTTGTAGTACGGGAGGCCGTCTACAAATGGTGAAAATTTCAAAGCGTTCAGTCGGGAAATTAAAAAGTTATGAGCATTAGAAGATCTTCCCATTAGGCCCCATTAGGCCACAGTAGCCGAACCGGCCTAAAACTTGCGCGGGTCACTTTCACGGACGGGCTCGAAACTGGTGCCAGAAGTTAGCCCCCGACCAGTGCTTCATTGTGAGGCATTGCGTAAAATTTTCCGTCCCCCGAGTGCCGCGCAATAGCCCCTGAAAGGGCTTTCGGCACAATTTTCACGCCCTTATTTGAGCCACTTGTAGCCGAAGGAATTTTGCGCAAATGACTGAGAGGTGCTCCTGGGCACTGCTCATCACTTTGCAATAGGTTCCGGGGCTTTTCGCGAAGGTCGCGTTTTCTCAAACTTTGAGGGCATTAGTGGGTGGGGTGTGAAAACCTCCGAATGCATGGTTCTCAGCTCCTGCTGTGGGCAGCAAGCCAATTTTTTTTCCAAAATGTTGACCTATAAAAGAGCTTACTCGGGTGTGAAAATTATCATTGTGCGCGCGCGCCCCGGACCGCAATTATGATATTTCCTGTTTCCCCATAGGGCCCAAGGCAAATGGGGATAGCGGTTGTACGCGCTTTCTAAGGCTCTGATCGCTTTTAGATTTTGCACGCGGATAGGGCCAACAGAGGCGCAGGTATTGCCATGCGCACCCGCCCGCAACAATGTTTCGATACCGAGTTATCGGGGTGTGGAAGTCCGCCGCCCCGAAGCTTTACGCGCTTCCGTCTCGCGAACTACTATTTTCATCATGCCCACACGGGCATCCGTTTGTAGTACGGGAGGCCGTCTACAAATGGTGAAAATTTCAAAGCGTTCAGTCGGGAAATTAAAAAGTTATGAGCATTAGAAGATCTTCCCATTAGGCCCCATTAGGCCACAGTAGCCGAACCGGCCTAAAACTTGCGCGGGTCACTTTCACGGACGGGCTCGAAACTGGTGCCAGAAGTTAGCCCCCGACCAGTGCTTCATTGTGAGGCATTGCGTAAAATTTTCCGTCCCCCGAGTGCCGCGCAATAGCCCCTGAAAGGGCTTTCGGCACAATTTTCACGCCCTTATTTGAGCCACTTGTAGCCGAAGGAATTTTGCGCAAATGACTGAGAGGTGCTCCTGGGCACTGCTCATCACTTTGCAATAGGTTCCGGGGCTTTTCGCGAAGGTCGCGTTTTCTCAAACTTTGAGGGCATTAGTGGGTGGGGTGTGAAAACCTCCGAATGCATGGTTCTCAGCTCCTGCTGTGGGCAGCAAGCCAATTTTTTTTCCAAAATGTTGACCTATAAAAGAGCTTACTCGGGTGTGAAAATTATCATTGTGCGCGCGCGCCCCGGACCGCAATTATGATATTTCCTGTTTCCCCATAGGGCCCAAGGCAAATGGGGATAGCGGTTGTACGCGCTTTCTAAGGCTCTGATCGCTTTTAGATTTTGCACGCGGATAGGGCCAACAGAGGCGCAGGTATTGCCATGCGCACCCGCCCGCAACAATGTTTCGATACCGAGTTATCGGGGTGTGGAAGTCCGCCGCCCCGAAGCTTTACACGCTTCCGTCTCGCGAACTACTATTTTCATCATGCCCACACGGGCATCCGTTTGTAGTACGGGAGGCCGTCTACAAATGGTGAAAATTTCAAAGCGTTCAGTCGGGAAATTAAAAAGTTATGAGCATTAGAAGATCTTCCCATTAGGCCCCATTAGGCCACAGTAGCCGAACCGGACTAAAACTTGCGCGGGTCACTTTCACGGACGGGCTCGAAACTGGTGCCAGAAGTTAGCCCCCGACCAGTGCTTCATTGTGAGGCATTGCGTAAAATTTTCCGTCCCCCGAGTGCCGCGCAATAGCCCCTGAAAGGGCTTTCGGCACAATTTTCACGCCCTTATTTGAGCCACTTGTAGCCGAAGGAATTTTGCGCAAATGACTGAGAGGTGCTCCTGGGCACTGCTCATCACTTTGCAATAGGTTCCGGGGCTTTTCGCGAAGGTCGCGTTTTCTCAAACTTTGAGGGCATTAGTGGGTGGGGTGTGAAAACCTCCGAATGCATGGTTCTCAGCTCCTGCTGTGGGCAGCAAGCCAATTTTTTTTCCAAAATGTTGACCTATAAAAGAGCTTACTCGGGTGTGAAAATTATCATTGTGCGCGCGCGCCCCGGACCGCAATTATGATATTTCCTGTTTTCCCATAGGGCCCAAGGCAAATGGGGATAGCGGTTGTACGCGCTTTCTAAGGCTCTGATCGCTTTTAGATTTTGCACGCGGATAGGGCCAACAGAGGCGCAGGTATTGCCATGCGCACCCGCCCGCAACAATGTTTCGATACCGAGTTATCGGGGTGTGGAAGTCCGCCGCCCCGAAGCTTTACGCGCTTCCGTCTCGCGAACTACTATTTTCATCATGCCCACACGGGCATCCGTTTGTAGTACGGGAGGCCGTCTACAAATGGTGAAAATTTCAAAGCGTTCAGTCGGGAAATTAAAAAGTTATGAGCATTAGAAGATCTTCCCATTAGGCCCCATTAGGCCACAGTAGCCGAACCGGCCTAAAACTTGCGCGGGTCACTTTCACGGACGGGCTCGAAACTGGTGCCAGAAGTTAGCCCCCGACCAGTGCTTCATTGTGAGGCATTGCGTAAAATTTTCCGTCCCCCGAGTGCCGCGCAATAGCCCCTGAAAGGGCTTTCGGCACAATTTTCACGCCCTTATTTGAGCCACTTGTAGCCGAAGGAATTTTGCGCAAATGACTGAGAGGTGCTCCTGGGCACTGCTCATCACTTTGCAATAGGTTCCGGGGCTTTTCGCGAAGGTCGCGTTTTCTCAAACTTTGAGGGCATTAGTGGGTGGGGTGTGAAAACCTCCGAATGCATGGTTCTCAGCTCCTGCTGTGGGCAGCAAGCCAATTTTTTTTCCAAAATGTTGACCTATAAAAGAGCTTACTCGGGTGTGAAAATTATCATTGTGCGCGCGCGCCCCAGACCGCAATTATGATATTTCCTGTTTTCCCATAGGGCCCAAGGCAAATGGGGATAGCGGTTGTACGCGCTTTCTAAGGCTCTGATCGCTTTTAGATTTTGCACGCGGATAGGGCCAACAGAGGCGCAGGTATTGCCATGCGCACCCGCCCGCAACAATGTTTCGATACCGAGTTATCGGGGTGTGGAAGTCCGCCGCCCCGAAGCTTTACGCGCTTCCGTCTCGCGAACTACTATTTTCATCATGCCCACACGGGCATCCGTTTGTAGTACGGGAGGCTGTCTACAAATGGTGAAAATTTCAAAGCGTTCAGTCGGGAAATTAAAAAGTTATGAGCATTAGAAGATCTTCCCATTAGGCCCCATTAGGCCACAGTAGCCGAACCGGCCTAAAACTTGCGCGGGTCACTTTCACGGACGGGCTCGAAACTGGTGCCAGAAGTTACCCCCCGACCAGTGCTTCATTGTGAGGCATTGCGTAAAATTTTCCGTCCCCCGAGTGCCGCGCAATAGCCCCTGAAAGGGCTTTCGGCACAATTTTCACGCCCTTATTTGAGCCACTTGTAGCCGAAGGAATTTTGCGCAAATGACTGAGAGGTGCTCCTGGGCACTGCTCATCACTTTGCAATAGGTTCCGGGGCTTTTCGCGAAGGTCGCGTTTTCTCAAACTTTGAGGGCATTAGTGGGTGGGGTGTGAAAACCTCCGAATGCATGGTTCTCAGCTCCTGCTGTGGGCAGCAAGCCAATTTTTTTTCCAAAATGTTGACCTATAAAAGAGCTTACTCGGGTGTGAAAATTATCATTGTGCGCGCGCGCCCCGGACCGCAATTATGATATTTCCTGTTTTCCCATAGGGCCCAAGGCAAATGGGGATAGCGGTTGTACGCGCTTTCTAAGGCTCTGATCGCTTTTAGATTTTGCACGCGGATAGGGCCAACAGAGGCGCAGGTATTGCCATGCGCACCCGCCCGCAACAATGTTTCGATACCGAGTTATCGGGGTGTGGAAGTCCGCCGCCCCGAAGCTTTACGCGCTTCCGTCTCGCGAACTACTATTTTCATCATGCCCACACGGGCATCCGTTTGTAGTACGGGAGGCCGTCTACAAATGGTGAAAATTTCAAAGCGTTCAGTCGGGAAATTAAAAAGTTATGAGTATTAGAAGATCTTCCCATTAGGCCCCATTAGGCCACAGTAGCCGAACCGGCCTAAAACTTGCGCGGGTCACTTTCACGGACGGGCTCGAAACTGGTGCCAGAAGTTAGCCCCCGACCAGTGCTTCATTGTGAGGCATTGCGTAAAATTTTCCGTCCCCCGAGTGCCGCGCAATAGCCCCTGAAAGGGCTTTCGGCACAATTTTCACGCCCTTATTTGAGCCACTTGTAGCCGAAGGAATTTTGCGCAAATGACTGAGAGGTGCTCCTGGGCACTGCTCATCACTTTGCAATAGGTTCCGGGGCTTTTCGCGAAGGTCGCGTTTTCTCAAACTTTGAGGGCATTAGTGGGTGGGGTGTGAAAACCTCCGAATGCATGGTTCTCAGCTCCTGCTGTGGGCAGCAAGCCAATTTTTTTTCCAAAATGTTGACCTATAAAAGAGCTTACTCGGGTGTGAAAATTATCATTGTGCGCGCGCGCCCCGGACCGCAATTATGATATTTCCTGTTTTCCCATAGGGCCCAAGGCAAATGGGGATAGCGGTTGTACGCGCTTTCTAAGGCTCTGATCGCTTTTAGATTTTGCACGCGGATAGGGCCAACAGAGGCGCAGGTATTGCCATGCGCACCCGCCCGCAACAATGTTTCGATACCGAGTTATCGGGGTGTGGAAGTCCGCCGCCCCGAAGCTTTACGCGCTTCCGTCTCGCGAACTACTATTTTCATCATGCCCACACGGGCATCCGTTTGTAGTACGGGAGGCCGTCTACAAATGGTGAAAATTTCAAAGCGTTCAGTCGGGAAATTAAAAAGTTATGAGCATTAGAAGATCTTCCCATTAGGCCCCATTAGGCCACAGTAGCCGAACCGGCCTAAAACTTGCGCGGGTCACTTTCACGGACGGGCTCGAAACTGGTGCCAGAAGTTAGCCCCCGACCAGTGCTTCATTGTGAGGCATTGCGTAAAATTTTCCGTCCCCCGAGTGCCGCGCAATAGCCCCTGAAAGGGCTTTCGGCACAATTTTCACGCCCTTATTTGAGCCACTTGTAGCCGAAGGAATTTTGCGCAAATGACTGAGAGGTGCTCCTGGGCACTGCTCATCACTTTGCAATAGGTTCCGGGGCTTTTCGCGAAGGTCGCGTTTTCTCAAACTTTGAGGGCATTAGTGGGTGGGGTGTGAAAACCTCCGAATGCATGGTTCTCAGCTCCTGCTGTGGGCAGCAAGCCAATTTTTTTTCCAAAATGTTGACCTATAAAAGAGCTTACTCGGGTGTGAAAATTATCATTGTGCGCGCGCGCCCCGGACCGCAATTATGATATTTCCTGTTTTCCCATAGGGCCCAAGGCAAATGGGGATAGCGGTTGTACGCGCTTTCTAAGGCTCTGATCGCTTTTAGATTTTGCACGCGGATAGGGCCAACAGAGGCGCAGGTATTGCCATGCGCACCCGCCCGCAACAATGTTTCGATACCGAGTTATCGGGGTGTGGAAGTCCGCCGCCCCGAAGCTTTACGCGCTTCCGTCTCGCGAACTACTATTTTCATCATGCCCACACGGGCATCCGTTTGTAGTACGGGAGGCCGTCTACAAATGGTGAAAATTTCAAAGCGTTCAGTCGGGAAATTAAAAAGTTATGAGCATTAGAAGATCTTCCCATTAGGCCCCATTAGGCCACAGTAGCCGAACCGGCCTAAAACTTGCGCGGGTCACTTTCACGGACGGGCTCGAAACTGGTGCCAGAAGTTAGCCCCCGACCAGTGCTTCATTGTGAGGCATTGCGTAAAATTTTCCGTCCCCCGAGTGCCGCGCAATAGCCCCTGAAAGGGCTTTCGGCACAATTTTCACGCCCTTATTTGAGCCACTTGTAGCCGAAGGAATTTTGCGCAAATGACTGAGAGGTGCTCCTGGGCACTGCTCATCACTTTGCAATAGGTTCCGGGGCTTTTCGCGAAGGTCGCGTTTTCTCAAACTTTGAGGGCATTAGTGGGTGGGGTGTGAAAACCTCCGAATGCATGGTTCTCAGCTCCTGCTGTGGGCAGCAAGCCAATTTTTTTTCCAAAATGTTGACCTATAAAAGAGCTTACTCGGGTGTGAAAATTATCATTGTGCGCGCGCGCCCCGGACCGCAATTATGATATTTCCTGTTTTCCCATAGGGCCCAAGGCAAATGGGGATAGCGGTTGTACGCGCTTTCTAAGGCTCTGATCGCTTTTAGATTTTGCACGCGGATAGGGCCAACAGAGGCGCAGGTATTGCCATGCGCACCCGCCCGCAACAATGTTTCGATACCGAGTTATCGGGGTGTGGAAGTCCGCCGCCCCGAAGCTTTACGCGCTTCCGTCTCGCGAACTACTATTTTCATCATGCCCACACGGGCATCCGTTTGTAGTACGGGAGGCCGTCTACAAATGGTGAAAATTTCAAAGCGTTCAGTCGGGAAATTAAAAAGTTATGAGCATTAGAAGATCTTCCCATTAGGCCCCATTAGGCCACAGTAGCCGAACCGGCCTAAAACTTGCGCGGGTCACTTTCACGGACGGGCTCGAAACTGGTGCCAGAAGTTAGCCCCCGACCAGTGCTTCATTGTGAGGCATTGCGTAAAATTTTCCGTCCCCCGAGTGCCGCGCAATAGCCCCTGAAAGGGCTTTCGGCACAATTTTCACGCCCTTATTTGAGCCACTTGTAGCCGAAGGAATTTTGCGCAAATGACTGAGAGGTGCTCCTGGGCACTGCTCATCACTTTGCAATAGGTTCCGGGGCTTTTCGCGAAGGTCGCGTTTTCTCAAACTTTGAGGGCATTAGTGGGTGGGGTGTGAAAACCTCCGAATGCATGGTTCTCAGCTCCTGCTGTGGGCAGCAAGCCAATTTTTTTTCCAAAATGTTGACCTATAAAAGAGCTTACTCGGGTGTGAAAATTATCATTGTGCGCGCGCGCCCCGGACCGCAATTATGATATTTCCTGTTTTCCCATAGGGCCCAAGGCAAATGGGGATAGCGGTTGTACGCGCTTTCTAAGGCTCTGATCGCTTTTAGATTTTGCACGCGGATAGGGCCAACAGAGGCGCAGGTATTGCCATGCGCACCCGCCCGCAACAATGTTTCGATACCGAGTTATCGGGGTGTGGAAGTCCGCCGCCCCGAAGCTTTACGCGCTTCCGTCTCGCGAACTACTATTTTCATCATGCCCACACGGGCATCCCTTTGTAGTACGGGAGGCCGTCTACAAATGGTGAAAATTTCAAAGCGTTCAGTCGGGAAATTAAAAAGTTATGAGCATTAGAAGATCTTCCCATTAGGCCCCATTAGGCCACAGTAGCCGAACCGGCCTAAAACTTGCGCGGGTCACTTTCACGGACGGGCTCGAAACTGGTGCCAGAAGTTAGCCCCCGACCAGTGCTTCATTGTGAGGCATTGCGTAAAATTTTCCGTCCCCCGAGTGCCGCGCAATAGCCCCTGAAAGGGCTTTCGGCACAATTTTCACGCCCTTATTTGAGCCACTTGTAGCCGAAGGAATTTTGCGCAAATGACTGAGAGGTGCTCCTGGGCACTGCTCATCACTTTGCAATAGGTTCCGGGGCTTTTCGCGAAGGTCTCGTTTTCTCAAACTTTGAGGGCATTAGTGGGTGGGGTGTGAAAACCTCCGAATGCATGGTTCTCAGCTCCTGCTGTGGGCAGCAAGCCAATTTTTTTTCCAAAATGTTGACCTATAAAAGAGCTTACTCGGGTGTGAAAATTATCATTGTGCGCGCGCGCCCCGGACCGCAATTATGATATTTCCTGTTTTCCCATAGGGCCCAAGGCAAATGGGGATAGCGGTTGTACGCGCTTTCTAAGGCTCTGATCGCTTTTAGATTTTGCACGCGGATAGGGCCAACAGAGGCGCAGGTATTGCCATGCGCACCCGCCCGCAACAATGTTTCGATACCGAGTTATCGGGGTGTGGAAGTCCGCCGCCCCGAAGCTTTACGCGCTTCCGTCTCGCGAACTACTATTTTCATCATGCCCACACGGGCATCCGTTTGTAGTACGGGAGGCCGTCTACAAATGGTGAAAATTTCAAAGCGTTCAGTCGGGAAATTAAAAAGTTATGAGCATTAGAAGATCTTCCCATTAGGCCCCATTAGGCCACAGTAGCCGAACCGGCCTAAAACTTGCGCGGGTCACTTTCACGGACGGGCTCGAAACTGGTGCCAGAAGTTAGCCCCCGACCAGTGCTTCATTGTGAGGCATTGCGTAAAATTTTCCGTCCCCCGAGTGCCGCGCAATAGCCCCTGAAAGGGCTTTCGGCACAATTTTCACGCCCTTATTTGAGCCACTTGTAGCCGAAGGAATTTTGCGCAAATGACTGAGAGGTGCTCCTGGGCACTGCTCATCACTTTGCAATAGGTTCCGGGGCTTTTCGCGAAGGTCGCGTTTTCTCAAACTTTGAGGGCATTAGTGGGTGGGGTGTGAAAACCTCCGAATGCATGGTTCTCAGCTCCTGCTGTGGGCAGCAAGCCAATTTTTTTTCCAAAATGTTGACCTATAAAAGAGCTTACTCGGGTGTGAAAATTATCATTGTGCGCGCGCGCCCCGGACCGCAATTATGATATTTCCTGTTTTCCCATAGGGCCCAAGGCAAATGGGGATAGCGGTTGTACGCGCTTTCTAAGGCTCTGATCGCTTTTAGATTTTGCACGCGGATAGGGCCAACAGAGGCGCAGGTATTGCCATGCGCACCCGCCCGCAACAATGTTTCGATACCGAGTTATCGGGGTGTGGAAGTCCGCCGCCCCGAAGCTTTACGCGCTTCCGTCTCGCGAACTACTATTTTCATCATGCCCACACGGGCATCCGTTTGTAGTACGGGAGGCCGTCTACAAATGGTGAAAATTTCAAAGCGTTCAGTCGGGAAATTAAAAGGTTATGAGCATTAGAAGATCTTCCCATTAGGCCCCATTAGGCCACAGTAGCCGAACCGGCCTAAAACTTGCGCGGGTCACTTTCACGGACGGGCTCGAAACTGGTGCCAGAAGTTAGCCCCCGACCAGTGCTTCATTGTGAGGCATTGCGTAAAATTTTCCGTCCCCCGAGTGCCGCGCAATAGCCCCTGAAAGGGCTTTCGGCACAATTTTCACGCCCTTATTTGAGCCACTTGTAGCCGAAGGAATTTTGCGCAAATGACTGAGAGGTGCTCCTGGGCACTGCTCATCACTTTGCAATAGGTTCCGGGGCTTTTCGCGAAGGTCGCGTTTTCTCAAACTTTGAGGGCATTAGTGGGTGGGGTGTGAAAACCTCCAAATGCATGGTTCTCAGCTCCTGCTGTGGGCAGCAAGCCAATTTTTTTTCCAAAATGTTGACCTATAAAAGAGCTTACTCGGGTGTGAAAATTATCATTGTGCGCGCGCGCCCCGGACCGCAATTATGATATTTCCTGTTTTCCCATAGGGCCCAAGGCAAATGGGGATAGCAGTTGTACGCGCTTTCTAAGGCTCTGATTGCTTTTAGATTTTGCACGCGGATAGGGCCAACAGAGGCGCAGGTATTGCCATGCGCACCCGCCCGCAACAATGTTTCGATACCGAGTTATCGGGGTGTGGAAGTCCGCCGCCCCGAAGCTTTACGCGCTTCCGTCTCGCGAACTACTATTTTCATCATGCCCACAAGGGCATCCGTTTGTAGTACGGGAGGCCGTCTACAAATGGTGAAAATTTCAAAGCGTTCAGTCGGGAAATTAAAAAGTTATGAGCATTAGAAGATCTTCCCATTAGGCCCCATTAGGCCACAGTAGCCGAACCGGCCTAAAACTTGCGCGGGTCACTTTCACGGACGGGCTCGAAACTGGTGCCAGAAGTTAGCCCCCGACCAGTGCTTCATTGTGAGGCATTGCGTAAAATTTTCCGTCCCCCGAGTGCCGCGCAATAGCCCCTGAAAGGGCTTTCGGCACAATTTTCACGCCCTTATTTGAGCCACTTGTAGCCGAAGGAATTTTGCGCAAATGACTGAGAGGTGCTCCTGGGCACTGCTCATCACTTTGCAATAGGTTCCGGGGCTTTTCGCGAAGGTCGCGTTTTCTCAAACTTTGAGGGCATTAGTGGGTGGGGTGTGAAAACCTCCGAATGCATGGTTCTCAGCTCCTGCTGTGGGCAGCAAGCCAATTTTTTTTCCAAAATGTTGACCTATAAAAGAGCTTACTCGGGTGTGAAAATTATCATTGTGCGCGCGCGCCCCGGACCGCAATTATGATATTTCCTGTTTTCCCATAGGGCCCAAGGCAATAGGGGATAGCGGTTGTACGCGCTTTCTAAGGCTCTGATCGCTTTTAGATTTTGCACGCGGATAGGGCCAACAGAGGCGCAGGTATTGCCATGCGCACCCGCCCGCAACAATGTTTCGATACCGAGTTATCGGGGTGTGGAAGTCCGCCGCCCCGAAGCTTTACGCGCTTCCGTCTCGCGAACTACTATTTTCATCATGCCCACACGGGCATCCGTTTGTAGTACGGGAGGCCGTCTACAAATGGTGAAAATTTCAAAGCGTTCAGTCGGGAAATTAAAAAGTTATGAGCATTAGAAGATCTTCCCATTAGGCCCCATTAGGCCACAGTAGCCGAACCGGCCTAAAACTTGCGCGGGTCACTTTCACGGACGGGCTCGAAACTGGTGCCAGAAGTTAGCCCCCGACCAGTGCTTCATTGTGAGGCATTGCGTAAAATTTTCCGTCCCCCGAGTGCCGCACAATAGCCCCTGAAAGGGCTTTCGGCACAATTTTCACGCCCTTATTTGAGCCACTTGTAGCCGAAGGAATTTTGCGCAAATGACTGAGAGGTGCTCCTGGGCACTGCTCATCACTTTGCAATAGGTTCCGGGGCTTTTCGCGAAGGTCGCGTTTTCTCAAACTTTGAGGGCATTAGTGGGTGGGGTGTGAAAACCTCCGAATGCATGGTTCTCAGCTCCTGCTGTGGGCAGCAAGCCAATTTTTTTCCAAAATGTTGACCTATAAAAGAGCTTACTCGGGTGTGAAAATTATCATTGTGCGCGCGCGCCCCGGACCGCAATTATGATATTTCCTGTTTTCCCATAGGGCCCAAGGCAAATGGGGATAGCGGTTGTACGCGCTTTCTAAGGCTCTGATCGCTTTTAGATTTTGCACGCGGATAGGGCCAACAGAGGCGCAGGTATTGCCATGCGCACCCGCCCGCAACAATGTTTCGATACCGAGTTATCGGGGTGTGGAAGTCCGCCGCCCCGAAGCTTTACGCGCTTCCGTCTCGCGAACTACTATTTTCATCATGCCCACACGGGCATCCGTTTGTAGTACGGGAGGCCGTCTACAAATGGTGAAAATTTCAAAGCGTTCAGTCGGGAAATTAAAAAGTAATGAGCATTAGAAGATCTTCCCATTAGGCCCCATTAGGCCACAGTAGCCGAACCGGCCTAAAACTTGCGCGGGTCACTTTCACGGACGGGCTCGAAACTGGTGCCAGAAGTTAGCCCCCGACCAGTGCTTCATTGTGAGGCATTGCGTAAAATTTTCCGTCCCCCGAGTGCCGCGCAATAGCCCCTGAAAGGGCTTTCGGCACAATTTTCACGCCCTTATTTGAGCCACTTGTAGCCGAAGGAATTTTGCGCAAATGACTGAGAGGTGCTCCTGGGCACTGCTCATCACTTTGCAATAGGTTCCGGGGCTTTTCGCGAAGGTCGCGTTTTCTCAAACTTTGAGGGCATTAGTGGGTGGGGTGTGAAAACCTCCGAATGCATGGTTCTCAGCTCCTGCTGTGGGCAGCAAGCCAATTTTTTTTCCAAAATGTTGACCTATAAAAGAGCTTACTCGGTGTGAAAATTATCATTGTGCGCGCGCCGCGGACCGCAATTATGATATTTCCTGTTTTCCCATAGGGCCCAAGGCAAATGGGGATAGCGGTTGTACCCGCTTTCTAAGGCTCTGATCGCTTTTAAATTTTGCACGCGGATAGGGCCAACAGAGGCGCAGGTATTGCCATGCGCACCCGCCCGCAACAATGTTTCGATACCGAGTTATCGGGGTGTGGAAGTCCGCCGCCCCGAAGCTTTACGCGCTTCCGTCTCGCGAAATACTATTTTCATCATGCCCACACGGGCATCCGTTTGTAGTACGGGAGGCCGTCTACAAATGGTGAAAATTTCAAAGCGTTCAGTCGGGAAATTAAAAAGTTATGAGCATTAGAAGATCTTCCCATTAGGCCCCATTAGGCCACAGTAGCCGAACCGTCCTAAAACTTGCGCGGGTCACTTTCACGGACGGGCTCGAAACTGGTGCCAGAAGTTAGCCCCCGACCAGTGCTTCATTGTGAGGCATTGCGTAAAATTTTCCGTCCCCCGAGTGCCGCGCAATAGCCCCTGAAAGGGCTTTCGGCACAATTTTCACGCCCTTATTTGAGCCACTTGTAGCCGAAGGAATTTTGCGCAAATGACTGAGAGGTGCTCCTGGGCACTGCTCATCACTTTGCAATAGGTTCCGGGGCTTTTCGCGAAGGTCGCGTTTTCTCAAACTTTGAGGGCATTAGTGGGTGGGGTGTGAAAACCTCCGAATGCATGGTTCTCAGCTCCTGCTGTGGGCAGCAAGCCAATTTTTTTTCCAAAATGTTGACCTATAAAAGAGCTTACTCGGGTGTGAAAATTATCATTGTGCGCGCGCGCCCCGGACCGCAATTATGATATTTCCTGTTTTCCCATAGGGCCCAAGGCAAATTGGGATAGCGGTTGTACGCGCTTTCTAAGGCTCTGATCGCTTTTAGATTTTGCACGCGGATAGGGCCAACAGAGGCGCAGGTATTGCCATGCGCACCCGCCCGCAACAATGTTTCGATACCGAGTTATCGGGGTGTGGAAGTCCGCCGCCCCGAAGCTTTACGCGCTTCCGTCTCGCGAACTACTATTTTCATCATGCCCACACGGGCATCCGTTTGTAGTACGGGAGGCCGTCTACAAATGGTGAAAATTTCAAAGCGTTCAGTCTGGAAATTAAAAAGTTATGAGCATTAGAAGATCTTCCCATTAGGCCCCATTAGGCCACAGTAGCCGAACCGGCCTAAAACTTGCGCGGGTCACTTTCACGGACGGGCTCGAAACTGGTGCCAGAAGTTAGCCCCCGACCAGTGCTTCATTGTGAGGCATTGCGTAAAATTTTCCGTCCCCCGAGTGCCGCGCAATAGCCCCTGAAAGGGCTTTCGGCACAATTTTCACGCCCTTATTTGAGCCACTTGTAGCCGAAGGAATTTTGCGCAAATGACTGAGAGGTGCTCCTGGGCACTGCTCATCACTTTGCAATAGGTTCCGGGGCTTTTCGCGAAGGTCGCGTTTTCTCAAACTTTGAGGGCATTAGTGGGTGGGGTGTGAAAACCTCCGAATGCATGGTTCTCAGCTCCTGCTGTGGGCAGCAAGCCAATTTTTTTTCCAAAATGTTGACCTATAAAAGAGCTTACTCGGGTGTGAAAATTATCATTGTGCGCGCGCGCCCCGGACCGCAATTATGATATTTCCTGTTTTCCCATAGGGCCCAAGGCAAATGGGGATAGCGGTTGTACGCGCTTTCTAAGGCTCTGATCGCTTTTAGATTTTGCACGCGGATAGGGCCAACAGAGGCGCAGGTATTGCCATGCGCACCCGCCCGCAACAATGTTTCGATACCGAGTTATCGGGGTGTGGAAGTCCGCCGCCCCGAAGCTTTACGCGCTTCCGTCTCGCGAACTACTATTTTCATCATGCCCACACGGGCATCCGTTTGTAGTACGGGAGGCCGTCTACAAATGGTGAAAATTTCAAAGCGTTCAGTCGGGAAATTAAAAAGTTATGAGCATTAGAAGATCTTCCCATTAGGCCCCATTAGGCCACAGTAGCCGAACCGGCCTAAAACTTGCGCGGGTCACTTTCACGGACGGGCTCGAAACTGGTGCCAGAAGTTAGCCCCCGACCAGTGCTTCATTGTGAGGCATTGCGTAAAATTTTCCGTCCCCCGAGTGCCGCGCAATAGCCCCTGAAAGGGCTTTCGGCACAATTTTCACGCCCTTATTTGAGCCACTTGTAGCCGAAGGAATTTTGCGCAAATGACTGAGAGGTGCTCCTGGGCACTGCTCATCACTTTGCAATAGGTTCCGGGGCTTTTCGCGAAGGTCGCGTTTTCTCAAACTTTGAGGGCATTAGTGGGTGGGGTGTGAAAACCTCCGAATGCATGGTTCTCAGCTCCTGCTGTGGGCAGCAAGCCAATTTTTTTTCCAAAATGTTGACCTATAAAAGAGCTTACTCGGGTGTGAAAATTATCATTGTGCGCGCGCGCCCCGGACCGCAATTATGATATTTCCTGTTTTCCCATAGGGCCCAAGGCAAATGGGGATAGCGGTTGTACGCGCTTTCTAAGGCTCTGATCGCTTTTAGATTTTGCACGCGGATAGGGCGAACAGAGGCGCAGGTATTGCCATGCGCACCCGCCCGCAACAATGTTTCGATACCGAGTTATCGGGGTGTGGAAGTCCGCCGCCCCGAAGCTTTACGCGCTTCCGTCTCGCGAACTACTATTTTCATCATGCCCACACGGGCATCCGTTTGTAGTACGGGAGGCCGTCTACAAATGGTGAAAATTTCAAAGCGTTCAGTCAGGAAATTAAAAAGTTATGAGCATTAGAAGATCTTCCCATTAGGCCCCATTAGGCCACAGTAGCCGAACCGGCCTAAAACTTGCGCGGGTCACTTTCACGGACGGGCTCGAAACTGGTGCCAGAAGTTAGCCCCCGACCAGTGCTTCATTGTGAGGCATTGCGTAAAATTTTCCGTCCCCCGAGTGCCGCGCAATAGCCCCTGAAAGGGCTTTCGGCACAATTTTCACGCCCTTATTTGAGCCACTTGTAGCCGAAGGAATTTTGCGCAAATGACTGAGAGGTGCTCCTGGGCACTGCTCATCACTTTGCAATAGGTTCCGGGGCTTTTCGCGAAGGTCGCGTTTTCTCAAACTTTGAGGGCATTAGTGGGTGGGGTGTGAAAACCTCCGAATGCATGGTTCTCAGCTCCTGCTGTGGGCAGCAAGCCAATTTTTTTTCCAAAATGTTGACCTATAAAAGAGCTTACTCGGGTGTGAAAATTATCATTGTGCGCGCGCGCCCCGGACCGCAATTATGATATTTCCTGTTTTCCCATAGGGCCCAAGGCAAATGGGGATAGCGGTTGTACGCGCTTTCTAAGGCTCTGATCGCTTTTAGATTTTGCACGCGGATAGGGCCAACAGAGGCGCAGGTATTGCCATGCGCACCCGCCCGCAACAATGTTTCGATACCGAGTTATCGGGGTGTGGAAGTCCGCCGCCCCGAAGCTTTATGCGCTTCCGTCTCGCGAACTTCTATTTTCATCATGCCCACACGGGCATCCGTTTGTAGTACGGGAGGCCGTCTACAAATGGTGAAAATTTCAAAGCGTTCAGTCGGGAAATTAAAAAGTTATGAGCATTAGAAGATCTTCCCATTAGGCCCCATTAGGCCACAGTAGCCGAACCGGCCTAAAACTTGCGCGGGTCACTTTCACGGACGGGCTCGAAACTGGTGCCAGAAGTTAGCCCCCGACCAGTGCTTCATTGTGAGGCATTGCGTAAAATTTTCCGTCCCCCGAGTGCCGCGCAATAGCCCCTGAAAGGGCTTTCGGCACAATTTTCACGCCCTTATTTGAGCCACTTGTAGCCGAAGGAATTTTGCGCAAATGACTGAGAGGTGCTCCTGGGCACTGCTCATCACTTTGCAATAGGTTCCGGGGCTTTTCGCGAAGGTCGCGTTTTCTCAAACTTTGAGGGCATTAGTGGGTGGGGTGTGAAAACCTCCGAATGCATGGTTCTCAGCTCCTGCTGTGGGCAGCAAGCCAATTTTTTTTCCAAAATGTTGACCTATAAAAGAGCTTACTCGGGTGTGAAAATTATCATTGTGCGCGCGCGCCCCGGACCGCAATTATGATATTTCCTGTTTTCCCATAGGGCCCAAGGCAAATGGGGATAGCGGTTGTACGCGCTTTCTAAGGCTCTGATCGCTTTTAGATTTTGCACGCGGATAGGGCCAACAGAGGCGCAGGTATTGCCATGCGCACCCGCCCGCAACAATGTTTCGATACCGAGTTATCGGGGTGTGGAAGTCCGCCGCCCCGAAGCTTTACGCGCTTCCGTCTCGCGAACTACTATTTTCATCATGCCCACACGGGCATCCGTTTGTAGTACGGGAGGCCGTCTACAAATGGTGAAAATTTCAAAGCGTTCAGTCGGGAAATTAAAAAGTTATGAGCATTAGAAGATCTTCCCATTAGGCCCCATTAGGCCACAGTAGCCGAACCGGCCTAAAACTTGCGCGGGTCACTTTCACGGACGGGCTCGAAACTGGTGCCAGAAGTTAGCCCCCGACCAGTGCTTCATTGTGAGGCATTGCGTAAAATTTTCCGTCCCCCGAGTGCCGCGCAATAGCCCCTGAAAGGGCTTTCGGCACAATTTTCACGCCCTTATTTGAGCCACTTGTAGCCGAAGGAATTTTGCGCAAATGACTGAGAGGTGCTCCTGGGCACTGCTCATCACTTTGCAATAGGTTCCGGGGCTTTTCGCGAAGGTCGCGTTTTCTCAAACTTTGAGGGCATTAGTGGGTGGGGTGTGAAAACCTCCGAATGCATGGTTCTCAGCTCCTGCTGTGGGCAGCAAGCCAATTTTTTTTCCAAAATGTTGACCTATAAAAGAGCTTACTCGGGTGTGAAAATTATCATTGTGCGCGCGCGCCCCGGACCGCAATTATGATATTTCCTGTTTTCCCATAGGGCCCAAGGCAAATGGGGATAGCGGTTGTACGCGCTTTCTAAGGCTCTGATCGCTTTTAGATTTTGCACGCGGATAGGGCCAACAGAGGCGCAGGTATTGCCATGCGCACCCGCCCGCAACAATGTTTCGATACCGAGTTATCGGGGTGTGGAAGTCCGCCGCCCCGAAGCTTTACGCGCTTCCGTCTCGCGAACTACTATTTTCATCATGCCCACACGGGCATCCGTTTGTAGTACGGGAGGCCGTCTACAAATGGTGAAAATTTCAAAGCGTTCAGTCGGGAAATTAAAAAGTTATGAGCATTAGAAGATCTTCCCATTAGGCCCCATTAGGCCACAGTAGCCGAACCGGCCTAAAACTTGCGCGGGTCACTTTCACGGACGGGCTCGAAACTGGTGCCAGAAGTTAGCCCCCGACCAGTGCTTCATTGTGAGGCATTGCGTAAAATTTTCCGTCCCCCGAGTGCCGCGCAATAGCCCCTGAAAGGGCTTTCGGCACAATTTTCACGCCCTTATTTGAGCCACTTGTAGCCGAAGGAATTTTGCGCAAATGACTGAGAGGTGCTCCTGGGCACTGCTCATCACTTTGCAATAGGTTCCGGGGCTTTTCGCGAAGGTCGCGTTTTCTCAAACTTTGAGGGCATTAGTGGGTGGGGTGTGAAAACCTCCGAATGCATGGTTCTCAGCTCCTGCTGTGGGCAGCAAGCCAATTTTTTTTCCAAAATGTTGACCTATAAAAGAGCTTACTCGGGTGTGAAAATTATCATTGTGCGCGAGCGCCCCGGACCGCAATTATGATATTTCCTGTTTTCCCATAGGGCCCAAGGCAAATGGGGATAGCGGTTGTACGCGCTTTCTAAGGCTCTGATCGCTTTTAGATTTTGCACGCGGATAGGGCCAACAGAGGCGCAGGTATTGCCATGCGCACCCGCCCGCAACAATGTTTCGATACCGAGTTATCGGGGTGTGGAAGTCCGCCGCCCCGAAGCTTTACGCGCTTCCGTCTCGCGAACTACTATTTTCATCATGCCCACACGGGCATCCGTTTGTAGTACGGGAGGCCGTCTACAAATGGTGAAAATTTCAAAGCGTTCAGTCGGGAAATTAAAAAGTTATGAGCATTAGAAGATCTTCCCATTAGGCCCCATTAGGCCACAGTAGCCGAACCGGCCTAAAACTTGCGCGGGTCACTTTCACGGACGGGCTCGAAACTGGTGCCAGAAGTTAGCCCCCCACCAGTGCTTCATTGTGAGGCATTGCGTAAAATTTTCCGTCCCCCGAGTGCCGCGCAATAGCCCCTGAAAGGGCTTTCGGCACAATTTTCACGCCCTTATTTGAGCCACTTGTAGCCGAAGGAATTTTGCGCAAATGACTGAGAGGTGCTCCTGGGCACTGCTCATCACTTTGCAATAGGTTCCGGGGCTTTTCGCGAAGGTCGCGTTTTCTCAAACTTTGAGGGCATTAGTGGGTGGGGTGTGAAAACCTCCGAATGCATGGTTCTCAGCTCCTGCTGTGGGCAGCAAGCCAATTTTTTTTCCAAAATGTTGACCTATAAAAGAGCTTACTCGGGTGTGAAAATTATCATTGTGCGCGCGCGCCCCGGACCGCAATTATGATATTTCCTGTTTTCCCATAGGGCCCAAGGCAAATGGGGATAGCGGTTGTACGCGCTTTCTAAGGCTCTGATCGCTTTTAGATTTTGCACGCGGATAGGGCCAACAGAGGCGCAGGTATTGCCATGCGCACCCGCCCGCAACAATGTTTCGATACCGAGTTATCGGGGTGTGGAAGTCCGCCGCCCCGAAGCTTTACGCGCTTCCGTCTCGCGAACTACTATTTTCATCATGCCCACACGGGCATCCGTTTGTAGTACGGGAGGCCGTCTACAAATGGTGAAAATTTCAAAGCGTTCAGTCGGGAAATTAAAAAGTTATGAGCATTAGAAGATCTTCCCATTAGGCCCCATTAGGCCACAGTAGCCGAACCGGCCTAAAACTTGCACGGGTCACTTTCACGGACGGGCTCGAAACTGGTGCCAGAAGTTAGCCCCCGACCAGTGCTTCATTGTGAGGCATTGCGTAAAATTTTCCGTCCCCCGAGTGCCGCGCAATAGCCCCTGAAAGGGCTTTCGGCACAATTTTCACGCCCTTATTTGAGCCACTTGTAGCCGAAGGAATTTTGCGCAAATGACTGAGAGGTGCTCCTGGGCACTGCTCATCACTTTGCAATAGGTTCCGGGGCTTTTCGCGAAGGTCGCGTTTTCACAAACTTTGAGGGCATTAGTGGGTGGGGTGTGAAAACCTCCGAATGCATGGTTCTCAGCTCCTGCTGTGGGCAGCAAGCCAATTTTTTTTCCAAAATGTTGACCTATAAAAAAGCTTACTCGGGTGTGAAAATTATCATTGTGCGCGCGCGCCCCGGACCGCAATTATGATATTTCCTGTTTTCCCATAGGGCCCAAGGCAAATGGGGATAGCGGTTGTACGCGCTTTCTAAGGCTCTGATCGCTTTTAGATTTTGCACGCGGATAGGGCCAACAGAGGCGCAGGTATTGCCATGCGCACCCGCCCGCAACAATGTTTCGATACCGAGTTATCGGGGTGTGGAAGTCCGCCGCCCCGAAGCTTTACGCGCTTCCGTCTCGCGAACTACTATTTTCATCATGCCCACACGGGCATCCGTTTGTAGTACGGGAGGCCGTCTACAAATGGTGAAAATTTCAAAGCGTTCAGTCGGGAAATTAAAAAGTTATGAGCATTAGAAGATCTTCCCATTAGGCCCCATTAGGCCACAGTAGCCGAACCGGCCTAAAACTTGCGCGGGTCACTTTCACGGACGGGCTCGAAACTGGTGCCAGAAGTTAGCCCCCGACCAGTGCTTCATTGTGAGGCATTGCGTAAAATTTTCCGTCCCCCGAGTGCCGTGCAATAGCCCCTGAAAGGGCTTTCGGCACAATTTTCACGCCCTTATTTGAGCCACTTGTAGCCGAAGGAATTTTGCGTAAATGACTGAGAGGTGCTCCTGGGCACTGCTCATCACTTTGCAATAGGTTCCGGGGCTTTTCGCGAAGGTCGCGTTTTCTCAAACTTTGAGGGCATTAGTGGGTGGGGTGTGAAAACCTCCGAATGCATGGTTCTCAGCTCCTGCTGTGGGCAGCAAGCCAATTTTTTTTCCAAAATGTTGACCTATAAAAGAGCTTACTCGGGTGTGAAAATTATCATTGTGCGCGCGCGCCCCGGACCGCAATTATGATATTTCCTGTTTTCCCATAGGGCCCAAGGCAAATGGGGATAGCGGTTGTACGCGCTTTCTAAGGCTCTGATCGCTTTTAGATTTTGCACGCGGATAGGGCCAACAGAGGTGCAGGTATTGCCATGCGCACCCGCCCGCAACAATGTTTCGATACCGAGTTATCGGGGTGTGGAAGTCCGCCGCCCCGAAGCTTTACGCGCTTCCGTCTCGCGAACTACTATTTTCATCATGCCCACACGGGCATCCGTTTGTAGTACGGGAGGCCGTCTACAAATGGTGAAAATTTCAAAGCGTTCAGTCGGGAAATTAAAAAGTTATGAGCATTAGAAGATCTTCCCATTAGGCCCCATTAGGCCACAGTAGCCGATCCGGCCTAAAACTTGCGCGGGTCACTTTCACGGACGGGCTCGAAACTGGTGCCAGAAGTTAGCCCCCGACCAGTGCTTCATTGTGAGGCATTGCGTAAAATTTTCCGTCCCCCGAGTGCCGCGCAATAGCCCCTGAAAGGGCTTTCGGCACAATTTTCACGCCCTTATTTGAGCCACTTGTAGCCGAAGGAATTTTGCGCAAATGACTGAGAGGTGCTCCTGGGCACTGCTCATCACTTTGCAATAGGTTCCGGGGCTTTTCGCGAAGGTCGCGTTTTCTCAAACTTTGAGGGCATTAGTGGGTGGGGTGTGAAAACCTCCGAATGCATGGTTCTCAGCTCCTGCTGTGGGCAGCAAGCCAATTTTTTTTCCAAAATGTTGACCTATAAAAGAGCTTACTCGGGTGTGAAAATTATCATTGTGCGCGCGCGCCCCGGACCGCAATTATGATATTTCCTGTTTTCCCATAGGGCCCAAGGCAAATGGGGATAGCGGTTGTACGCGCTTTCTAAGGCTCTGATCGCTTTTAGATTTTGCACGCGGATAGGGCCAACAAAGGCGCAGGTATTGCCATGCGCACCCGCCCGCAACAATGTTTCGATACCGAGTTATCGGGGTGTGGAAGTCCGCCGCCCCGAAGCTTTACGCGCTTCCGTCTCGCGAACTACTATTTTCATCATGCCCACACGGGCATCCGTTTGTAGTACGGGAGGCCGTCTACAAATGGTGAAAATTTCAAAGCGTTCAGTCGGGAAATTAAAAAGTTATGAGCATTAGAAGATCTTCCCATTAGGCCCCATTAGGCCACAGTAGCCGAACCGGCCTAAAACTTGCGCGGGTCACTTTCACGGACGGGCTCGAAACTGGTGCCAGAAGTTAGCCCCCGACCAGTGCTTCATTGTGAGGCATTGCGTAAAATTTTCCGTCCCCCGAGTGCCGCGCAATAGCCCCTGAAAGGGCTTTCGGCACAATTTTCACGCCCTTATTTGAGCCACTTGTAGCCGAAGGAATTTTGCGCAAATGACTGAGAGGTGCTCCTGGGCACTGCTCATCACTTTGCAATAGGTTCCGGGGCTTTTCGCGAAGGTCGCGTTTTCTCAAACTTTGAGGGCATTAGTGGGTGGGGTGTGAAAACCTCCGAATGCATGGTTCTCAGCTCCTGCTGTGGGCAGCAAGCCAATTTTTTTTCCAAAATGTTGACCTATAAAAGAGCTTACTCGGGTGTGAAAATTATCATTGTGCGCGCGCGCCCCGGACCGCAATTATGATATTTCCTGTTTTCCCATAGGGCCCAAGGCAAATGGGGATAGCGGTTGTACGCGCTTTCTAAGGCTCTGATCGCTTTTAGATTTTGCACGCGGATAGGGCCAACAAAGGCGCAGGTATTGCCATGCGCACCCGCCCGCAACAATGTTTCGATACCGAGTTATCGGGGTGTGGAAGTCCGCCGCCCCGAAGCTTTACGCGCTTCCGTCTCGCGAACTACTATTTTCATCATGCCCACACGGGCATCCGTTTGTAGTACGGGAGGCCGTCTACAAATGGTGAAAATTTCAAAGCGTTCAGTCGGGAAATTAAAAAGTTATGAGCATTAGAAGATCTTCCCATTAGGCCCCATTAGGCCACAGTAGCCGAACCGGCCTAAAACTTGCGCGGGTCACTTTCACGGACGGGCTCGAAACTGGTGCCAGAAGTTAGCCCCCGACCAGTGCTTCATTGTGAGGCATTGCGTAAAATTTTCCGTCCCCCGAGTGCCGCGCAATAGCCCCTGAAAGGGCTTTCGGCACAATTTTCACGCCCTTATTTGAGCCACTTGTAGCCGAAGGAATTTTGCGCAAATGACTGAGAGGTGCTCCTGGGCACTGCTCATCACTTTGCAATAGGTTCCGGGGCTTTTCGCGAAGGTCGCGTTTTCTCAAACTTTGAGGGCATTAGTGGGTGGGGTGTGAAAACCTCCGAATGCATGGTTCTCAGCTCCTGCTGTGGGCAGCAAGCCAATTTTTTTCCAAAATGTTGACCTATAAAAGAGCTTACTCGGGTGTGAAAATTATCATTGTGCGCGCGCGCCCCGGACCGCAATTATGATATTTCCTGTTTTCCCATAGGGCCCAAGGCAAATGGGGATAGCGGTTGTACGGGCTTTCTAAGGCTCTGATCGCTTTTAGATTTTGCACGCGGATAGGGCCAACAGAGGCGCAGGTATTGCCATGCGCACCCGCCCGCAACAATGTTTCGATACCGAGTTATCGGGGTGTGGAAGTCCGCCGCCCCGAAGCTTTACGCGCTTCCGTCTCGCGAACTACTATTTTCATCATGCCCACACGGGCATCCGTTTGTAGTACGGGAGGCCGTCTACAAATGGTGAAAATTTCAAAGCGTTCAGTCGGGAAATTAAAAAGTTATGAGCATTAGAAGATCTTCCCATTAGGCCCCATTAGGCCACAGTAGCCGAACCGGCCTAAAACTTGCGCGGGTCACTTTCACGGACGGGCTCGAAACTGGTGCCAGAAGTTAGCCCCCGACCAGTGCTTCATTGTGAGGCATTGCTTAAAATTTTCCGTCCCCCGAGTGCCGCGCAATAGCCCCTGAAAGGGCTTTCGGCACAATTTTCACGCCCTTATTTGAGCCACTTGTAGCCGAAGGAATTTTGCGCAAATGACTGAGAGGTGCTCCTGGGCACTGCTCATCACTTTGCAATAGGTTCCGGGGCTTTTCGCGAAGGTCGCGTTTTCTCAAACTTTGAGGGCATTAGTGGGTGGGGTGTGAAAACCTCCGAATGCATGGTTCTCAGCTCCTGCTGTGGGCAGCAAGCCAATTTTTTTTCCAAAATGTTGACCTATAAAAGAGCTTACTTGGGTGTGAAAATTATCATTGTGCGCGCGCGCCCCGGACCGCAATTATGATATTTCCTGTTTTCCCATAGGGCCCAAGGCAAATGGGGATAGCGGTTGTACGCGCTTTCTAAGGCTCTGATCGCTTTTAGATTTTGCACGCGGATAGGGCCAACAGAGGCGCAGGTATTGCCATGCGCACCCGCCCGCAACAATGTTTCGATACCGAGTTATCGGGGTGTGGAAGTCCGCCGCCCCGAAGCTTTACGCGCTTCCGTCTCGCGAACTACTATTTTCATCATGCCCACACGGGCATCCGTTTGTAGTACGGGAGGCCGTCTACAAATGGTGAAAATTTCAAAGCGTTCAGTCGGGAAATTAAAAAGTTATGAGCATTAGAAGATCTTCCCATTAGGCCCCATTAGGCCACAGTAGCCGAACCGGCCTAAAACTTGCGCGGGTCACTTTCACGGACGGGCTCGAAACTGGTGCCAGAAGTTAGCTCCCGACCAGTGCTTCATTGTGAGGCATTGCTTAAAATTTTCCGTCCCCCGAGTGCCGCGCAATAGCCCCTGAAAGGGCTTTCGGCACAATTTTCACGCCCTTATTTGAGCCACTTGTAGCCGAAGGAATTTTGCGCAAATGACTGAGAGGTGCTCCTGGGCACTGCTCATCACTTTGCAATAGGTTCCGGGGCTTTTCGCGAAGGTCGCGTTTTCTCAAACTTTGAGGGCATTAGTGGGTGGGGTGTGAAAACCTCCGAATGCATGGTTCTCAGCTCCTGCTGTGGGCAGCAAGCCAATTTTTTTTCCAAAATGTTGACCTATAAAAGAGCTTACTCGGGTGTGAAAATTATCATTGTGCGCGCGCGCCCCGGACCGCAATTATGATATTTCCTGTTTTCCCATAGGGCCCAAGGCAAATGGGGATAGCGGTTGTACGCGCTTTCTAAGGCTCTGATCGCTTTTAGATTTTGCACGCGGATAGGGCCAACAGAGGCGCAGGTATTGCCATGCGCACCCGCCCGCAACAATGTTTCGATACCGAGTTATCGGGGTGTGGAAGTCCGCCGCCCCGAAGCTTTACGCGCTTCCGTCTCGCGAACTACTATTTTCATCATGCCCACACGGGCATCGGTTTGTAGTACGGGAGGCCGTCTACAAATGGTGAAAATTTCAAAGCGTTCAGTTGGGAAATTAAAAAGTTATGAGCATTAGAAGATCTTCCCATTAGGCCCCATTAGGCCACAGTAGCCGAACCGGCCTAAAACTTGCGCGGGTCACTTTCACGGACGGGCTCGAAACTGGTGCCAGAAGTTAGCCCCCGACCAGTGCTTCATTGTGAGGCATTGCGTAAAATTTTCCGTCCCCCGAGTGCCGCGCAATAGCCCCTGAAAGGGTTTCGGCACAATTTTCACGCCCTTATTTGAGCCACTTGTAGCCGAAGGAATTTTGCGCAAATGACTGAGAGGTGCTCCTGGGCACTGCTCATCACTTTGCAATAGGTTCCGGGGCTTTTCGCGAAGGTCGCGTTTTCTCAAACTTTGAGGGCATTAGTGGGTGGGGTGTGAAAACCTCCGAATGCATGGTTCTCAGCTCCTGCTGTGGGCAGCAAGCCAATTTTTTTTCCAAAATGTTGACCTATAAAAGAGCTTACTCGGGTGTGAAAATTATCATTGTGCGCGCGCGCCCCGGACCGCAATTATGATATTTCCTGTTTTCCCATAGGGCCCAAGGCAAATGGGGATAGCGGTTGTACGCGCTTTCTAAGGCTCTGATCGCTTTTAGATTTTGCACGCGGATAGGGCCAACAGAGGCGCAGGTATTGCCATGCGCACCCGCCCGCAACAATGTTTCGATACCGAGTTATCGGGGTGTGGAAGTCCGCCGCCCCGAAGCTTTACGCGCTTCCGTCTCGCGAACTACTATTTTCATCATGCCCAGACGGGCATCCGTTTGTAGTACGGGAGGCCGTCTACAAATGGTGAAAATTTCAAAGCGTTCAGTCGGGAAATTAAAAAGTTATGAGCATTAGAAGATCTTCCCATTAGGCCCCATTAGGCCACAGTAGCCGAACCGGCCTAAAACTTGCGCGGGTCACTTTCACGGACGGGCTCGAAACTGGTGCCAGAAGTTAGCCCCCGACCAGTGCTTCATTGTGAGGCATTGCGTAAAATTTTCCGTCCCCCGAGTGCCGCGCAATAGCCCCTGAAAGGGCTTTCGGCACAATTTTCACGCCCTTATTTGAGCCACTTGTAGCCGAAGGAATTTTGCGCAAATGACTGAGAGGTGCTCCTGGGCACTGCTCATCACTTTGCAATAGGTTCCGGGGCTTTTCGCGAAGGTCGCGTTTTCTCAAACTTTGAGGGCATTAGTGGGTGGGGTGTGAAAACCTCCGAATGCATGGTTCTCAGCTCCTGCTGTGGGCAGCAAGCCAATTTTTTTTCCAAAATGTTGACCTATAAAAGAGCTTACTCGGGTGTGAAAATTATCATTGTGCGCGCGCGCCCCGGACCGCAATTATGATATTTCCTGTTTTCCCATAGGGCCCAAGGCAAATGGGGATAGCGGTTGTACGCGCTTTCTAAGGCTCTGATCGCTTTTAGATTTTGCATGCGGATAGGGCCAACAGAGGCGCAGGTATTGCCATGCGCACCCGCCCGCAACAATGTTTCGATACCGAGTTATCGGGGTGTGGAAGTCCGCCGCCCCGAAGCTTTACGCGCTTCCGTCTCGCAAACTACTATTTTCATCATGCCCACACGGGCATCCGTTTGTAGTACGGGAGGCCGTCTACAAATGGTGAAAATTTCAAAGCGTTCAGTCGGGAAATTAAAAAGTTATGAGCATTAGAAGATCTTCCCATTAGGCCCCATTAGGCCACAGTAGCCGAACCGGCCTAAAACTTGCGCGGGTCACTTTCACGGACGGGCTCGAAACTGGTGCCAGAAGTTAGCCCCCGACCAGTGCTTCATTGTGAGGCATTGCGTAAAATTTTCCGTCCCCCGAGTGCCGCGCAATAGCCCCTGAAAGGGCTTTCGGCACAATTTTCACGCCCTTATTTGAGCCACTTGTAGCCGAAGGAATTTTGCGCAAATGACTGAGAGGTGCTCCTGGGCACTGCTCATCACTTTGCAATAGGTTCCGGGGCTTTTCGCGAAGGTCGCGTTTTCTCAAACTTTGAGGGCATTAGTGGGTGGGGTGTGAAAACCTCCGAATGCATGGTTCTCAGCTCCTGCTGTGGGCAGCAAGCCAATTTTTTTTCCAAAATGTTGACCTATAAAAGAGCTTACTCGGGTGTGAAAATTATCATTGTGCGCGCGCGCCCCGGACCGCAATTATGATATTTCCTGTTTTCCCATAGGGCCCAAGGCAAATGGGGATAGCGGTTGTACGCGCTTTCTAAGGCTCTGATCGCTTTTAGATTTTGCACGCGGATAGGGCCAACAGAGGCGCAGGTATTGCCATGCGCACCCGCCCGCAACAATGTTTCGATACCGAGTTATCGGGGTGTGGAAGTCCGCCGCCCCGAAGCTTTACGCGCTTCCGTCTCGCGAACTACTATTTTCATCATGCCCACACGGGCATCCGTTTGTAGTACGGGAGGCCGTCTACAAATGGTGAAAATTTCAAAGCGTTCAGTCGGGAAATTAAAAAGTTATGAGCATTAGAAGATCTTCCCATTAGGCCCCATTAGGCCACAGTAGCTGAACCGGCCTAAAACTTGCGCGGGTCACTTTCACGGACGGGCTCGAAACTGGTGCCAGAAGTTAGCCCCCGACCAGTGCTTCATTGTGAGGCATTGCGTAAAATTTTCCGTCCCCCGAGTGCCGCGCAATAGCCCCTGAAAGGGCTTTCGGCACAATTTTCACGCCCTTATTTGAGCCACTTGTAGCCGAAGGAATTTTGCGCAAATGACTGAGAGGTGCTCCTGGGCACTGCTCATCACTTTGCAATAGGTTCCGGGGCTTTTCGCGAAGGTCGCGTTTTCTCAAACTTTGAGGGCATTAGTGGGTGGGGTGTGAAAACCTCCGAATGCATGGTTCTCAGCTCCTGCTGTGGGCAGCAAGCCAATTTTTTTTCCAAAATGTTGACCTATAAAAGAGCTTACTCGGGTGTGAAAATTATCATTGTGCGCGCGCGCCCCGGACCGCAATTATGATATTTCCTGTTTTCCCATAGGGCCCAAGGCAAATGGGGATAGCGGTTGTACGCGCTTTCTAAGGCTCTGATCGCTTTTAGATTTTGCACGCGGATAGGGCCAACAGAGGCGCAGGTATTGCCATGCGCACCCGCCCGCAACAATGTTTCGATACCGAGTTATCGGGGTGTGGAAGTCCGCCGCCCCGAAGCTTTACGCGCTTCCGTCTCGCGAACTACTATTTTCATCATGCCCACACGGGCATCCGTTTGTAGTACGGGAGGCCGTCTACAAATGGTGAAAATTTCAAAGCGTTCAGTCGGGAAATTAAAAAGTTATGAGCATTAGAAGATCTTCCCATTAGGCCCCATTAGGCCACAGTAGCTGAACCGGCCTAAAACTTGCGCGGGTCACTTTCACGGACGGGCTCGAAACTGGTGCCAGAAGTTAGCCCCCGACCAGTGCTTCATTGTGAGGCATTGCGTAAAATTTTCCGTCCCCCGAGTGCCGCGCAATAGCCCCTGAAAGGGCTTTCGGCACAATTTTCACGCCCTTATTTGAGCCACTTGTAGCCGAAGGAATTTTGCGCAAATGACTGAGAGGTGCTCCTGGGCACTGCTCATCACTTTGCAATAGGTTCCGGGGCTTTTCGCGAAGGTCGCATTTTCTCAAACTTTGAGGGCATTAGTGGGTGGGGTGTGAAAACCTCCGAATGCATGGTTCTCAGCTCCTGCTGTGGGCAGCAAGCCAATTTTTTTTCCAAAATGTTGACCTATAAAAGAGCTTACTCGGGTGTGAAAATTATCATTGTGCGCGCGCGCCCCGGACCGCAATTATGATATTTCCTGTTTTCCCATAGGGCCCAAGGCAAATGGGGATAGCGGTTGTACGCGCTTTCTAAGGCTCTGATCGCTTTTAGATTTTGCACGCGGATAGGGCCAACAGAGGCGCAGGTATTGCCATGCGCACCCGCCCGCAACAATGTTTCGATACCGAGTTATCGGGGTGTGGAAGTCCGCCGCCCCGAAGCTTTACGCGCTTCCGTCTCGCGAACTACTATTTTCATCATGCCCACACGGGCATCTGTTTGTAGTACAGGAGGCCGTCTACAAATGGTGAAAATTTCAAAGCGTTCAGTCGGGAAATTAAAAAGTTATGAGCATTAGAAGATCTTCCCATTAGGCCCCATTAGGCCACAGTAGCCGAACCGGCCTAAAACTTGCGCGGGTCACTTTCACGGACGGGCTCGAAACTGGTGCCAGAAGTTAGCCCCTGACCAGTGCTTCATTGTGAGGCATTGCGTAAAATTTTCCGTCCCCCGAGTGCCGCGCAATAGCCCCTGAAAGGGCTTTCGGCACAATTTTCACGCCCTTATTTGAGCCACTTGTAGCCGAAGGAATTTTGCGCAAATGACTGAGAGGTGCTCCTGGGCACTGCTCATCACTTTGCAATAGGTTCCGGGGCTTTTCGCGAAGGTCGCATTTTCTCAAACTTTGAGGGCATTAGTGGGTGGGGTGTGAAAACCTCCGAATGCATGGTTCTCAGCTCCTGCTGTGGGCAGCAAGCCAATTTTTTTTCCAAAATGTTGACCTATAAAAGAGCTTACTCGGGTGTGAAAATTATCATTGTGCGCGCGCGCCCCGGACCGCAATTATGATATTTCCTATTTTCCCATAGGGCCCAAGGCAAATGGGGATAGCGGTTGTACGCGCTTTCTAAGGCTCTGATCGCTTTTAGATTTTGCACGCGGATAGGGCCAACAGAGGCGCAGGTATTGCCATGCGCACCCGCCCGCAACAATGTTTCGATACCGAGTTATCGGGGTGTGGAAGTCCGCCGCCCCGAAGCTTTACGCGCTTCC